>CM076682.1:154038162-154553162 GCA_038501925.1 Xenopus petersii
TTATAGAAAGGGTGACAGATGTCCATTTACAGCAGTGGCCATGGTTATCTCCACATGTGACTTCTAATAGTGGGGATGAATTCAACTGGAATCACAATGTTCCTTCCTATGTGTAAAAGGGTATTGTTAGAATATTTTTATTTGTCTAAATGGCTGTAGATTACTGGGACTTGGAGGGGTTTTACAAAAGTGTCCCCACCCTTTCAGCTGCATCTAATTTCCAAAATACAATAGTTTAATTGTGGGTTAATGTCACAAAGCAAAGCTGATCAGTGAATATGCCCATGTAGTATTCATTAGCTAAAAGTAAAAAGGACTTTGTGTTGACACATTCCAGGCTTTAACAAACCCTAGAGGTTCATTTATCAATACAGGGATGGGATCCGTTATCTGGAAACCTGTTATCCAGAAAGCTCCGAATTATGGAAAGGCTGACTCCCATAGACTCCATTTTATCCAAATAATCCAAATTTTGTAAAATGATTTCCTTTTTCTCTGTAATAATAAAACAGTGACGTGTACTTGATCCCAACTAAGATATAATTAATTCTTATTGGAAGCAAAACCAGCCTATTGGGTTTATTTAATGATTACATGATTTTCTAGTAGAATTTAGGTATGAAGTTCCAAATTACAAAATGATCTATCAGGAAAACCCCCAGGTCCAGAGAATTCTGGATAACAGGTCCCATACCTGTATTCGAATTTGTGTAGTTTTGGAGGTTTTTGAAACCACGAATAAACTCTCTAAAACTATGAATGCCATGAAAGTTATTAAAAGACCCGAATAGAAAAAGCACGAACGAGAAACAAAAACACTGAACGTTCCCGATATACCCAAAATTCATAAACCTTTAAAAATCACAAAAAATTCAAGTTTTTCGGGAATTTACTATAACCTCTAAAAGTTTGAATGGATTAAAACTCGTACAGCTGGAGAGAGTGCAGAGACTAAGTGCAACTAAACTGGTTAGAGGTGTGAAAGACTTAAATTATGAGGGGAGACTGTCAAGGTTGGGGTTGTTTTCTCTGGAAAAAAGGTGCTTGCGAGGGAACATGATTAGACTTTACAAGTACATTAGAGGACCTTATAGACAAATAGCAGGGGACCTTTTTACCCATAAAGTGGATCACCGTACCAGAGGCCTCCCCTTTAGACTAGAAGAAAAGAACTTTCATTTGAAGCAACGTAGGGGGTTCTTCACAGTCAGGACAGTGAGGTTGTGGAATGCACTGCCGGGTGATGTTGTGATGCTGATTCAGTTAATGACTATAAGAGGGACTTGGATGATTTCTTGGACAGACAGAATATCAAAGGCTATTGTGATACTAAACTCTATAGTTAGTATAGATATGGGTATTTAGAATTTATGTGAAAGTAGGGAGGGGTGTGTGTATGGATGCAGAGTTTTCATTTGGAGGGTTTGAACTTGATGGACTTTGTCTTTTTTCAAACTGATTTAACTATGTAACTATATAACTATGTAACTATGTACAATCGGTTTAGCCCAGCTCCCATTGACCTCAACTGCTTTTACTTGCCGAAATTTTATTGTTTTTTGTGGTTTTTACACTTTGTAAATCTCTAATTTTTTGAGTTTTAGAGATACTTAAAAAAAAAACTTAACTGGGTTATTCATCAAAGGCTGAATTTTTGAGGTTTTTTTATACCTCGAATGGAAAAAACTGAAATCAGTGAGTTTGGGGTAAGCAACCTGAAAACTCGAATGAATTGAGTTCTCGGCGGGTAAAAACTTGAAGTGTTTTGGCAAAACCCCCTTAAAAAAAAAACCTTAAACATCATGAAGGCTATTAACATCTTAAAAATGGTTCAAGGAACCTCTGCCATTGTCTTCTACGTGACCTCTACAGGTTTTAGATGGTGTATTTTCAGATTTGAGATATTTCCAGGGTTGGGGTATAATAAATTTAAAAAAACTTTTAACCTGAAATTGTGATTTTTGACCAAAAAAACTTGAAAACTCAAATTTTCATGGAAAACACAACTCGATCCTTGAAGGATAAGTAAACCTTAAAAATACGTGATGAGGGTGCTATTCTAAGCACCTTTTCAATGTACATTCATTATTTATTTATTTTTGAATTCCAAGATATTAAAAGGATACATGTGCTGTTAACATAAATTAATTGTGTTAAAACAGCACCACCTGCTGGTCATTTTCTGACCAGTCTGACCACAAAGTAGTCAAGGAAGTTGTCAGAACATTGACCTGCCCCAGCTGAATTTCTGCAGAAGAATGAAACAGATTAGTAAAGGGTAAGTTTAGGGGAGTATTGAGTTGTATTGGGAAGTTTACAGAGGACTGTGCCAAATTTTGAAATGTGAACTGGGACCCTATGATTTATATATCATATTCATATATTTGTTCTTTATTGAAAGCCTGCTTACAGAAACCCTTTGCAGATATAACATATTTTATGTTTTCTTCATCTTAAAGGTTATATGCAAGCAACACTATTATTTCTTGGGAAACCTTCCCCCATTCATTAGAGAACAAGTTGTTTTTCTTGTTTATTTGACTTATTTCAATTTTATAGGCCGCCTGTGCTGTTCCTCACTGTAATAAACAGAACCAACAAGACCACGTATTGCCTTCACTAACACACAAGGGAAACCTACTGCTGTTGTTGAGAAAACTGACAGTTTTAAATAAAAGCATCACGGTTCCCAGAAATCATGTGGCTTTTTCACAAGTACATCAGTTAACTTTGTTTGCTTTTAACCTTTCCTCGGCCGAAACACACTGATATGTCCAAGCTTGTCCAAGCTAACCACCCCCATCTGAAGGGTGAATGAAAAATATCAGGGCTGTGCAACCTGTGATGGGTGAATAAATTCACCAGGCGCCATATTGCTGCGAATTTCCACATTTTGGCGAATAAATTCACGAAACTCCCACGAAAATTCAACAATTCAATAAAAATTTGGACGCACGTCAACACTATTCAGACGCCCATTGACTTTAAAGAGATACTGACACCAGAAATGAAACTCTTTTTTACATCTATCATAATATTGCCTTTGAAAGCTACTTATAACTTTGCCATAAAGTATTTGCACAATGATTGTACATTACCTGTCTGATGCCTAGTGATGGGCGAATTTGCGCTGTTTCGCTTCGCCGAAAAATTTGCAAATTTCGCGCGAAATTTGCGAAACGGCGAAAAATTTGCGAAACGGCACTGGTGTCTCGTTTTTGACGCCGGCGCCCGTTTTTTACGCCGGCGTCCATTTTTTTCAAAAAAAAAATTTTGACGCCGGCGAATTTTTGACGCAAATTTTCGCGAATTTATTCGCTGGTGGCGAATCGCGCAAATTTGCTGTGAATTCGCGCCTGGCGAATAAATTCGCCCATCACTACTGATGCCCCATGTTCCTGTATGAGGGGGCTGCCATATTTGTGTAGCAGGAGTCCGTTAGCGGGATGGGCGAATTTGAACAGTTTCGCCAAAAATTAGCCGCTGGCGAAATGTCACAGACGCCCATTAAATTCTGTGGGTGTAGAAAATTTGATTTCGCACGACAAAATTTTTTTGACGCGCGTCTTTTTATTTTGACGCACAACGCCATACAACGCCAAAGTCTATGGGGGTCATTTTTTCGGCGAAACAAGGCGAAAAAATTTGCCCATCCCTTATTAGAAACTCTAACTGACAGGCTGAGGTGGGACAGTCAGGTTGGCAAAACAGTCAGGCTTAGAAACTTCAACTAACAATTACTCTCAGTAAAAAACCTCTCAGTAAAAAATGATCAACATGACCTATAGGTAACTTTTAATGTACATTCATATTTTAAAAAGTCTTTTTTTTTAGTCGGTATCACTTTAAAATTGACGCAAATTGACGCGGGCGTCAAAATACGAGTTTCACAAATTATTCGCCAAATTTTTTTTTTTACTGAGAAATTCGCCCATCACTAACCTGGAGCTTTCTTTTGTGTTCTTGAACTACAAGTGCCTGCATACTGAAAGTCACAGGTAGAGGTCTGAATGAGTTCGTGATGGGCTGACCCATGTCCAACCTGGTCCCCTTGACCCACAACCCAATCTAAACCTTGCATCCGGCTATGCTCCTTTTGCTACTGACCCTACCTGCTAGGGGGTTCACTTTTTTCCTGACCCAAAAAGCAATCAGCCAGAATTGACATCAGGGGAAAAACAGGTAGGCAGACAGGGTACCAGCAGAACAACCTGCACTGTCAGGGAATCAGGGACTTTCCTCTTGATATCCGATCACTTTGCAGGTTTTCCAGGTGTCCTGAACCTAAATGCTGTATATAATGTTCTCTTTTTTTTTTTAAAAAAAAAATTCCCCAAAGGAGAATGGCATGTTAGAGTCCTAAGGTCACCATGGCTCTTTAAACGGAAACTATCACGAAAATGAAAATATAATATAAGCTTTGTCATGCTGAAATAAGAAACTTTCTGAATACAATCAATTAAATATTCTGCATAAGTGATGGGCAAATTTCTACCGAAAATCATTTTTGACGTCCGCGTAAATTTTGATGCCGTCATTAAAGCCAATAGACATCCGAATAGTGTTGACGTGTGGCGAAAATTTATTCGGTTCAGGAAACATATGCCATCAAAACAAGAGAATGTAAAATTGCCTAGAGCACTTATCTGAGCATTTTTGTAACATATTGTTTTTTCTCAAGATATTTGCAGGTTTTAACTGCTAATATTAGGATTTTGACACAACAGCACCACCTGCTGGTCATATTGGTCTGCTAAAACAGGGGTCCCCAACTACCGGGCCGTGGGCCAGACCTGGGCCCATCCCGACCCCTTCATGACCCCCTCCTGACCCCCCAAACCCTCACGACCTCCCTACCCCCCCAGGTCCTTGCAAAAAAATTCCTTGCCAAAAAAGGTTGGGGACCACTGTGCTAAAAAATTGACTTCTGGAAGAAAAAAACTTCAGACAAGATGGCTCATTTTCTTTTTTTACCCTTTGTAAGGAAATACATTTTCAGCCAATTGGAAATGACCAGCAGGTGGTGCTGGTGTCTCAAATTCATCCTATTACTGTGTACAAAATGCTAATATCTCGAAAACTAAAAAAAAAAATGATGTTGATTGCAAGAGTGCTCAGAAGAGCATTCCAAGGGTTTACATTTCCTTTAATACTGAGTAAATAAGAACCGAGGAATACTATGAACACATAAAAATGAGTTCTAAGGCTGTCGAGGTTATATGATACGTTTGTAGCGGGCAAAATGAGAAATGTGATTATATGGGAGGGGATCAGGAACTTTTTTTTTTAGGTTTATTCAGGCTGTTGGGCAATTCCAGTATGAATGTGTTCTGTACATTAACGCTGAATGCTTTCCCATGGGGAGATGATGACTTGTGCTACTTATTGATCGGCCAGACAGCGCCATGTAGTTAGGAATTTCTCAGATGAAGAACATTACTTAACTGGGAATGAAGTGACAGGTGTTTGAACATAAATTTTACCTGCCTCGATAAATATGCTTTGGTGCAATATGTCGCGGAATGTTCCATTTTTGTTCTTTTGAATCAGATGTTTTTTCAGTAGAAGAATATATACTGACTTAAGGGCGAAGTTAAGTTCTTTGAATTTTTAGAAGCAAAATAAGCTACAATTATATCATGTGAATGCTTGGAACCTGGGGTTTTCTGGCCACGGGGTCTTTCCATAAAGCGGGTACTATAACAGTTTTACAACTGTGTCCTCATAATTTTGCCCATGTTGTGAGTGTCCTGTATTGTCTCTTGAATGAAATTTTTTTTCAGCTTTAGATTTCAGTTTTTAATTGTGTGGCTTTTAGCCTCCTCAAAACAAAAAATCCAACCTCCGCATATGCCCAGGCCACTCACCCGCCCAAACTGTGCCCGCTCCTCATATCACGGACGCAAATTTAAGGAGGGGGAAAGTACACAACCATGGGGGGTGGGTAGATGTGCTAGGCTCCAGTCCAACCCTATGTCCATTCTGACCTCCTCTTCTGATTCCTGCCTATTGGTCCAGGGGAACCCTACAGCTACTTACACCTTCAAGCTGGTGGTAATTCCAGAGTTCCCTCTGCAGGATTTGCACCCAGTGGATCCTACGCAAGCCTCATAATAATGCCAAGTGCAAACTTTGTACCAAGCTGTCTCTGATACATTAAAGTTAGTGTAAACTTATTTCCAGTGATCCTCTGAGCACTTTTGCAATTCTACATTAATGATATAAGCAGTTGTATACTGCTAGGCAGGCTTTCAACTCAACTATCAACTTTCTACTACTTCAACTTTCTTTGCACTTCCTTGATTTTGGTTTGGTGTGTCACAGCTGAGCCAAAAAATTAGCACTATTAAAATACAAATAACTCAGCAAAAAAAACCCTGAATAAGTTTACATCAATTATTATTTTGGGCTTAGATTCCATTCCTCAGCATCAGACACGATTGCAGTAAATGCAAAACTGTTCTTGACAGCAATGACGCTTGATTGTTTAAAAAAAAAAAAGTAGCATTGTGGGTAAAAAACATGGTGATTGTGGTGGTTGCACACTGCGCTTATGGTGAAAATGACCAATTTAAAATCCCTTTAAATACTGCAGTGCTATAGATGCAGGGTTGGAATGGAGCATTGGGGGACCACCGGGTTCCAACGTTCTGTGCGCATGTGCAAACGCCGACTCGCACCACACATCATTTTTTTTCTTTTGGGGGCCGGCAGATCAGGGGAGCAGGTCTGGGCTGGGGTCCACCGGGTTTTTCCCACTGTCCCGCCAGCCCAGTCTGACCCTGTATATAAGTAATAGATAATATTAACCCTGGTCATTGGACAACATATACCGTATATACTCAAGTATAAGCCGTTTTTCAGCACCCAATATGTGCTGAAAAAGTTTACCTCGGCTTGTACTCGAGTCAGCAAGATCCAGGGGGCGGCACAACGCAAAAAAAAAAAAGCGTGACTGACTGATGCCATTATATTCAAAACTGTTTAGAAACGGGGGGGGGGTTGGGGGAAGGAGCAGGGCAGGCCAGTCTTCTTAGGCTGAGGCGATTGGGCCAGTACACCACCATTTATTTTTAATGGTTTGACCCGAGTGCAGGCTGCTCTGTGCACACAATTATTGGCGACGCTGCGTCGGCGTGAACAACTCTGCGTCGGCGTGAGCGACGCATGATGCTACTGCGCTACGGTGAAATTTTGCTGGTTCAAAGCCCCTGAATAAATGGCAAGCAGTGGTCCCCGGCAGGTAGGTATTTCTAGTAGAACCTGCCTTGTGAATTCCGGTTCTTTTTCCTTAATCCCCCTTTGTACCTTGGATGGATCTTCAATTTGTTTGTTTGGAGTGGAATTCTAAGGCTATAGACCCGGGCCTTACATCACCCTAACTTCTACGGGCCTATCCATACATACTGTAGAGGGGACAAAACTTAAGTGCTTTTGTTCGGGATGTTGTTTCCACTCTGAGATATTGTGTGTTTTGTTTTTCTACTGAACTGTAATCCTATATATGTGAATCTATCTGATCCCCTTGCTGCATCACATGATGCTGTGTGCTGTTTGGGGGTGGGAGCGATGTAGCTGCTCTGTGCTTTATTGCTGTTGGTTGAAGTGTGCGCCCAGTCTTACAAATTAGGGGTCCGGGTTTATAGGCAAGGGGGGCACACGCGGCAGCTCTGCTAATGTATAATTGTCTTATTTGTCATGAAGCTTATTCACAACTGGTCAGCCTTTATCTCCCCTCAGTTTTCTAATAGGGCAAGATAATATGCCATGTAATTGGCCAGGTCCTAAAATGCATTTCTCACCCTTAGGCTTATACTCGAGTCAATAAATTTGTCCCAGTTTTCTTAGGTAAATTTAGGTACCTCGGCTTATACTCGGGTCGGCTTATACTCGAGTATATACGGTATAACAGTTCTCCATGCCACTTCTGTCTCCTAGAATGCTGGGATTTGGGCAAAATCCAAGAATATATTTACCTAAAGAATGCTTTATTCCTTTATATAACTAGATGTATAGGGACAGCAGTTTTGAAGATCCCAATCATACACAATAAAAATACCATATGCCCCTGGCAATTAGATACAGTTTGAGAAGACCGGCACGCAATGCCATAAATATAGAAATGTTCATTTCAATAACGCTTCTTTTCTCCAACCTAAACACATCGCCAGAGGCAGCTACTCGCTACAAAACAATGAGAGATCCAAGGGGAAGGTGTAAACACAATGAATAGGCAATTCATTCCTTATAAATATACATCCGGAGGGTATCCGGTGCCACAGTGAGGAAATTCCCGGTGCAAATGGGTTTGTCTAGTGAACAGATCAATCCTCTATTTTACATATAAAGCCAGAAGGTGTTTGTTTTCACAAAGGCAAGTATTTCTGTAAACATAAAAGCAACACAGGAATGTTCCCTACACAGTCCCAGGGATGGATCCCAACAGAGAGAGAAGGCTCTGGAACTGCAGAACAGAAGGAGATAGTTTTGATAGATGAGCTTACTCTTCAAGACACATGATCCAAGCAAGGTTCTTGCATTCTTATAACTGCGCCTCATATAAGATTTATAACGGTATTATAAACCTTTTTTCCCACTCAATATGATCAGGGCAAGACAAACAGTGGTGCACTGGCTGTCAACTTTAGTTACATATTGACCATCTTCTTACTTAAAGGGGTAGTTCACCTTTAATTAACTTTTAGTATATTATAGAATGGTTCATTCTAAGCTACTTTTCAATTGGGCTTCATTTTTTTCTTTTTTCAGTTTTTTTTTCTTTTTTTTTAATTAGTTGCCTTCTTCTTCTCACTGACCCCATCTTAAAACAAATGCTATGCAAGGCTACACATTTATTGTCATTGCTACTCATCTTTCTATTCAGGCCTGTCCTATTCATATTCCAGTCTTCTTCTTCAGGTTTCACAGCAAAATAGCACCCATAAGCCTCAGTGTATAGTCAAAAAAAAGTTGGATGGCTTGGAAAAACCCATTGACGTCAACGCGTTTCGCACTGAAAGATAAGGTTTTTTTGGAACACTAGCACCATCTTGGCCCATTACTATCATTACCTTACTATCTATAGCTAGTGGCTACGTGGCTTGGAAAAAACCCATTGACCTCAACGCATTTCTCAAATTTTTATTGTTTCACAAATTCCTTGACAAAGTGAAACGGGGCAGATTTTTCCATTAATAAATATAATCAATACATGAAAATAAGCCTGATGGCCACACTCCACCTGATGACGAGAAAGGGCTGTTCCCAGTTATCCCTGTAAGACACATATAACCACAACGGACCACATTTTGTGATGTTGTCTTCTACATTCTACAAGTCACATACTTAACGTCTGTCTTTGTAAGTAAGTAAAATATAATTGTGGAGCAATAAAAAAACATTTTTCTAAAAAATAACTTTCTCATAACACACAGCATAGACCTTCAACAAAGTTATAAGCTCATGGGTGCTTCAACAACAACTGAAAGACTAGGTATTCTTGAAACACGATGACCATCTTGGACCATTTCTATCATTCCCCCTTTACTATCTACAGCTTCTGTTCTGCAGGACCTTCAACAAGTTCAAGGTTCTGGACAGCAGCTTCCATGGAGACCACCTGAAGACTAATACACTGTTCGATGAGGCCAAAAATAATCAATGCTGATTAACTGAAGGCTTTAGTTAAAATGTAATCCTAGCCTGCGTTTGAGCAGGTATTAGAGAAGCCATTTAGTTTCCCTGCTGGGTAGTTAAAATTGTGATGTTTCTGATAGATGAGGCTCTAGAATGTATAAGCAGACTCCAGAGCATCATGATAACTTGGATTTATGAGAATGCTGTCTAGGTGACACCGCCGCTACAACCTAAACGGTGATTGTCTGTCAGATACTGCATTAGAGAACATTAATGATTTATTTCTCGCTAAACTCGTTTAATTTATGTAAAATATCCTCATGGCAGTTCACCGCAGAGGATGCACTTGCCCATATGCAGCACTTTCATACCATATTTTAATCCTTCGCAGAGCCCAAAGATATGTGAAGGGAATGAAGAACGCGTGGAAGCGCTCGGGGACCTGGAAACAAAAATCTATTTATGTTTTTTTTTTCTTTCTCCAATACTGATCGTTAATTTTTATAAAGGCGCTTTTCCTATGATACACTGTGATAAAAGTGCTGATACAGTTATTTCTGATACAGCGGACCCGGCTTGAGGGGAAAAAAAAATAAAAACATTAGAAAGAAGCAATTTATCATCTGCAATTTTCCAACCACACAAGCCCTCGTTTTCTGTTCTGTACGTCATTTTTGCTGACTCGTCATTTAAAAGCCCTCAGAAAAAAAAAATACAATTTCCATAGTCATTTGTACTGCATGTAAACAGTGGGACAGCATCAGATCTGTATGGTGGGGCGAATCTGCCAAGGTCCCCTCCCAGAAATCTGCATGGGGTTGGGGGGGGGGATTTAACCCTTTGTGCAAGAAGATGCAGCATTCGGATTTTGCACAGGAATCTGTAATGTTCTTATTTTTGGATTTTTCATGGATACCCAACAGGAAAAGAGATAAAATAATCACATGCTATGCAGTATCCAACATATATACATATATATATATATATATATATATATATATATATATATATATATATATATATATATATATATATATATATATATACATTGGCACATTAAAGCTCAGCACCTACGGAAGCATTGTCCTTTATAGCAAGACTGTACTATAGACTCCAGACCAGGCAATAGGAAATTTTTAAAAAAAAAGAGAAACATTTGGACAGACTCTTTAAACTTATGAATCTCTGAATGAAATGATTGGCAGAGAACATACTTACAGCCGTGTTGCTTGAGGATAAGGAGGAAGCGCTGAAATCCTTCTGATGGTGAGTTGCAATCAGAACTGACATTTTTGCCACCCAAATTCCTTGGTAACCCAAGAAAAAGACGAAGGATCTTCTACTATCCTTTTGTAAACCCTGATATTTTTTTAATTCACCCTTCTTTTGTCCACTCGGAGTTCTCGCAAACCCTTGAGGATCAATCAAATGGCAGTCCACATCTTGTCATCACAAGGCATGGTTGTATTATTTATACAAAACACACACACACAAGAGCCCCCAACGCGTTTCCATTCAGAATAAATCTTGCTCTTACTTGCCATGGTTTCAAAAAACAGGTCTGATATTAGTTCAGGTTCTTACAAAAGAGGGGGGGGGGCAAGAAAAGAAAAAAAAGTAACGGTGTACATGAATGAAAAATGGCATTCTTCTCCTCATTTGTAAAAGTGGTGAAAAAATGCTATTTTGGAGATTTTTTTGCTTTTTATTCCAAACCTCAGCTCATCTCTCTGGACGAATTCAATGCGGTTTTAGTGTTTGCCTGTAATAAAGCATCCACACTACTGATGCTGTTACCTACCGTAATATGAAATATAGCTCTGGTGAATAACATAACCTTTCTGCTTGGCTCGCTTCTGCCTAATTTATGTTGCCTCCATCTCCGCATATGAAGCTGTTTAACTAATTAAGCAGGGCAACCTCAAGGAAAGCACCACGAATGGGAATAAAAAAAATTGCTGAATGTATATTTAAAAAGAAAGATAAAAAGAATTCACAGCACAACTAAATGTGTATAAATTGTCTTGTCAATATTAATATCGAAGGTATTTGTCTTTAATAATTCAGTCTTGGGGGAAGGGCAGAAAGGGAATCTGACGTGGGCCCTCAGAGTCACAGGGGCCCCTTGGGAGGAAAACATATACAATTCCAAAGCATAAATTATATTGTGTAATAGTTTTTTGGATATGTTCAGTGTACACATGAAGGATGTCCCACCTAAAATTTTATCTAGTGAAAGTAAGTTTAAAGCAATTGTGTCACTTTGGATTCAAGATGGTGTAGTAACAAGCCGCCACATGAAGTCATCATGTCATGCTTTGGTGTGAAAATTCAAAATAAAAAGATACAGAAGACCTGTGTTCAATGCCCAAATATAGGTCTTAATCTGTAAAGTTTCTTGGTGCTTCTAAATTACTTCTTTGACTTGATCTTCTGCTTCCTGACTTTCCAACTTTGGTTTTGGCTGCCTGTCTTGACTTTAGCCTGGAATTTGACCTTGAACTTCTTCAACCCCTTAGATACCTCACATTGGACTATATCTGCTTGCCGAGCTACAGCTTCCTCCTTGGTCCTGACTTTTACCCTGGTAAAGCCATTTGGCCCTGACAAACTGGCGTTTGAGTTTTCTCAAAAACATCTCACCCATGATCCGAGCGGCTTCTTCATTTCAACTGATACTTAGTCCAACAATTGTACCATATGTCTGATTCCAGCAAGTATCAAAGCGTCCAAATAGTTGGTGCATCACAATGATGCACATCGTGTAATATAGTAATTACTTAATTAGCATCCTATTTATACCTGACGTGTCTATGATAGACAGAGTCTTCCACATGTCATGGCACCCTTCTTGAGTAGTTCTGAAAAAGATCTTTCTTTTATAATCCCCGTAAATATTGGAAGATGTCCCCTAAAACTAGATCAAGAAATTATTTTAGGTCATTGCAATAAGAATTTAATTTGGGTCTTGGAATACTGTGCTCTACAGGTACAAGCTGAGTTTTTGCTCAAGAAACTTCGTGATTTCAACAAAGAGTGAGTGAGAGGAATGGAACTCTAAACTGGGATTGGGGACAAGTGAGGGAACTGAAAGACAAGAGTGTTCACGAATCCTTAAGAGCAGAGGTCGACTCTCTTGTAGGAACTCAGTACCAGAATACTTGTGTGGGCCAATCCCATGCCCAATTGGACCTTATTATTAATAAACAAACTCAATTAAATTGATCGACAACTCAAATCATCCTATTTTTTTTGGATTTTTCTCAATATTTTCAGGTTTTTGCCCAAAAGCCCCAAATTTTTCTGATTGTGCAAACCACAATATCTTCAAACTGAGATTATTACCTCTCCATTTGACTTATAAAGGAACTCAACTGGTCTGAGATGGTGGATTTTCAGATTTGAGCTTTTTGAAGCAGCAGGGTGTAATCAATATCAAAAAATGTACTAGACCAGATAAGATTTAGTAAATAACCCCCTAGGTATGCCACTGCCTCCCCTATATTTATTTTTTATATCATTTGAGGTATCATAATAATGTAAGTACTGGTACCAATGCAATTAAGAGGAATTGTAGAACTACATATTCTAAGTTCAGTAATGTGTCTCAAAGAGCACAGAGCAGAAACTTTATCCTCACCATCAGAAAGAATATATATACAGTATTTAATGGTAACACATGCAGAAAAAAAGAGGTGCATCAGGATCTTTAGACAAAAGCCAATGGACCCATGGAGTAAGAGTCTGAGTATAGCAGCTGCTTGTTGTATTAAAATAGGGATACAATAAACACTTTGACATAAAGCTCAGACAAAATGAATGTGGCACTCTAAAGTAAGAAGAGAATACAAACTGGCAGGATAATTTACCACTTTCACACAGCCATAGCTCACTAAAATGTGGGATCTATTGGCCACCAACAGCGTCAAAATAAAGTCTCATCTAACTAGAAGTGCCAGTGAGACCTGCTGAACAATACAGCGAGACAGCAGAGGCCAAAGACAGAAAAAACACTTCTGTACTGTTAAAAACAGAGGATTGGGGAAATTATTACCCTATATTTTAAGGAATAATGACCTGGATATCAAATATGTGGTTATCCAGAAGCAGAACATGAGATGTTATAGGTCAATAATATCTAGAAGGCAATGGGTTGTCCATTCTTGTTTTCCAACAGAAGATCGGTCATTCAAATGGCTCCTGTACCGCGCCTCTGTCATAATAACCACAAATACAAAGGCCACAAACCTACAGCCTAAAAGTGACAGGATGGAGGGGATTGTGATAGATTTATCAAGAAGGCAATACTCTGTAAAGGAGATGTATGCCTAAAATGTAAAGCCAAATGCAAATAATTATGTCCCAACAAAGAAAAGGTTGGGCCAGGGGTTGGCTTTGTATTTTCATGATCATAAAAAGAAATTCTTTAATTGTATGAGCCTAAACCATATAACTGTTTATAGAACATGGAAAAGGAGAAATGCACTAGTTTTTGCAGTGGAATTCCATCCATTAAAATTAAGAATGAGCCAAGGAGAGCTAATAGCCACCAAACTCGCCATTCTATATGCTGTCCAATTTGCCAAAATCCAGGCCTGGATTTGTGGGCAGACCAAAAAAGCCCTGGCCTAGGGCAGCCAAAATTGGGGGCCAGCTTGCCGCTTAATGGCCGCATCACCACTGGGCAATGAATGGGAGATTTTGACATTGTTTTGACTCTCCGATCCACCCAATTCCTAGGGAAAGATATCACGGTGGGTTCAAAGAAGCAGAGAGAAGAAGGTTTGTGTGCGGATTGTGATCGGCCAGAGGGAGAGGTTGGGGGGGGGGTTAAGATTGGGGCTGAGATTGGGGAGGTGGGTGTAATATATTATAGGTAGCCACATTTAAATAAGAAATAGAACAAGCCAGAAATAGAGAAAGTTTGATAGAAGAAACAAGGAGAAATATACAAATAGTGAGGAGCATGGCTGCAGTGGTTAATATGAAAGTTAAATTGATGCTGCCAATAGAATTTACAGCAAGGGCTAATAGAAAATAGATATGTTGCTCAGGGACAGAAAATAGCTGCAGAAGGGTTAAATATGGATGTAGGGAGAGAAGCACAGGGAGGTGAATGAAGCTGTCATCACATCACCCCTCTGTTTCCTCTGCCTCAGCCAAGACTCTTTTCCCTCCCACCCTCCTGGTAAAATGAAATTATAGCAGAGCTGTTAATATGTGTGATCAATTGATCTTTATATAAAGGGTGAATTATGTGACTCTGTATCCAATCAGGAGAGTTGAAGCTGAGAGAGAGAGAGTGAAAACTTGAACATTTTGGGTTAAAACAGGGCAGAAATTGCACTTTGCTCGCCACATTTGTGGTCAGAAATAACTCTTAGGATACAGAGCAGGGATGAGCAAATTTTTTCGCGAGTTGCACTGCGAGTTTCACCGCGGAAATGACCATAGACTCCAATGAGAGATGCGTCAAAAAAAAATTGTCGCCCATAGACTTTAATGCATTGCGGAGAATTTTTGGCGACGTGAAATGCGTCAAATTCCTCCATCCCTAGATTCATTTACTGAAAAATGTAACATAAAAGCACAGAGAGGGACATCAGTTTAGTTTTTCCCAAACTATGTACAATTTTATACACAATATTTAGGTAAAGGTAAAACTTTTTATCTCAACAGCTTCCAGGACCAACACACTTTGACCAAGGTGCATAGGCATACCAAAAATATGACGCCCCCCAGCCATAAAAGTCTTTGTAGGGGCTTCATCCTACAACGCTGCCCCTGCCACAACCCTCCCCCCACACCAAATGTAATGCTATAGAGGAAGGGGACCTTGCGGTCTGGACCACCCTATTCCCTGGGCCCCCCCAGTGGGTCTGCTTCCTCTATAGTAACACCACTGCCAAAGTGGTTTTCAGTTCTCTTGTATAGAAGAACGTGGGCAATAAATTAACCTTCTCCACATCCAAAGTAAAGTAGCCCAAGAAGATTAATGGTTAATTGGAGATTTCCTTGTTTTATGCTCAGCTTTTCACTAACAGGGCCAAAATGTAGATGCATTTGCTTTTTTTAATAACATATTAAATTAAACCTTTTAAAAAAAACATTTAATGGGTTTATTTACTGCATCTCATTCGTGCCATCTGGTATTTTATGAAAATTCAGCTGATAATAGTCTGTATGCTCACTGCTCATTTACCATCGTCTGTAATCTTTGTTTTTATGTAGAATACTTGATAGGAAATATTAAGTAAGGAACCTACAATAAAGGACGTTGGTGTAGCAGCTCTGCCCATCTCTTTGCTTGGCTGAAGGACAATTGAGATATTGTTGGACCATACCTTTCCCCCAGTAGTTGGGGTCACTTTTGCCTCAATGTTCTTATTTTAGAGTCAATTTTGACCATTTCTTCATCTGTAAAATAGATATTGTATCTCTACATGACTAAATGTTCTTGTACATTTCAACTATTACTAACCCTCCCAAGCTTAAAGATCCTCCCCCACTTACTCCGCTGTCCATTATGGGTTCATTATTGCCATTAATACAATAGCTGTTCTGTTGGCTTCACTGCCCTTATTTATGTCTTCTCATTGAAGGGTTGATGTTCTACAAATCCTCTATTCTTCCGATTATCTCTATTTAATATCTACACTTAACTGCAATTAACTTTGAAGATTGTCCCTTTGCTACCAATGGAAAGCAAGTGAACAGCAAACCGGTATATGGGGTGTGTACATTGGCTCCACAGATTTCAAAGAACCAGCCAATGACAGCATGGGGTGACCATAAGGAATGCACAAAGAGCAACTGTTTGATTATTCTTCTTCGAATCAGCATCCCTAACTCTTCATCTAATCTGCCAAGTTATCTGAAGTCCTGGTCTGACGTAGGATTTTAATTTCCTCCCTACAAGCCTTTCTTTGCCTCTTAATAACTTTTTATCTTATCCATTTGTTCTTATCGCGGCCATGCACTATTTTTCTCATAAATCTTTACTTTCTCATCATCGCAAAGTAAAATTGCTTTAAATTCCAGGTTTTCTCCTTCAGTTTTACTAGTAATTGCACTGTACAACTTCAGTCTCAGAGCTGATGAGACTTTTTGGGTTTAAACCCCAACTTTGTGGTTAGACATTTTGGGGCAGATTTACTAAAGGGCGAAATGGCTAACACTATCGACTTTTTGCCAGAAATCCCATTCAACGAGGCATCGCTAATTCACTAACAGGCACAGATGACAATTTGCTAGCGAAAGAGAACGTCGCTAGTGTTTGTTCACACTCTATCGCCAGGCAACTTTTTGCTCAGGCGAATGGTCGTTGCTCCGCAAATTCACTTGTGTGGATTTTACTGAACGTTACCTCTTTTGCTAGTGTTGTATAAACAGAGGCGCCAAAAGAATAAAAGGATATAAACGAGTTTAAAAACCAAAACTTGGTAATCAGAGGAGGCAGTAGTGGACTTACCTCCTCCAAGCAGACACAAAACGACTGTAATTAAGCAGTCAAAATTTATTAACAAACTCCAATCAGTACGACGCATTTCACGGGCTCAGACCCGCTTCTTCAGGCAATAAACATAGGAGTTACAGCATCTGGCAATAGTATACACACTTAGAGCCTCTGTCTTTCGCTAGAGTTGACTTCACCACCTCAGACCTGATCCAGACCAGGCAAACTGATAAAATGAAGCTAGATCTTCCTCAATCTTCTGTCACTTACATCATTTCCTGTGTGCCGAAAAATGAATTAAAGTTGAAAAATTGCTGGCGACTTTTCATTTTTTTAAGCGGTGGCCTCAAAGCAGGTGCTTATTTTTGAATTCCAGGCTCGGAGGCAAGTTTTGGTTTCATATATAAACCAGATGTTCTACCAAACAGAGCCTCCTGTGGGCTAGCAGACCACATAGGGGCTACCAATATTCAATCATAGTCCATAATTGGCTCCCCAATGAACTTTTTGTGAGCTTGTGTTGCTCTCCAACTTTTTTTTTAACATTTGAATGTGGCTTATGGGTAAAAAAAAAGGTGGAGATTCCTGTTCTACACAAATTCTGTGCACATTCTGCCACTCTGTCTCATCATCTTCATCTACTAATATCTAGATTTCCTCCCTAGGAAGTTTTATTGCCATCAGACCCCCATGTAGAGGCCAGTCCTTTGATTCATTATAAAGATCCTTCCTGCTATTAATTAGAGCCTCAAAAAAGTTGGATGAAGCAGGTTTCATATAAAGAGATGTTTCACATTTGCCCCTGAATGAGAACCGTACAGTAATATATATGCTGATATTCATCTGAAGATTCCCCTGATCCTTATAAAGTTGTCAAGCAACCATTAACTGTTGAAGTCCAAAATGTTCTTTTCCTTCTTTATTATATTGCTTCTTCTTTCTCATTATCCCCGTACCCTTTATTATCTTTCCATGTTAGTAACAGCCTCTCCATATTGAGCTTATTGGGTTAATGCCTGTCCCGGCTCCTGCTTTGAAGCCAAAAAGCATCAAGTTAAGGATTTAAGAGGTTTATGAGTAATGACTGCCTGGCTGAGAGAGAAACACAAATTTACAGCTAAACCCTACCATATATTATAGGCTCAGAGTAAAGTTGTTTTTATATGTTTATATTTTTTACTTAAAGAAGAACTAAAGCTCATGAAAGTATTAAAGGAGAAGGAAAGGCTTGGTGTACTTGGGGGTGTCAAATGTTTGGCACCCCCAAGTGATTGTATTGACTCATCTGAAACCCCGGGTCGGTGCTCCTATCAGCAGAAAACTGCACTGACCCGGGGGTTCTTCCAGTGAGCATCACGGATCGATCTTCTTCCGTCTTCCACTTTCTTTGCGCGGCTGCGCATGTGCAGTAGAACGAAAAGACAAAGTTTAACTAAAAAGTTGGCTATTTCGTTCAACTGCTCATGCCCCTGGAAATTTGAAGAAAGAGAAGCCAGAAGAGGATCAATACGTGATGCTCACTGGTATAACCCGGGGCCGATGCAGTTTTCTGCTGAAAGGAGCACCGACCCGGGGTTTCAGGTAAGTCAATACAATTACCCAAGCAGTTCCGGGTCAAGCCAACCGGCTCCCTAGGCGACCCGGCCGGCCACTGTGCTCCCCTCCATGATCCCCTCCGTGCTTACTCGTGTGGACTCTTCTGGAAACATTGTGCTCACACATGCGCAGAACGCCGGAGGGAGTTAGAAGATCACCGGAGGGGATGGAGGCAGGGGAAAGCAACTGAGGGGAGGGGAGAGGCGAGAGGCGGGAAAGCGACTGAGGGGAGGCGGAGAAATCGCTTGAGGGGGGAAGGTGGGAAGGAGCGCCGGAGGGGGGGGAGGCAGGGAGAGCAGTGAACATGGACTAGGGGTAGGCAAAAGACAGTTACCTGCCCAGCGCCCCCCCCCTCGTTGCGCCCTAGGCAGGTGCCTCTTCTGCCTACCCCTAGTTCCGGCCCTGCCCCCATGTGCACCAAGCCTTCCCTTCTCCTTTAATGGATCATTTATGAAAGTTTGCACTTTGCACTTTGCAAACTGCTCTTTTTGCACTGTCCCAGGTTTCTGTGACCCCCATTTCCAGTCTGGTGTTAGGTGCAGAGGGCTGCATTCCCCTGGGCACAAGAGCTTGATCAGTGAGCACTAAGGAGCATGTTATTGTATCTCTTTGGTCTACAAATTATTCTGTACCAGCCCAAGGCCAACACAGCCCACAGTGCCTTCAAAAATGCCTCTAATATCTCCCAAATTATTTTCTTGCTCTGTGCTCTGGGTGGCTGTCACTTACCTGAGGGGACCTACTCACAATACACAGTGGGTGTCGTTTATAAAGTTTGAGCATTGTATATTTATTCGCAAATGGTTGTACTGCACATGCTTTTTCCTGAACGCTAATATATTGCACTGCTCTGCCCGTCTTTCTGGTTTTTGTGAATAAATACATTTTCGCAAATGAGACGGGTGTTTGCGTTAGTGCGCCCACAGTTTCAGCCAAAATAGCGCTGACAGTACATTCACAATTTGCAAAACTGTTTTGTAAATATTTTCTCCGCCACAAAAGTTGTGGCTTATTCAAATGCCATTTGTGATTTTTGACATATTTTAAAAGCTCTTACAGACATTCGCACTGTGGAAGTAAATTTGCAATTCTATTTGCACACCCTTCTTCAGCTTTATAAATGTAACCATGCGCAGCGCAAATATATTCACTGTGCGAAACAATCTGCACTGCTCAAAGTTTATAAATGAGCCCGAGTATATATAACATAACATTCACAATTTATTCAGATTACAGGGAAGCATAGAACCATTCTGTGTCAGAATTAAAGGGGTTGTTCACCTTTGAGTTCACTTTTAGTATGGTGTAGAGAGTGATATTCTGACACAATTGGTTTTCATTTTTTATAAGTTGTGGTTTTTGAGTTATTTAGCTTTTTATTCAGCAGCTCTCCATTTTGCAATCTGGTTGCTAGGGTCCAAATTACCCGAGCAACCATGCAATGATTTGAATAGAATATGAGACTGGAATATGAAAAGGACAGGGTCTAAATAGAATGATGAGTAGCAATAACAGTAAGGGGCAGATTTATCAATAGTTGAATTTTGAATTTAAAAAACGTAGAAGTTTGAATTAAAAAAAAAAAACAACCAAAATTAAATCCAAGTTTTTTTTAGCCGATTAGGTCCATTTTCGATCGAATAGGTCTGTATTTGGCTGAATTCAAATCGTATAAATCAAAGTAATAGCGAATTTGGTCCCCCATACGCTAAAACAGTAATTCAGCAGATTTTAGATGGCGAATGGTCGGATTTGAATTTTTAAAGAGACAGTACATGATACATTTAGATATTCAAATTTTCTAATTTTTTTCAAATTCGAATAGAATTTGGACTCTTCCCTAGTTGAAGTACACAAAAAATACTTCGAAATTCCAATTTTTTTCAATTCGAAAATTCACCTCGACCTTTGATAAACCTGCCCCTAAATGTGTAGCCATGTAGAGCATATATATGTTTTTTAGATGGGGTCAGTGATCCCCATTTGAAAGCTGGAGAGAGTCAGAAGAAGAAGGCAAATAATTAAGAAACTATAAAAAAGAAATAATGAAGACCAAATGAAAAGTTGCATAGAATAGGCCATTCTATAACATATTAAATTTAACTTAAAGATGAGCCTCCTTTTTAAATAACCAGGCAGCACCAACATCTACGAGTGTATCTGCACTTTCTACTAAGCCGTTTTAGCAGCTCATTGATCTTGGGCAGTGCCACTGGCACATGTCCTGGCAAAATTAAGCATGGAGACCCGCTGTGGCCAGCTTTAAAGTTCCTAAATCATTACTGAAGCTCACAATTAGTGATGGGCGAATTCGCACCAAATTTATACTTTTTGCCGTGAAACTGCTGTGAAAATTTACTGGCGAAAATTTGCTGTGTCAAAAAGAATTCATCGCCGGCGCCAATTTTGACACCGGTAATCAGGACCGCCATCAGAAATCGTAGGGCCCCATACAACAAAATTTACTGGGCCCCCTGGGCTGCACCCACCGCAAGCCCCACCTACAGGTCCGTCCTCCCCACCCCCACAGGTCTGCCCCCACCACACAGTAAAAAAACAAAAAAAATATTGGTGGCTATTGTTCCCACATGTTAGTAAAAAATAAAAAGATATTGGTGGTCAGGGCCCCCATAAAAAAAAAACATTTGTGGCCAGGGCCCCCCCATTAAAAAATATTGGTGGCTAGGACCCCACATGAGAAAAGAAAAATTGGTGGCCAGCCCCCCCCCACATTATGAGAAAATTGGTGGCCAGGACCCTTTAAACGTCCATGCCTTCCCGAAGTCAGCAGCTCTCAGAAAGATGGGGGGCCCAGCTAATCAAGTAAGTGTGGCCCCCTCGGGGCCCCTACAACTCTCCCCCCTGTCCCCCCCTGATGGCTGCCCTGCCGGTAATGATTTACACTCACCCATTGACTTTGCTGCAATTAAATAGCCGCGTGTCAAATTGTCGCCGGTGTTAAATCGAAATGGGACAAATTTGCCCATCACTACTCACAATGCAAAACAGAGTATTTCTAGCCATAATTATTATTTTTGGACTTTAGCTTTCCTTTCTGAGCAGGGGATGAAATGACATAGGGTAGGGGCTTCTATACTTTTCTAGATACAGTATTCCCAGAACTAGAGAAGGGTGACATAAATAAATAGTTTTATGTATTATTAATCTCCTAATGAATGCAGGAAAGTTGTGGGGGGCTCGAGCCTGAAACTCACATTGTGCCCCTAAAATGTAATTGTCTCTTTCACCAAACACTTGTACAAATATTATCCATCATGAGTCTAACAGTTATTAGTCCTCTCAACATTATGTATGAGGGAAACAAACAACATCCACCTTTTGTACCCGTCTACTGGATTTCATTTTTTACCAGTCCCAGCCATGCCTTTATATACGTGCGCGACTGCCATAAATCCAACACTCATGGGACTGTGGCAAACGCTGCAGAATTTATTACACAATAGAAAGGAATTCTATCCTGGGCACACGAGCAATGTACAAAGCAGTAATGTGACTGCATTCATCAATCATCTCTATCTGCATATGGTGCATTCCAAGAGCAAGAACACAACCCAAGTGTGCAGGCTGGGAAGCAAATTGTACTCCTCTGGATGGAAGAGAAAATTATTAGACACCATCAGAATATCACTAGACACCCTCAAAGAATTACTAGACACCCTCAAAAAATTACTAGACACCATCAGAAAATTACTAAACACCCTCATAAAATAACTAAATGCCCTAAGAAAATTACTAGACAACCTCAGAAAATCACTAGACACCCGCAGAAAATCACTAGACATTCTCATAAACTTACTTGACACCTTCAGAAAATCACTAGACACCCTCAAAAAATAACTAACCCTCAGAAAATCACTAGACAACCTCAGAAAAGTACAGAAAATTACTAGACACCATCAGAAAATCGCTAGACACTAGTGATGGGCGAATAAATTCGCCAGGTGTGAATTTGGGGTGAATTTCTGCATTTCGTTAGCGTCAAAATTTTTTTAACACACATCGGAAAAGTCACTCGCGCCTAACCATCGTGCGTCAACATTATTTAGACGCCCATTGACGTCAACACTGGTATTTCATGTCACATTCGCCCATCACTACTAGACACCCTAAGAAAAGTACTAGACACCCTCAGAAAATCACTAGACACCCTTAGAAAATTGCTGGAACCCTAAGAAAATTACTAGACACCCTCAGAATATCACTAGACACCCTCAAAAAATTACTAGACACCCTCATAAAATCACTGGAGACCCTCAGAAAATCACTAAACGCCCTAAGAATATAACTAGACACCCTCAAAAAATTACTAGACACCTTCAGAAAATTACTAGACACTTAAAAAATCACTAGACACTCAACTGCTAAATACACCCCATACCCTTTACTTGGCATCAGACTGCTCCTACTTGGTAAACCTCAATAGTATTCTCCCGTTCAAGCCTACACTATGTATGCGTCTGTATATCACATGCTATACAAGCCTATTTATATGTCCATATATCACATGTCATACAAGCCTGTTTATGTTGGTACAAAATGGCATTAAGAGAGCCGCTCCTGCGATACCACGTTCCCTGCATACAGACGAGCAGCACTACTCCCTGAATGGCAAATCAACATGAACGATTTTGTTACAAGGAACCACTGCAGAATCAGGGATAATTGGTAGTCTATGTGCACTCCTAATTAAAATGGAAGCTATTATGGCAGTGCATCACCGAGACCTGATTAGCTTTCTGTCTTTTGAGTGTTAATTAAAGTATAATAACATATATCTTTTGCTAAGTATTTTATACACACACATGCAAATAAATATTAATGATGTGCCAAATATTAATTTTTTTTTTTTTTTTTGAATTTGGCTGAATTCCCAAGCAGAATTGAAAATGTAATATTAAGGGAAATTCTCTTAAACAATTGTTATTTCAGCTACAAGTGATCGTGAGTGATCACTGCCTGACCGTGCCAGCCTCTGTTTATTCATTTGGTTGAAGGCAGAGAATGAAGGTTTGATTGCACCGCACAACCGGAAACATCATGGTGGTGAGCCATATATATTGGTAAGAGACCTTCATCAGGCTGAATTACACAAGAGCAAGTGCAAGCTTCTAGGCTTTGGAGGGCTCTTTTCAGAAGCACTCACTTATCGTCTAAGGCATGAAAAGATGTCTGGAGTGCCTAGGGGCTTCCCATGGGGTATCACTTCTTTAACAGTATTGCTTACAAGGAGTTCCCCTGGGGTCTTCAAGACTCCAGGGTTTGGGTAGAGGTAAAACACAAGTTCCATTAAAGAGGTGCCTATGCTCAAGTTTAATTTTGCCTTTGGTCTAAATTGTAATTTTCAAGGGGAATTCTCATAAACGATTGCTATTTCAGCTGCAAGTGACCATGAATGATCATTACCTGACCGGACTGGCCTCTGTCATTCATTCGGATGCAAAGGTTCCTACTGTATGTTCCTTTGGAGGGATCTTTTCAGAAGCACTCACTTATCACCTAAGACATAACAAGATGGTTGGAGACCATTGGTGCTTCCCCGTAACCATAACGCATTTTAAAGTGTATCACTAGTACAAGGTGTTCTCCAGGGGTCTTCAAGTCTCCATAATTGAGTAGAAGTAACGTAGAGGTTACTGATCCATCCCAAGAGCATTAAGAGACATATTTTTGCCCATGTTGTGGCTGCACTCTGCATCTAACCAGTGTCGGACTGGCCCACCGGGATACCAGGAAAACTCCTGGTTGGCCCAGGAGTCAGTGGGCCCTCTTGCTTCTAACCATTTAGCCTATTTCATGGTAATTCCCTATTTATTTATGGGAAAAATGCTTAATAATGGAAGAATAGAGTAAGTAGATATAAAAGACTAGGAGAATAAAGAGGTTGAGTGAAGAGAGGAGGAATAAGAGTTTGGAAACTGGGCCCACGGTCTAAGGTTTTCTGGTGGGCCCCTGGCATCCCAGTCTGACACTGCATCTAACACCAGATAAACAAATCAAACGTCCATAGTACAGTGTCTGCACGCAAAAGTCACCCTTGCCCTTACTGCCTGCCATAGAAAAGGTGTTCAGAACCCTATTGTAGCCTGTATCTGCTACTGGTCTCTTACTTGTGTGTCTGATGTACAAATTAGGGGCATGTAGGGGGTGGGATGAGGAAACCTACTTGGCTCTGCTCATGAATACAGTGCTGCCAAATGCAGGTAGAGCTGTATTCATGGAA
Source organism: Xenopus petersii (assembly GCA_038501925.1). Taxonomy (NCBI): domain Eukaryota; kingdom Metazoa; phylum Chordata; class Amphibia; order Anura; family Pipidae; genus Xenopus; species Xenopus petersii. The sequence continues at coordinate 154,063,092 of CM076682.1, forward strand.
ACAGTTGCATGTCTTTATTGTTATAAGGGCAAAAAAAATAGCACATTACATTTTTTGCACACTGTCCACTGCCTTCCTAGTTGTAATTTACCCTGTAAGAGATTTTACACATGACAGACCCCAACAGACATAAGTGGAGAATATGGTATTCAATAATGAGGTGCAGACTTAGCAGTTGTATCACAGATATAGTGGTGCCAGTAGTTCTTGACAACAAACTATTTATTAAGAGCAGGGAAAAGAATATATAACAATGCAGATCAATAGCAATACCATGGAATATGCAGCATTAGCAGCAACAAGATCAATAGACATTCTAACAACTGTATGCGGAGCGCTCGTGGGACACTCCTTGGATTCCGCTGCAAAAAAAGGAAAAAGCTCTAAACCTATTTCTGACACTTGTTCAGAAACCAAGAACGACCAATTAGATGTTTGTTTTTGTTATTCTACCTGCAGTCAACCAGTAGAATCTAACAGCTTTGTTGCTATGGGTTACAGGACCAGAGTAGAGCTTTGCTCTTGTTACTGAAGAAGGTCTAAAAGTTTATTGTACAGGTATGGAACCTGTTATCCACAATGCTTGGGACCTACGGTTTTCCGGATAGGGGCTCTTTAAATAAATAAAATCCTGATAGGTTTGTTCTGCTTCCAGTAAGGATTAATTAGATCTTAGTTGGGATCAAGAACAAGGTACTGTTTTATTATTACAGAGAAAAAGGAAACGTTTCTAAATTTTGAATTATTTAATAAAAATGGACTCTATGGGAGATGGCCTTCCCATAATTCGGAGCTTTCTGGATAACAGGATTCTGGATAATGGATACCATACCTGTACTCTTATTTATGTAGTATCAGCCTGACAATTTAAAAAGTTTTAAAAGTTGTAACACATTTTTATTCCTCCAAAAATTCCTACTATAACAGTTTTAATTCAATATAACAATTTGGCCCTATTTCTGGATGCAATTAGAATTAGAGTAACTATTGCTAATAGGCAACACGAAATGGGATAACTCTATCAGCTAAATTCTATTGGACATAAAAAGGTAATTACTGAGTTTTATCTGCAGGAATTCCTATTATACCCAGAGTAAATCTGAAGTGCTAAAACTTTGCATAGTCATTAGATTCCGGCTTTCTGCCCCTTCCCATACACTAGAGAGCTCGTCAAAATACCTACAAATTTTACATCCAGATTAAATTTTAAAACATTTTGCCGTTTGAACTCGGCTCACGTTACAGATAAAATGAATTTTGCCTTTTTATTCTTCATTAGAAGAATTAGCATAATAAAAAATGATGTCATTCCCCAGGAATATTGTATAAAACAGCAAATCTACCCTTTGCCTTGGGGAAAATATCCATTTTAGTGGAATTGTTAAAGGGGAACTGTCTTTGTTATAAAGTTCCACCAAACAGCCCTGGATTTCTAATAACTCTTTCTCACAAATCATTTTTATTCTTTTTATCTTTCACTTGTTTATTTATTTAATGATTTAGCTGTGACTTCCTCAACCTAACATTATTCCCTCTTGCTGTGAGTCACTGACCAATTTCCTGTGCTCTAATTGGCTGATTCAAGCATGAGCCAGCAACTTGAAATGCAGTTTTGACACAGTGTGATTGGATTTTTTGCAGTAAGAAAAATGTTGGGTTGAGGAAGCACAGTATGTCCATAGCAATCTTGCCTAAAAAAAAACACAATATTTTGCATGCTGTTCAACTGGGGAATAACGCAAGTGGTTTCAGTTTTCTCCTCGCTGAAGGTCAGTTAGTTTGGGGTCATCTCCCCTGCTCCTCCTTGTTTAGGCTTGAGCAAGGGCCAGGTAAAGGATATGTAACCTTATCTGTCAATGCGTAATAAAGGTAGCTTTTATTTATTTCATATAAATAAGTGTATGGGTCCATACGGTTAACTTCCCCTATGGTTTGGAAATCTACTAGTTGGACATATCGGTAGTGATGGGTGAATTTGTCCTGAATTAATTTGTGAAATGGTGAAAAATTCGCGAAACACATTGAAGTCAATGGCGTCAAAATAATTTTGACGTGCGTCAAAAATTTAGACAATTTTTATCCGCGCGCCTATTTTGTCCAAAGGCATTTAAGTCAATGGGCGTCCGAATAATTTTGACACGCGTCAATTTTTATGCGTGCGACTATTCTGACGCGTGCCAAAATATTTTTACGCTGCAGATTTTTCATAGTGGATACGGAATCAGGCTATAGAATTCCCTGCAGGTTCCACTGGAGATGATCCAATAAAGGGTGTCACAGAGGTAATGCAATTTGTTATGGGGCAGATTTGCTCAAATTCAAATCCCTTCCGTGAATTGAACTCATTTATCAATTTTTTTGCTCCATAAAAATCTGAGCTAACGAGTGACACACAGAAAATGAAATTTTATCAAATTTTCACCACAAAAGTTCCACCTTTTTGTTTTTCCGGACAAAAACCCAGACTGGATTATCCAGCGCAGATCACAATGTCAAGGAACAACTTCAGGGACATCTGCCATTGACTTCTACATGACCTTGACAGGTTTCAGATGTGTAATTTGGATATTTTAACAGCTTTGGGGTAGGATAAAACTCCAAAAATTTGTATTTTCGAACAGGTTTGGAGGTTCTAACAGGTACGGAGCATAATAAATAAAAAAAAATCATGTCTTTTTTACCACAACTTTGTTGGGTTTTTGGCGTCAAAGCGTACACCATGAATAAATTTCACCTTAATAAATAACCCCCTATTTATGCTTACCGCCCACCCATGCTGTCTCCCCCATAAATCTATTTCTTGCAGCAAATTAACGAAAGCTGGGGATTGGGATGGTGATAAGATGCATGGAGCATGGAAGTAACAAGACAAAGACAAAATATTAAATCTGGATCCATGAGGCTCATCTAATGACTCTAACGAGCTGGCATGTATACTAGCATGAATATTATGTTTCCTTGGCAAACACTATTATTTTCTTCAATCCAAGGCACATGACCCCTGGCTTGCCCATTATTATTTCTAGTAAACCTATTAGAAAGTCTATCACCTTCCCCGCCATTCTTACTCTGGCAAAAGACATTGTGTTCAGAACTTGGGATCAGTCCAAGCTCCAGTCCAGCTGTGCAATTTCACAAATAAAAGTTAGGAAAAGCAAGCTCGGGAAAAAGTGGATTATCAGCAGAACTGCAAACAGAACATTCATCATTGTCAAAAAAACAAAGTTATCGGGAAGAACTTTTGGAATATAAATGAAAAAACATTCTGCGCTTGATACTGTGATCTCAATTTGTTCCTGACGGTACATAAGTATAAAAGGCTAATAGCAAACTCAGCTTTTGTTTTTTTACTGCAGCTGCCCCAGAATTGCCCCTGGACCCCGCAGTTTAAAGAGGATATTTAGCACATGTCCCAGACCACCAAACAAGTCAATTTTTTTTTTGTTGTTGTTGGTTTGTTTTTTTAACTCAGCATTGTATTTGGGAACTCTAAGAAGGATTGCCTATGGTTTATATCCAGGCTGTAACAGCAGTAGAGCTTATAATAACCATATGCTTTGTTCTTAAAGGGATACTGTCATGGGAAAAAATTTTTTTTTCAAAATGAATCAGTTAATAGAGCTGCTCCAGCAGAATTCTGCACTGAAATCCATTTCTCAAAAGACCAAACAGATTTTTTTGTATTCAATTTTGAAATCTGACATGGGACTAGACATGTTGTCAATTTCCCAGCTGCCCCTGGTCATGTGACTTGTGCCTGCACTTTAGGAGAGAAATGCTTTCTGGCAGGCTGCTGTTTTTCCTTCTCAATGTAACTGAATGTGTCTCAGTGAGACATGGGTTTTTACTATTGAGTGTTGTTCTTAGATCTACCAGGCAGCTGTTATCTTGTGTTAGGGAGCTGTTATCTGGTTACATTCCCATTGTTCTTTTGTTTGGCTGCTGGGCGGGGGGAAGGGAGGTGGTGATATCACTTCAACTTGCAGTACAGCAGTAAAGAGTGATTGAAGTTTATCAGAGCACAAGTCACATGACTTGGGGCAGCTGGGAAATTGACAATATGTCTAGCCCCATGTCAAATTTCAAAATTGAATATAAATTGAATATAAAAAAATCTGTTTGCTATTTTGAGAAATGGATAGAATTCTGCTGGATCAGCACTATTAACTGATTCATTTTGAAAAAAAAATGTTTTTCCCATGACAGTATCCCTTTAAACTGAGCAATTTGAATTCAGAATTAGTAATGCAACCAGTTCCAGGCAGGAGACCTTCTTGAACTTCTTGAACTTCAGAGAAAGCCTGGGAGAGTTCCTCTGCAGTCTCACTTGAGACACTTGAGATGGAGAACAAAGACTATACATTTGCTTATAGAAATATGCCTCAGCTTGTAGCTATCACATGCCATAAAATACAATAGGAAATGCTGTCATCTATGATTAGACTGAGCCAACTCTGATTCTAACATTGGAAAGATATAGGCAAGAAACCCTAGCAGAATCAGGAACATTCCCTGCTGAAACAAGTACAAATTATCCTTTCCGCTTCCAGATCCACCTATGAGGTGCCTATTGTATCAAAAAGTGAATATGAAATTTTTTGATTTTTCACATCAATTTGAAATTAAAAAAAAAACCTAAATGTGTGCTTATTTATAGTGATGGGCGAATTTATTCGCCAGGCGTGAATTCACGGCGAATTTGCGCGATTCGCCACCCGCGAATAAATTCGCGAAACTCCCGCGAAAATTCGCGTCAAAAATTCGCCGGCGTCAAAAAAATGTTTTCGAAAAAATGGACGCCGGCGTCAAAAACGGGAGCTGGCGTCGTTTCGCGAATTTTTTGCCGTTTCGTGAAATTCGCGCGGAATTCGCAAATTTTTCGGCAAAGCGAAATGGCGCAAATTCGTCCATCACTACTTATTTATTAAAGGGCTTTAAGTTTACTTGCAGTACATTATAGAATGGCTAATTCTAAGCAATTTTTCAATAGGCCTTCATGATTTCTTTTTTAAAGTTTTTGAATTATTTGCCTTCTTCTTCAGACTCCTTCCAGCTGTCAAATTGGGGGTCGCTGAGCCCATGTAAATAATAAATGCTCGCAAAGGCTACTGTATTGCTACTTTTTATTACTCATCTTTCTATTCAGGCCTCTCCTATTCATATTCCAGTCTCTTATTCAAATCAATGCATGGTTGGTAGAGTAATCTGGATTCTTGGCTCCACCAATGAGTATAGAAGGGATTATTAGAATCTCAATGGCATTGTTACATAGTCAGGGAACCAGAGACAGGTTGTAGGGACTAGCTAGATTCTCGCCTGGGTTCCACTTAAGAGGTCCCCTGAGGAAACAGGAGACACTATGGGAGGACTGTAAGTCACTGTAAGATCACTTGTTGGCAATCAGTTTGATTGAGTTACAATAAAGTTGCAATATTCTCCCTTGTGGATCTTAATTAAAAAACTAATTCTAATGTTTAAGAAACCACAAGTTTAGTTTTTTTTAGAATTCTACTGATTACAGTGTATTAAATCCAGTCTCAACACCATTGCTAGGTGAGCATTATAGGTCTAATCCGGAGTCATTATTGGAGTTAATTAAACACCAAGAAAAGGACGGCATTCCAGTACGAAGGAATATAGTTTTATTCCATACTCCTTTAAGGATCCAACGCCCTACGCGTTTCGGGAATCACTCCCTTAATCATAGGCATACATCCTGAGCTACACAGACAGGTTATATACAGAAAGTGGATAGCGGCCCCTACCCTATTTTTTGACTACAGTAGGGTTTTAATATACAAAATGAGGTTTTCACCTCAGCAGTTTGCTTTTATAGTGATAATAAAGTATTTAAATTTTATACGTGTTACAATGTTGTACCCAGTAGGGGCCGCTATCCACTTTCTGTGTAGCTCAGGATGTATGCCTATGATTAAGGGAGTGATTCCCGAAACTCGTAGGGCGTTGGATCCTTAAAGGAGTATGGAATAAAACTATATTCCTTCATACTGGAGTGCCATCCTTTTCTTGGTGTTTAATTGGATTTCAGCAGTGGGGACGCTGCGGACAGAGCACCCGACTGGAGCAGCAAATGGGGGATCTTTGAGCGGTCCTTCTTTGTTGAGCCATTATTGGGGTTATGTTCATAGTGAGAGTAATGGTGGCATTCATTATACTATAGCCTTACACTATCATTTCCTCATTCCACTGCTTCTAAGACCTGCCAACACAAAGGCAGTAATTGATCTCGTATACTCTCTTATATAAGCCTTTTCTAATCTAGACATGTGTCCCCTGTTCTGTGAGCTTATTCTTAGCAACATTTACCATGAAATATTATATATTCACAATTCCATACGCATAAGAAGACGATGTACTGAGTAAGAACCCAAGAAATAGGTCTATAATGCACCTTAACTTACAATTAGAATTGCTCAGGGTAGTTGGGAAGCTAAGGGTCTGATTTATCAGTTTGAATTAGAATAGTTGGCATTAGTGATGGGAGAATTTGTCCCGTTTCCCTGCGAAATTCGCAAATTTCCCCTTGAAATTCAGTAAACGGGTGAAAATTTTGCGAAACGTGAATTCAATTTTGATGCCGGCAACAATTTCAATGCCGGCACCATTTGATGCACATTAAAGTCAATGGATGTCCATTTAATTGTAGTTGGCGTCTAAATTCTCGACGGAATCGGAAATGCGCAAAGACGAATAAATTTGCCCATCACTAGTTGCCATGATATGAATTTTCTTATTGCTAAAACTCAACCAAAACTCACAACAAATTAAAATGATAGCTTCAAAAATTCAAAGGTTTGGTATTTACAGTACTAAGTACAAATAACGTACAAAAAAAACTTTGTGGAGAATCTAAAAGCTTGTTCATGTAGAAGCCAATGGGAGTTGTCCCTGGAAAAATGTTAGGGATTATTTTTTCGAAACTTTGTAGACCCATTGAAAATGAGTTTGCAATTTCAGCAATCTGGTTGATAGGGTCCAAATTACTGGAATATGAACAGGAGAGAACCTGAATAGAAAGATGAGTAATACAAAGTAGCAATAACAAGTAGGGGATTATTTATTACAACTTAAATTCTTCTAAATTTTTAATAGAATCAAATTCAACCTAACTACCGTCCACAAATTGTCTTAATTTACAAAAAATTCTAGTTGTGCGAAAATTCAAATTGTGCGACTTTTTCAAATTCAAATCAAATTGTCGTCTGATAACCTCGACTTTTTTGGATTATTGTACGGAAACCAGCGCATCTTCAAATTATAAAATTGACATCTGCATTTGATTTTTTACATGATTGACAGGTTTTAGCAGTATTTTCAGATTTGGATTGTTAGCAGCTTTGGATAGTGATGGGCAAATTTGTCCTTTTTTACTTTGCCATGATTTCGCGAATTTCCCAAAAAATTCACGAAATGGGTGAAAAATCTGCAAAAAATTTTGTGCCAACTTCACGAATTTAATTGCCGGCGATGAAACTCGGAAATTCTATGCAAATTCACTAGCTTTGGAGTATAATAAGGGGCAGATTTATCAAGGGTAGAATTTCGAAATTAAAAAAACTTCGAAATTTTACCCTCAAATTGAAATCCTTCGATTTTGAATATCGAAGGCGAAGGATTTTTAGTGTATTCGATTGATCGAAATGATCGAATAGAAATCGAATGATTCGAACGATCGAAGGATTTCTATTTGATCAAAAAAAAACTTAGAAAAGTGCTGTGGAAGGTCCCCATAGGCTACCATTGCACTTCGGTAGCTTTAATTTGGTGAAGTATGAAGTCAAAGTTTTTTTTAAAGAGACAGTACTTTCCAGTACTTTCTGATTGTCGAATGGTCGAATAGTCGAACGATTTTTACTTCGAATCGTTCGAATCGAAGTATCACTTTTTGATACACTAGGCACCTCATAGTTGGATCTGGAAGCGGAAAGGATAATTTGTACTTGTGTCAGCAGGGAATGTTCCTGATTCTGCTTGGGTTTCTTGCCTCTTTAAAAAAAACTTTGACTTTAACTTCGAAAATTCACTCGAGCTTAGTAAATCTGCCCTTTAATGTCATAAAATTCTAGTTTTTTATTCCTCTAAAAATTTGAGTTTTTCCCCTTTAAAGATTCAACCAGAAAAAGTTGAGGCTTAATAAATAGGTCCTTAAATGTGCAGTCTTACAGCGCATCTGTTTTTGATTGGGTCAGAGGAAGAAGGTAAAAAAATTTAAAAAGTATAAAAAATTAATAATGACAACCAATTGAAAAGTGGTATACAATTAGCCATTCTATAACATTCTAAGGAGCAGATTTATCAAGGGTCAAATTTCGAACAAAAAAAAAAACTTTGACATACGAATAAAAAAAGACCAACTGAAATTTATAAAAAAAAAATGTAAGTTTTTTTTCAGGTTAATAGGCCGTTTTCGTTCAAATTTGAATCTTTTGAATTGAAGTGACATTGTATTCAATCGAATTCGATTCAAAGTATTTTGAAAAAAAAACTTTGATTTCTTAAAGTCTACCAATTGACTCCAAATTGGTTTTAGGAGGTCCCTCATTAGCTAAAACAGCAATTAAGGGGCAGATTTATCAAGGGTCAAATTTCGAAATGGAAAATACTTTGAAATTCGATCATCGAATAGAATCCTCCGACATTCGAATCCGAAGTCGGAGGATTTTATTCATCATACGATCGCACGATCATACTCTGATCGTACTTCGAATCGTAAGATTCGGTAGGTTTTAGGTGGCGAAGTAGGGGGTCGAAGTTTTTTTTAAAGAGACAGTACTTCGATTATCGAATGGTCGAATATTCGAATGATTTTTACTTTAAATCGAAGTTGAAGTAAATTCAAAGTGGTAGTAGACTATTCGATGGTCGAATTACCTAAAAGATTATTTCCAATTTCGAATTTTTTTACTTTGAAAATTCCCTCGAATTCACTTCGACCCTTGATAAATCTTCCCCTAAATCTACTAGAAAATCATGTAAACATGAAATAAACCCAATAGAATGGTTTCTATTTAGTTGGTTAGTTGGGATCAAGTACAAGCTACTGTTTTATTATTGCAAAGAAAAAGGTAATATTTTTTTTTCCGGATAATAGATCCCATACCTGTACTCAAGATTACTATTCTACATTTCAAGGATTTCCTTATTCCAGAGTAGTACAAACGGGTGCTGCTATGAGTTTATTTAGTTATATACTACTTAACAGTATTTTTTTCTACATTCCTTGTATTACTGCCAGGCAAATGGAAAATATTCAATTAACTGCCGTTTTATTTCATTTCCTTTTCAGAGCCATTCTTCTCCAATAAAATGTACTTAAAGCATTTAAACAGAATTCAGTGGGGGCGTCTATTTACAAAAATGCAAGCACAAAAAAAATTATCTGCTATGTATTAAAATGAAATTACAAGTTTTTAAGGTTTTTTTTACTATTATTTCCAGTGAGTGAAATAATTTAATCCCGGGAGTTGATAATTAATAACAAGGCTCGGCAACAACAGACCAGTCAAATCGGAGCACTGACAGCTACAGGGAGCTACTATACTAGTACAAAGGGTTCTAATTAACCTGATTATTAGGTTGCATTTTCAAAGGAATAAAGTCATCTACAACTTTCAATAATTTGATTAGAATGAATTTATATGCCCAGTTATTGGCTCTATAGAAGTAGCTACTTTTCCTGTAATACACTGTATTACTTATTTTTAGTGATGGGCGAATTTGGGGCGTTTTGCTTCAACAAAAATTTTGCAGTGAAATTAGCGAAAAGGCGAAAAATTCGCGAAACTGCACCGGCGTCTCGTTTTTGACGCCAGCATCCATTTTTGACGCTGGCGTCTGTTTTTGATGCCGGCAGTTTCGCGAATTTATTCGTGGGAATTCGCCACAAATTCGCGCCTGCCAAATAAATTCGTCCATCACTACTTATTTTCCATGAAATGCTTGTTGGTAAATTGAACCCCCAAAATTCCATTGACTCAAAATGACTGACCCATAAATACATTTTTATTCTGTGTATTATTTAAATGTATCAAATTATGCATGTATTAAATGGTATCTGTATTTATTAAATTTCGAATTTTCAGAGTAGGTTCCAACGAAACGCGTCAGGCTTGACTATGTCCTAATAAAGATCTACTTTTTATATGATCTGGGCTTCTTTTTCCAATAACAGTCTACCCAGCTTACGCTTTTGCGTAATTATACCTAATTACATGGCCCTTGGATTGGGGGTCTATTTGGGATCAGACTACTGTGAATTAGTGATGGGTGAAATTTATTCGGCAGGCGCGAATTTGTGGTGAATTGGCGCGAATCGCCGCCAGCGAACAAAATTCGCAAAATGCCAGTTAAAATTCGCTGGCTAGCATTATTTGGACGCTGGCACATTTTCCCCTGCGAATGTGCGCTGGCGTCCAAAAAATGGTTTTGCAAATTTTTGCCCATTTAGCGAATTTCGCTGGAAATTCGCAAATTTTTCTGCAAATCGAAACGGCGCAAATTCGCCCATCACTACTGTGAATGATTTTGACTTAATGGAATAGGAATTTTTTTGGAATCTACATTGACTTTTGGACCATGCTCTATTAGTAGAGGTACACACCAAAGCCTTATAGCTTATTCAAGTTGACTTGTTTCTTCCTGAGATTGGTTATTCAGTAAAGGTCAAGTATTGTTTTTTCCCCAAAAATTTTAGTTTTTCGAGGGTAGTTTCACTAAAAACCTGTTGAGGTCCTGTAGAAGTCAATGGCAGAGGTCCCTTGAACCATTTGAAGATGCTTTTTGCCTTCACGATTTTCAGTTTTTTTACAGTGATTTTCACTTGAAAACTCGATCAACTTCAAAGATTTTTCACTGTTAACTTGATCAATTCAGGGATTTGAGTTTTTCCCACCAATTACATCCAATCAAGTTTTTTACATTCCGTTTTTTTCATAAATGAGCAAACGTTCGAATAGTGAGTTTATTTCGAGATAGAAAAAAAGCTTATAAATCTCACAAACTCGACCTTTGATAAATAACCTCCTTAGTATTCATCTCAATCATTTTTTTTCCAGGATAGCAATTAAAGGAGAAATCAATTAACAACTTTCTTTAATTGCTGAAAGAGTACTTCCTTTGGATATTTAAAGCAACTCACCAAATTTTAGGCGGTGACATTTTTATTTACATTTTTTTTTTTCAATCACAATTTGACGAATCTCAATAATTCATAGTCTACAGTTGTATTCCACTCAAATACACAGTGAAAAAACAAACTTAAATTATTCTAAACCAGTCCCTAGGTGTATAGGGTGTCGATATCTATGACGGATTTCATTCATGCAGGTCATGACAGTCATTGTCTAGTAGTGATAAGTATAAAACAACTGAACTTGTAGTATTTTCGAAAACATTTTACCACCCATCTGAGCAATTTCTTCTGTACAAGAGATATGTAGGGAATCACCTGGCAGTTAAAAGGAGAAGCAAACCTTTGATAATAAAAACCCCAACCCCCCTACCTCCTCCCCCCCAGCCTAGGTGGTACTGTACCTTTGGTAAATGCCCATAACTATTTACTTACTCCTCTGTGTAGATTCAGGGCATCGGAGTTCACAGGCACCATTTTTCGGCTCTTCGGTAAAATCCAATGAGTTGGAAAGCAAGTTGGAAAGTTGCTCAGAGAATCCCAGCAGGTAATCCATTCCCGTTCCCACCCCTAATTTGCATATGCAAATTAGGGTTTGGATTCGGTTCTGTATTCGACTGAGCAGGATTTGGGGGTTCGGCCGAATCCAAAATAGTGGATTCGGTGCATCCGTAATTAAAATTGAGCCTTCTGGATAACCAGACCTAAAATTGGTCTTTCATTAAATCTCAGGGTTTGGGAGTAACACACTGTGCCATCATATTGTTATGTAAATCATTTACATTAGCTCTAATGTGTCAACATTTGCTTTTTTAAAGTTTTTTTTTTCTTTTTTTAGTGCTATTTGACTATGGAAAGTGTACATGCATTACAGTGGAAAAATACAAATCTATTTTGCAGTGCAGATTACAATCGCCATATGCATGTGTTTTTTACTTATATCTTCTGGCGATTGGGCTGGTTAAAATAGTGATGTCCAGGCTAGGGATGTAGCGAACTGTTCGCCGGCGAACTTGTTCGCGCGAACTTCGACCGTTCGCGTCCGCCGAATGTTCGTGAACGTCGCTCGACGTTCGCCAATTTGGGTTCGCGTTCAATTCGTTCGACCATTCGAATTCCTTCGACCGCTAAAAATCGAACGATTTCCATTCGTTCGAACGATTGTAAGCATTCGATCGAATGAAAAGCATTCGATCGAATGGTTTCGATCGTTCGATTCGAATGAAAATCCTTCGATCGAACGAAAATCCTTCGATCGAACGAAAATCCTTCGATCGAACGATTAAAATCCTTCGATCGTTCGAATCGAACGATTTTAGCGGGTGTTCGAAGTTCGCGAACTGTCCGCGAACGTTCGCATTTATTGCCGGTGTTCGCGAACGGCGTTCGCGAACATCAAATCGGCAGTTCGCTACATCCCTAGTCCAGGCCTGCAAGACTCTTGTTCTAGCCCTACAACTCTGGAGTTAGATCCCTCATTCAATACAAATTATTTGAAGTACAACTTAATCAAGGAAACCAAAGGCAAAAGGAAAGCTATACAGAGGACTATTAAGAGGTTGCTGCAAGCCAGTCTGTCCATGTATCTGTATCGCACAAGGGATAGTTGCTAGGGAGCAGCCACTTACTATGAACCTGCAGGAATTCCACTAATGATTCATCCGTGATCCCCCTGGCCAGGCCCCCCACTAGCTGCCATCATAAGGGACAGATGCTTATTGTTAATGAAATTAAACTCGAGAGTCTCCCAACTGTGAGGCTGCCCACTGTGATATAAAGAGAAGAACTGAAGGCAGTAGAGCCCATATGACTAAATTGTTATGTAACAGGATATCTGCATGAAATGTGTAGTTCGGTAGTTCTAGATGCCTGCTAATATTCAAACATTGAAATGAACTGTCTACTCTACACTATGGGTCTTAATCATTGGGGAAAATATCCCTGGACTACAGGTCCCATCAGGGGTTAACCCATATTATTCAAATATATAAATCTATATTATAAATGTACACATGCTGGTTGTTTGAGTTGAGTTTTTTACCCATGAGCCATATTTAGATATAAAAAGAGTAGGGGAGCAACACAAGCATGACAAATGTTCCTGGGTGGTGCAAAATAAGGGCTGTGATTGGTTATTTGGTAGCCCCTATGGGGACTGGCAGCCTACAGGAGACTCTGTTTGGCAGTGCACCTGGTATTTAAAAACGTGCCTCCAAGCCTGGAATTCAAAAATAAGCTCCTGCTTTGAGGCCACTGGGAGCAACATCAAAAGGATTGAGATGAGCCACTGGTTGTGGATCAATGTTCTCATCCATATGGAGAACAATGATTAAGAAACCCTGGTCTATATACAGTTCATGTTAAGCCCTGAGCAAAAGCAGAGGTAAGGAAAGATTCTTCACCCATTGATTAATCATGGGGGCACATTTACTTAGGGTCGCATATCAAGGGTTAATTAACCCTCGATATTCGACTGCCGAATTGAAATACTTCGAATATCGAAGTCGAAGGATTAAGCGAACGTTTCAAAGGATTTTAATCCATCGATCGAAGGATTATCCTTCGATCAGAAAAACCTTGAAAAGCCTATGGGGACCTTTCCCATAGGCTAACATTGGCCTCGGTAGGTTTTAGGTGGCGAACTAGGGGGTAGAAGTTTTTTTTAAAGAGACAGTACTTTGACTATCGTATGGTCATATAGTCGAACGATTTTTTTTAGTTCGAATCGTTTGATTCGAAGGTCGAAGTAGCCCATTCGATGGTCGAAGTAGCCAAAAAAAAACATTCAAAATTCGACGTTTTTTTCCTCTATTCCTTCACTCGAGCTAAGTGAATGGGCCCCATGGTGTTGCTAATCATCCTTAACTGCTCTGCATAGCCAAGGGCAAAGAGTATGCATGTTCTGTGGATACATGTGATGCCACCAGAAGCAAAGAGTGATACATTGATGACCTATTTTTAAAGGATCTTTTCAGATAACATATAATTCTAGGTGTGTATCTAGACTATTTGTCATAAAGCTTGTTAGGACTACTGTATTCTGGTAGAAAATGACAAAAGATACCATCAAATGAGTACTAGGAAGCAGGCCCAGATTTGTGGGCAGGCCAAAAACGCCCAGGCCAGTAAATTCAAGACGCAATCCCCTGAACCTTATTACATGGGGAAGTTAGTTATACTTACTCCTTCCATACTGCATTAGGAGATTATACAGTAGATTCTTTCCAGTCTAATCTACTACTAGGGGACACTCCCTGTTTATTTTTGTTATTTTTTGCCCTGTGGAATTACAACCAGGACTCTAAACCCATTTATGGACACAACCTAGTTGGGATAACCTAAGCTTGCCCTCTAGAAAGCTCAGGCCGTTGTCTACTATGTCCTAATAAACTTTTTGTATTCTTTTTACTACCCTTGACTGATTTTTGGAGGGACTCACAACTATTGTGGTTTTTCTCCAGAAAGCTCTACCTAAAATATTTCAGGTAAGTTCCTATCCCTCTGCTTATGACTAGCACTTTGTTGTCTATTCCACCACATCCCTACAGTAATCATTGTTAACCACAGGGCCAGAGTAACAGTTATGAGCTCAGCCAACAGCTATTTGGGGTTGAGATTTGGGTAGATTGCCTGATTTCACTCCTAGATACACCTTAGTTTGAAGGTCATAAAGTAAGATTTGTATTTACTAACATATTCATGGAACTATGGCCGATACAGTAATGTTGATATGTCTCTATAAACTTCTTTAATGCCTTAAAGAAGAAATTGGAGGGGCTGCTTCATCTTAAAAAGTCTGAAAACCTCTGCTGAAACTCCAGGAACAGCAGTGGATTATTGCCTAAGCCTCAGGGAAGTTAACATCTGTCTGTAGTGTCGGAAGAAGATAAAGCAATCCCAGATTACAAATTCACTCGCACACTTATTGCCAGTAATTTCAATTGTGTTTTCCTTGATGGCTCTGAGTAATGCTCACCGGCCATTTACTCCTAAATTTCAATTGAACAAATAACAAAAAAAAGTATTTTCTTTCTTTGTTTCTTAAGGAGTTTAATTTTGCTGAGACAGCAAACTCCCACTTTGTGCACATCATTTTTTAAGCTGTCATTTAAATGTTCTCCAGGAAGCCTCCTATCTGCTGCATGAATAAAGCCAGATGCTAAGTATCTCTCCAAGGAAACTCTCTGCGCTGATCTTGCATCTCTCGAATTTATCTTAATGACAATCATATCATTCAGCTCGGGATAATTCTGGAACCCGCAGGATAAAATGCCCGTTGCATTTCTCAAAAGTATGTCATTGTCTTTTCTCAGAATTGCAACAAAGCTGCCGTGTGGACATTCACAATGAAGTGTGTGGCTCCTCGGCAAAGAGACTGGTCTTAGTCAGCTACAGTATTGTATATATCACATTTCTTTATTTATATCATTTAACTCAACCAATAGAGAAGAACTATCAATATGTGTATTTGCATAGGTTGTTTTACATTCTGCCACTAGGTGGAGCATGCAGAGCAAGTAACAGCAGAAAAAAAATCTATGCTAACATCCTCAGAACATGGCATTGCTGCAAAAGCTCCCTGAAAGCTCTGTGTTATTATCAGTGAGATAAAGATCAACTGTGATACCATGGCTACTTACCTTTCCATATGGAACATTTTGAATACTACTGTGCCAAGGTGAAAACCCAAAATTCCCTTCCATTACTTAGCTTGCCAAGGGTCTGCTTATGGCTCATTACAGCATTGCCAGGCGGGTTTTTTTTCTTTGGCTAATTGCTGGCTGAGCACAGCGGCCCTCAAACTGTCCCATGTGCCGTAAGCCCTTAAAGGGGCTAATTTTTATGGTAACTTTTAGTATGTTATAGAATGGCTAATTCTCAGCAACTTTTCAATTGGACATAATTTTTTTGTAAATATAAAAAAAATAAATATAAAATAAAAAAATAAAACAAATAAAAATAAATTTGCCAGGCGCAAATTCGCTGCAAATCTCCGCGTTTCACTGAAGGCTAATAAGTTCACGAAACTGTCACAAAAATTTGCCAGCGTCAAAAAAATTTGGAGGCGAGTCAGAAAAGTAGTTTGCGTCGAAACCGACGCGCGTCAACATTATTCGGACGCCCATTGACTTTAACACTTGCATCAAAATTCTGATTGAGTGTCAGAATTGACCCGGGCGTCAAAATCCGTGTTTTTCAAAGTTTTCGAGAATTTTGAGGGAAATTCGCACACATTTCTCGGCGAAACAGGACAAATTCGACCATTACTATTTTTGAGTAGGGATGTAGCGAACGTCGGAAAAAAAGTTCGCGAACATATTCGCGAACTTGCGCAAAAATGCGAGCGGTTCGCGAACGGTTCGCGAACCCCATAGACTTCAATGGGAAGGCGAACTTTAACATCTAAAAAAGACATTTCTGGCCAGAAAAATGATTTTAAAGTTGTTTAAAGGGTGCAACGACCTGGACAGTGGCATGCCAGAGGGGGATCAAGGGCAAAAATGTATCTGAAAAATCTGCCTGTGTGTGCTTGGAAGAGATAGTGTAGGGGGAGAGCTGTTAGTGATGCTAGATGGCAGTTGGTTGAATAACACACTGGGCAAAAAATGCCTACAGGGCAAATAATGCCTAAAAGGTCAACTTATACACTACTACAGCGGTAGTAAAATAAAAAAAAGTAAAATAAAAAAAAAATGAATATTAAAAAAAAAAAAATTAAAGTTGGTGCTGCTGAACTACTAGGAGCAGCAGATTAGCACACCAGTCCCACTCCCCAACACTGCTAGACTAATAGCACTGGGCTCTTATAGTAGTAGTAGTAGTAGTAGTAGTAGTAGTAGTAGTAAAACAACAAAAAAATAAATAAAAGCAGTCCTTACAAGGACTACTGTTATTGCAGCAGTCAGCAGATGAGATCAGAAGCAGGACAGCTGCCCACTGCAGCTACATACAGAGCACTGCAGTAGAAGGTAGATTACTAGCCAGCAAAGCTACCTAAGCTTAAATGTCCCTCAAACCCCTGCAGACTTCTGTCCCTCCAATAACAGAGCAGTATCAACACGATTACTAGCCAGCAAACTTTCAACTGTCCCTGAAATCACTAACAGGCAGCAGCTCTCTCCCTACACTATCTCTTCAGCACACACAGGCAGAGTGAAAAAACGCTGCAGGGCTTCGGTTTTTATAGGGAAGGGGAGTGGTCCAGGGGAGAGCTTCCTGATTGGCTGCCATGTACCTGCTGGTCTGGGGTGAGAGGGCAAAAAAAAGCGCCAACAATGGCGAACCCAAAATGGCGAACGTCGCGCGACGTTCGCGAACTTCCGGCGAGCGCGAACACCCGATGTTCGCGCGAACAAGTTTCGCCGGCGAACAGTTCGCGCCATCTCTATTTTTGAGTTATTTTCCTCCTTCTTCTTCTTCTGGTTCTTTTCAGCTCTCAAATAAGGGTCATTGACCCCACTTTAAAACAAATGCTCTGTAAGGCTACAAATTTATTAGTATTGCTACTTTGTATTACTCATCTTTTTTATTCAGGCCTCTCCTATTCATAGTCCTATTCAATGAATAGTTACTAGGGTAATTGCTGAAATTGCTGCTGACTGAAATAACTCAAAAACCACAAACTAATTGAAAAAAAAATGAATTACCAATTGTCTCAGAAAATAACTCTCTACATCATACTGAAAGTTAACTCAAAGGGGAACATCCCCCTTATATATAAATATGAGCAAGGCCCAGTGACATAACTGTTACACTGGCAGCCACAACCAATGGGAAGAAGCTTGGCGTTAATTTTTTTTCTCCCCCAGTACAGGGAGCAGGACAACTGGTTTGGGCCTTGCCTGTGGAATGAAAACAAGGCAGGAGGAGGAGATCCTATTAACTCGGCTGCCTGTACTACAGGTCCCAGAATCCTCCATTAGCTAGTGTGTAGAATAGGTCAGAGTTATATAAAGAATAACATTACTAGAACAGTGACCCCCCCCCCCCCCCAGGATAGTGGGAGGGTTAGTCAGTGACCCCTATTTGATAATTGGAAAGAACCTGAAGAAGAAGGCAAATAACTCAAAAACTATATAAACAAAAACAATGAAGGCCAATTGAAAAGTTGCTTAGAACTAGCCATTCTATAACATACTAAAAATTCACTTAAAGGTGAACCACCTTTTTAATGCAAAGTTGCTCAGAGTGCTCTTCTGAGCATTTTTGCAATGGACATTTTTTTTCTAGTTTTCAAGATATTAGAAGTTCTTACAGTGATAATATAATGAAGTTGTAACGTCGCCACCTGCTGTTCATGTTTGCTGACTGAAAATAGTAGGCTTTATAATGGTCAGCTGTCCCTTTAAACTGAAGCCTTTGTCAAGCACAGCCACGGCCATACCTCCCAACTGTCCTGTTTTAGAGGGACAGTCCCTCTTTTGACAGCTCAACCTGCAGTCCTTCATTTGTACTGGAAAGTCCTGTTTTTCTCTGCACTGAACAGCCAGAAAAAGAAACTAAGTTTCTAACTTTTTTTTTTCTAGCTTTTGGCAGAGAGCCCAGAACAGCCACAGCAGAAGATACAATACTTTTGTAAAAAATTTGAAGATAAGCAAATAAGTAATTGTAACAATATAAGATAACAGGTCCCTTGGGAAAAGTTAGACGCGCAGCTTAAAGGGCATGTAAAGGCAAAAAAATAAAATCCCATTTTTACTTTCTTAATGAAAAAGAAACCTATCTCCAATATAATCTAAATAAAAAATGTGTACCGTTTTTATAAGAAACCTGACTGTATGCAGTGAAATTCTCCCTTCATTTACTGCTGTGGATAGGAATTGTCAGATGGTCCCTAACTGCTCTGCAGGGAAACAATCATACTTATGAACAGCAGGGGGAGCCCCCGCCTTACTTCCCAGCCATGCAGAACTCAAGCAGCTTTGTTTATGACAACCCCTAAGCAGCCCAGACCACACTGAGCATGTGCACAGTCTTAGTCTTGCAAAGATGTATAACAAAGTTACAAGATGGAGACCCCCTGTGGCCAACTTTTGAAAGAATAAATCATTTGTTTGATTAGGCTTGTGGTGCAGTAAGTTCATGTTTATGTTTAGCATTTCTAGCCTTATTCTATTTTAGACTTTACATGCCCTTTAAAGGGTGATTCACCTTCATTAGCAAAACTGTAATAACTGGGAAAAAAACACAGAGATATGTTCAAACTTTCATAACCTGCCAAATTTTGTAAAAAAATGGAACATGGTAATTAAGGGGTGTTGTCATAAAAATGGGTGTGGTTAAAAAAAATGTTGTCCCTCTTTTTTTTTTTCCCCTCCAAATGATGGGAGGTATGGCCACGCCCACTATGTGTGCCAGATGCATCCATAATGCTTTATGCTATATTAAGGTGAATTTGGCTTCCCCTATTTGTGACGTGCAGCAAGACAGTGATTCCAGCATCCCATCATACTTGAGTGGGTTGCGATTATTAACCCGGCGCATGGGGTTACCAACAATAAAGAGAACGTCTATGCAAAACAATGTGTTTTAAAACAATATTTCCTTAACACCCCAGATAAATGGCTTTCCCCGTGGGGCTGGAGGGATGTGCCATCTAATCACCCCAATCCTGCCATTCCTTGATTGTTGCAATTACTAAATAACGAGCACTTTCGGCTCAGATGAAGTGAAACCTATAATCCAGGGCACTCGGCATGATTTGCTGTAACAAGTAACGTGTCCCCTCCCCGTCTCTGGTATCAGTAATAACCTCAGGCTGAGCCTTGCCCACAGGTAATTATATTGCGCTGGCAGAATAGAAGTTATTGCTCAGTGGGCTCAGTACAAATGACATCTGGGAAGGTTAAATGCAATATATATTAAATATATCTAAAACGAAGTTTAATTAACTGAAAGGCATAATAGGAATAACTTTTAGGGACATATGTTAATACAGCTGGCCTGAACATTCTCTGTCTCTCCTCCATATTCCGACATCAGGATGAAATGCCTCTGCTTTTATGAACTGTCCATCTGGGATAGAACCGGGACACAGTTTTCTCTGAAATAAGGAATCTCTATGAATCCTCACAAAATGCTAATTTGATTAACCTCACCGAGTAATCGTCAGAGACAAAAACACAACATTCCCATACCACCTAGTGTGTAACATTACACCGGCCACAGCCAGTTGGAACAAATTCCTTTGATCGGATGTAGCCAGGCGGCTTTTCTCTCGAATGGACGCTACACCGCAAATTCACTGAAATTGTGGATTTTACTGAATGTTACCCCTTTCACCAGAGTTGCCTTTGCCACCACAGACCAGGCGAAGTGCATAAAATTAGCTAAATCTTCCTCAATCATCTGTCACTTACATCATATTCTGTGAGCCGAAAATGCATCAAAGTCCAAAAAACACTGGTGTCTTTTTCTATTTTTCAGCCTGATTGTCTGCAAAAGACCTAACAAACTATTTTTGGGGGGAACCGGTTTTCCCCATACATTTGGAACATTAATTTTACAGTGGGCTCATGTGTAGGGCATGAGAATAACTCTATTGCCTTTATTAAGATTCCCTGGACATGTGTTTTAAAAAGTTTAATGTGTAAGTATTTGCACCAACATTTAACATAAAGACGTCTGTACAACTTTAAATTCCCCCCCCCTATGCAAATTGACCTGAGCGCAAGATCACTGGCAAAGTTTCACTAGGCAAATGTGGAGGGGCGCCAGGCACCGTACCTCTTCTGTGCCTTGCCCCTAGTTCGGCCACTTCTTTCCCCACCTGTAGCAGCAATCGATGTAATCCTAACGCGCACAGACGCGCACCCTTCCTAGAAGCGCACTCTTCTGCGCTTGATCACCCGTGTGTGCGCCTGTGCGTGCGCGCACTTCAGAAGGGGGCAATGTAGTCGGTCGGGTTGCCTTGGGCGCCCGACTGACTTGGCCCGGCACTGATTCAGGGTTTTTCTCCCTCTGGGCTCTCACCATCCAGGGAAGCTCTCACCCTCTGGAACATCAGAGCATTCAGGCTTCTAACTCAGCCCTGCTGGCTTCCCTTCCTCACTAGCCTTTGCCAGTCCCTTCTCCCCTCTAGGGATTTGGGCTCACCAGCCTCTGCAACACTCTTGATGGCAGTAAGACCCCTTCTGCCAGCCACTGTCTCTCCCAGCAGCACCATTTCCCTCTGCACTCGGAGGTGTCTGGAGAGCTTTTAACTGTGGTAACACAGGACTTTTACCTTTCCTAGCTAGCTCCTCTCTCAGCTGCCACTTAATTACTTGGCTCAGAGGGAATATTAACCCTACCTGTGCTGGGTATCCCTCTGCAACCCATATCATGCAACTTAAATGCACTCTTTTCAGGGCACTTTCCTGCAAGACAGTCGTGTTTCCCAAACACCCTGTCACAATATATACATTTTATATATATATATACATATATATATATATATATATATATATATATATATATATATATATATATATATATATATATATATATATATATAAATAATACAAAAGAGCCATGAATATCCTGTAAAGGATATGATTATAAATGGTGCTTAGTGATGTCATCAGTTATAATCAGAGCTTAGTGATGTCATTGTGACACACTGAAACTTGAGTATTATCATAAATACCTTACCCCCTGTTGCCTTCAGCCTCGTGATTTTATATGGTCATGGAACTCCTCTGTAACTTATAATATATTTATGTTTTACAATAGGGGGTACTTTATTCACTGTATATATATACATCATACCACTGTACGACAGATATAACGCAGTTTTTCCCCCACAATTCCACTGCAGTTGGGTCCGATATGTCCAAAACAAACGCAATTGTAAAGGGTTTGTTTGTGATTCAGATTTTCATAGCGGGGATGTTGCCACTTCCAACATATAACTTCGACTTCAATAGTCGAAGTACTGTCTCTTTAAAAAAAAACTTTAACTACATATTTTGGCAGTTTAAACCTACCGAGGTACAATGTTAGCCTACGGAGACCTTCCCCATCAGTTTTCTACGTTTTTTTTAATCGAAGAAAAATCGTTCGATCGATCGATTAAAATCCTTCGAATCGTTTGATTTTTACTTTAATCAATCGTAGTATTTGCGCAAAATCCTTCTAATTCGATATTCGAATTGAAGGATTTCACTTCAAGGGTCCAATTCGAGGGTTTATTAACCCTCGATATTCGACCCTTAGTAAATGTGCCCCATGATGTTAAAAAGGCCTGAGCATGTGATGATTTGTGCATAAACAAATGCACCTAATTACAGGTATGGAATCGGTTATCCAAAAAGCTCCAAATTATGGGAAGGCCATCTCCCATTGACTCCACTTTATCCAAAAAATCCAATTTTGTCTGTAATAATAAAACAGTAGCTTGTACTTGATCCCAACTAAGATATAATTAATCCTTATTGGAAGCAAAACCAACCTATTGGGTTTATTTCATGTTTACATGATTTTCTAGTAGATGGTATGAAGATCTGTTACCGGGAAAACTCGAGGTGCCGAGCATTCTGGATAACATGTGCCATACCTGTAAGTGTCAGTGCCAGGCACGTGTTTTGAAATAAATAGTGGCACGGCCTTGTGTCCGATCTCGCTTTCCCCACTTGCATTTGTGATAATAAATGAGCCTGTAAGAGGCGAAACTGACCAGTAAAAAATTTGCCAAATGCATTGTAGTCAATGGGAATTGGATTTTTATACTGTATGTTTTGGTTATTGCCGAGTTTTTACACTTTCTCTCTCTCCTGTCTATCTTTCCATTGGTCTTTCATTCAAGTCTCACAACATAGACTTAATTGGAATGTTGTGAAAATGTTTAAAAGTATACTTTTGTCAAACAAGCAATTTTTCACGCTGGAACAAACTCATTGGCTTCTCACTTTTTTACAGCACTATGAAACTCCTGCTTCTTGCTAATGAGACCACTGCTACGTGCAACTGTCTCTCTCTGTCATTTGGGTTCTTGCATGAAGATCTCCGGTCTGAAATACTTCGTCAAATACTTTCAGAACGATTGTTGAGCACAAGGGGCTCCTAAATAGGAATAACAAATGTATTGAACAAAATATGCAAGAAGGTACTCCACTTTGTATACTGGATGTTCATAGCTCATCAGAATCATAGCAAATCCCATATATCATTTGGATATTATTCACCCCACTGGGTGTCTGCTTCCAGCGTACAGTATCACCACAATCTGTCAATATGTCTTTCAACGGATTTCACACACTACTTTGAGTTCTACCTACTAAAGTCCTGACTGGCAACTGTCACCTGGAGTCCCACCTTGCATCATTCTTCTTGCTGGAGTACATAACTGCTCTTACTAGCTAAACCGATCATTACTTCCCTTCCATTTACTAGAAGTGCTCATGGGTTCTCTCTCTCTCTGACGTTGACTACAGTTCCCACATATCTCAGGGTCCAGGCTTCCTACCAAATTAACCAAATACAGAAAACCATTACCTATAAAAAAATCCAGAGCAAACACAGAAAGAATTAGCTCTTCTGAACTATTGTAGCATCTCAGCACTTTCAAGGGAAAGGTTTGGTGCCTTCAAAACTCAAAGCTTTGTTTTCAACTTGGGCTTGAAACCATTGTGTAATGTTGAACAGGGTAACACCCAATTATTTACTCCTCATCATTGTGCACCATGGTGTATTTTATGCAGTGTTTATGAATCTGTCCTATTAATGACATACATGAGATTGCATCTGGGAACTTGCCAATAAAGTAGGCTCAAATTCTGTTTTTTCTGGCTGAATCACATGCCCGTGTCATGTTAGAATAATGGAGTATTAATCCATTTGTAAATGAAGATTCATAATAGACAGATATGGGCAAGAGAAGATAATGTAATTAGCGGATACATGGTCAGCCAAAAATGATCCGAATTACTGTAAGCAAGCAGACAAAAAATGAATTTTATGGACACGTTGAGCCAATAATTATCAGGAAGAGAAGAGGCGTGCTGGGGAAATTTAGTGCAGGGGCCTCAGGTGCCAAAGTAAGAAAGGCAGGCACAAATATACTAATTCATGCAGGGCTTGGGTGTGGAAAATAAGATAAAGGAAAAGTGTAATTACTACCCATGTCTGCTCGAGTTATGCCAAATGAAACAAACCTAAAAAAAAAAGTCATACCTGAGTGGATTCTGGTGCATAAAAACCATGGTATTGCCAAACCATGTGCATTGCCTCCTGTTGGCTGCTAGTCAAGATAGAAGCTACTGATGCCCAATCATTGCCCTTATTTGGAAGCCCTGTGAACTTTTTGCATGCTTATGTTGCTCTCTCAACATTATTTTACACTTGAACATGGCTCAAAGGTAAAAAAGGTTGGGGACCCCTGCCCTAGAGAATCCAGTAGGTCCACAAGATGGCAGTAGCTCCAGGGTCCCCCAGTGGACCTGTTGAGCACCATTCATCAGGATGGATTAATTGATTCACTTTTCATTGTGTCCATTTTAGACCAAATTGCAGGTTTGTTTGCACATGACCCCAAAAGTCTTTTTTGCCTTGGCCCTTCCACTGATGGATAATGTCTGGCCATAACAAAGTCAGCTCCACCGAAAAGTAAATGCCTTGGCAAAGCAAGAAACCCTTTTATTACCCCGTAACAATCAGCAAACGGCAATTAAAATGTACTGCTTAGCAATTAGAAAGCAAGATCAGTTGCTATGGCTTACTAGACATGCAGCAAACTTTACCCCGTTAGATACTCACCGATGATGATTACCTTGCAATTTAATCACATCTAAAATTAAGGATCATTACACTAATTTAGTTTGATAACCACAATGAGCTTCAAATTGAGACTCAAGGTAATAGTTATGGTGAATAAGCAACTGGTACACAAGGGTAATTCCAAGCAGAGAGATGTTTTAATGTTTATTGTGTCAAATACAACGTATGCCCCCAAAATGTTGTATTTATTAACATGTATTTATATAGCGCCAACATATTGCGTAGCGCTGGTATTTGTCAAATGTTCAGCCCTAGTTGTGCACTGGGCAAAGGAGGTGTATTGGGTGTGCAGATATTTCAGCAGCTTTTGTTACACCATAGGTTAATGCTATGCTGGGAGGTTTCTTGTTGGTTTTACAAGGGACTCATGGGAAATGTCCCCATCTAGAGTAAACATTTTGTATTGGACCAGCCTTTATTACAACTGGAGTCCCCGGCATAGAAATCACACAATCACTCAATAATGTAGGAATTCCATTAAAAAATGTAGGTATAGACAATTCTGTCTAGTGATCTTCTGTGGTTGAAAGTGTCAAGGATTAGGTAGGGGGCGCTGTGGAGACTGATGAGGGAAGGGCGAGTCCTTGAGGCAGGAGCTGTATGTGCCTGGGGAAGGCAGGAACAGACTGGGTGGGACAGCAGGAGAATACTGGAAGAGGCAGGGCAAGATGCAGAGCAAGATGAGAGAAGATATAGACAGGGTACAGGTCAGAACAGAACAGGAAGCAGGAAGCAGGAATCAAAGGCAAGGTCAGGTCAAGGTCAAGGCAGAATAAGGTTAAGGCAAGATCAGGTTAGAAGTGATGAGCAGAGAAGAATCAGAATATCAAGGAAAGCTGGGCAGGGCAAGGTCACAGCAAGGTTAAAGCAAGAAAAGATCAAGGTTTAAAGCAGGACCGGAGCAGAACTGGAAGGGGAATATCAAGACAGGACAAGGTTCAGAGATAGGCAGGACAAGACAGGGAAGTGTTCAGAAAAGATAAGGCAAGGCAGAATAGGAAGGAGGCTAGAAGAGGAATCCGTAACTAGGGACAATACCACACTGCTAGGATGGGAACCAAATGCTCAGGCAAGGAGTGTTTGGAGGGCTGACCTTAAATAGAGCAGAGTCAGCCCTGATAGGCTGACTGCAACTAATCGGACTACTGCTGGGCCTGCAGAGGCCAGGTAACTTATAGTGAGCAACCCTACAGGCTGCTCACCTGGCCAAATGGTTAAGGTATCGAGCCATAAAGCCAAGTCCCTGGCTTGAATCCCAGCAGAAACTGACTGGAAGGTCTTCTTGTGAGCACAGTTTAACTTAGTCACCTAAACAAACCCAAAATGCATATATTTAAATACTATCTGACTACACAAAACTTTATTAGTAAAGTTTAACTGGGTTTAGGGTTTACCAGTACCTTTTCCCTAGTGTAGGGTTGTGGACTTATCATAGCAGGAAGTGGATCTGCCAGA
This sequence comes from Xenopus petersii, assembly GCA_038501925.1. Classification (NCBI taxonomy): domain Eukaryota; kingdom Metazoa; phylum Chordata; class Amphibia; order Anura; family Pipidae; genus Xenopus; species Xenopus petersii. The sequence continues at coordinate 154,089,451 of CM076682.1, forward strand.
GGGCCTTAAGTGGAGGAAGGTGATAAAGTTCAGGAGATAAAGACCAAGCTCTAAAGTAACGTGCAGCCAGGATATAGGTAACTTAAGAACGAGGACCATATAGTGTCAGACTTGCATCCGTGCATCCAGTGCACATCACAGGTGTGAGATAGTCAAGGCTATGGAGCAAGATCACTCCTGTGCCCCACCAAGAAATAGTGTTAGGGTTAGTATTGACCAGATGACACCACCTTAGTGTAAGGACTGCAGCTGGAAAGGGCTTTGGCTATATTTAACCTATTGACTATGGTATCACCCCATTGTTGAGACTACACCCCATCCCAGTCTCCAATCCGACTGGGTGTTTGAGAACATTCAGTCTATCTCAGGTTTACTCCCTCAACCATTCAACTTTACCAAGAAAGTACTTTATTATGTTTAATAAACTTTTGTTTCACAGTTAAGAACCACTGGCACCCAATTTCTTGAATTTTTTTTCACTATCACAGCACAGTTTAAAAATACCACCACTCCTTCAGACACTTCCAGTGAGAGAGAGGGTCACAATTTAACAGTACCCATATCCCATTCCAAACATCCTCATCATGTAAAACATACTATGATAGTTCCCCTTTAAACCTTCAGAGCAAGGCGCAGCTACGAGACACCCACTTGGAGTCCCTGGACTCGTCTACTGAGATTGTTTTTAAAGCTCCATATATTTTATTTTAAAAGGCAAAATTGAAGTATAAACTTCAAGGGCACTCAGGAAATCACCCAACGGGACAGATACAGAAGAAATTACTTCCATTATATTTTGTCCTGCTGTCACACCGTTATTGTCCAATAAACACCCGGCACAGCAGATACTTTTTATGAATTTAACTTAGTAACGTTATTAATGGCGCTATGCACATTAGATAAAGAATTTTTATATCTAGTAAGCCTAATGCCATGCAGGGAACAAGCTGGCGGAATGTAGAAATGTCATTTGTATTCAATTCATTTCAATACAAGACTAGAAAAACAAGATCCCAAGACAAGAGAAAGGTAAAATTATCCTAGTGGGAAGCTGGAAAAATATTGTAGTAAATAGAAGAAAAACATAACAGAAAAAAATGCTCTCCCTGTCTGAAATTGACTGCTAGCTCATCTACAAATGCAGTGAAAAGTGCATAATTCTGATGCCATATTTTTTAGCCACAATTTAGTTTTTTTCTCCCAAAATTCCAGGATAATTTTGGGCACCCCCAAGTTGTAGTCATAAAAAATTGAGAGTAATGCACTGGTAAGGAAGTAGATTGTTGGTTTGGTAAATTATGTACAAGTCTGACCTTGAAACCTTGGAAGGTCTACTTGTGTCTTGTGTCTCTTTTTTTTTAACCCTTTATTTAACTTTGAGTTTTCATTTTTATTTTTACAACATCTACTCATTGACATTGTGCTCAGCACATAGACATATTGTTGCATTTTATATAAAAAGATGAAAAAGCATGTTACTTTTATACAAACAAGCTATGCACACCGTGATTTACCTACCCCCGGCAAATGGGTGACCCATCATATAAATCTTCAACATTATAGGCATTCCGTAGATGTATAGAAAGGAAAAGGGAGACGGACAGAGAAAGTAAGGAAGGAAGAGAGAGAGAGAGGGAGGGAAAGGGAGAAAAAAAAGAGGGGGGGAAGGATGTGGGGTGGGGGAAAGCTAGAAAACATAGATAAAAGTAACAATTAAAGACATCAGAACTATCCGACCTTGGGGGTGTTCCTTGTCTGGGAACAAATTATCATGTTGTCAGGGGGTGCAGTAAGTCCCAAGGAGACCAGACTTTCTCGGAATTTGGTAGGTGAGAGCTGTGTAAGGCTGCTAAATATTCCATTCGCCGTATGTCCTGGATTGCCATCTTTAATTCAGTAACTGAAGCAGGTTGCGATTTTTTACAGTTGCGAGCGATCACCCGTTTGGAAACAATCAATATCAGGTTGGCCAATTTCTGCCCATGTTTTTTAAGTTTTGGGCGAGGAGATCCTAGCAAGAAGGTAAGTGGGTTTAGCTGCACGTTGAGGCCAAACAGAGGTTCTAATATAGCTAGCACTGCTTTCCAATAGTCCTCCATGAGAGGGCACATCCAGAAGATGTGGTATAGGGTCCCTATTTCCCCACCTTGTCTCCAGCACTCCATTGCATGAGGATCTTATAATTGGTTTCTTTATGAGTTACACATATTGAGGCCTTCTTAAGATTTTTGTGAGGGGTATTTCGTCCCCAAGAGCTTGTTCCCAGGCCAGCATGAACCCATGCGTAGTGAAAGATGATTCAGAATGGATATTGAGTATACCATAGATATCAGATATAAGTCCTTTCCTGGACCCTCTGGTTGCCATAATCATATCCAATGGTTTGAGCTCTGAGGGGGCCTTAACATTCATATGCGCTAATAACATTTCGTTATGTCTCCATCCATTGGAATGGTTTTCTTAGAAGTGGCAAAATGTCTAGAACCATCTCGACAGGGGCATGGTTGGACCAGGTGATCTGATGTATGGTAGAACTTTTTAAAGTTACTAATGCATCAAAAAAATAGTCTAACTATTGCTGAGAGCTATGGGGGTGAGAGGCAAAGGTGTAGGTTTTTTCTGTAGGATGGCAGATCCGCCATGCGTCATACAAGCTATGAGATCGTAGAAACTGCCTGAATTGTTTGGAGCACCTTTCCCTCTCCCCTCCCACTGGTCTTACCGATCGATCCATTGTTGGGGAGAAAAGTAGGTTATAGTCCCCGCCAATGATCGATATTGTATTAGGCGAAACTGGAATTTTCTTGAAAGTAGAATTTAAAAAAAGATATCTGCTTTTTAGTGGGGGCATAGATGCAGTATAGGACAATTTTTCTATTGTTGAGAAGGTCTTTCAGAATTATATACCTCCCTTAAGGGTCTACTTGTGTCTTAGTGACCTGTAATGGACAATTTTTGTGAATTAAAGTTGCCACTACCGCCTTTTAACGGGAGCAGAAGCTAGATATACAGTTGGGAAGTGTATGGAGTGCAATCTAGGAGAGTCTGATAGGCAGAAATGAGTCTCTTGAATTAGTGATATGTCAGCTTTGAGTTTACGTGCCTCCTTAAAGAGCAGATATCTTTTCAGCGTACTATTCAAACCTTTTACATTCAAAGTGACTATCTTAGCCATATCCCTGAGAATCAAAGCGCTTATAACACACAATACTCCTCTTAAATAATTTCCATGGAACCCAGAGCTCGGATCAAGAACAATATACATAACTTTCATTATGGTAACTGATGGATCAAACAGTAAAGTTAACATAGAAAAAAACGATTTAGGTTGAAGGAAAAGTGGAGCTGTATCAATCAAATTGCTTTGCTCCACGTGAAGGGAAAACTGGCCCTTCGGTGGGGGGGTCATGGGTTTGCAGCCCGGCCTGGGTGGGAACCGCCACACTCTTCTCCTTAAATTTACTCATTACTGACCTGGCCGTATAACTTAAAGTGAACAAAGGCATAGTTACTCTGTTGTCTCCATTAGCTGTTTCTCTGCAGTTGTGGAGAGCAAGGTGGCCCTGGGGAGCCAGAGGAAGACCTTGGTGAAGCTTGGCATGGTGGGGAGCCATGTTGTCTCTCCGGGGTATGTGCTTGTGGCAGTGCATCTTGCTTCTGTGGTGAGTTGCTTCTTTTCAGGCCCAATTTCCGCAGCAGGCTTGGGCCCTCTGCCGTGTCGCGGATTGCATATTGGGAGCCGTTGTGGGTTGCCACCAATCTAAACGGGAAGCCCCATCAGTAAGAGATGTGGTGCTCCCTTAATACTGCTGTTGTTGATTTGAGGGCCCGTCTTTTGGCTAGGGTGGCGGGTGAGAGATCACTGAAAATTTGCAGCATATCAGCTTTAAAGAGAAAGTCTATTTCGGGTTGCCAGGATTAACTTTTCTTTAGAGGTATAATAATGCAGTCTCAAAATAACATCCCGGGGTTGCTTAGGCTGTTGAGGCCTACTAGTTAAGGCCCGGTGCGCTCTATCTAAGTGCCAGTCCTCTAGCGGGAGATCAGGGACCAGATATTGGAAGAGGGCCATTAGGTACTCACTCAGTTTCGATTGTCCTACGTCCTCTGGGATCCCTCTAATTCTGAGGTTTTGTTTCCGAATCTGGTCCCATATCTCCTTCGTGGCATCCATAATGGAATCCTGAATTGTGACTTTTAGCCTCTCATGTAACTGTGCCAGTTGTGCTAGGACTTCTGCCATAACTGGAGCCTGTTGGGACAGATTAACATGCTGCGATGTAGGCCCTTGCGCACTTGTTGTCATGGCGGCCTCCTGTTCATCAGCCATGCAAATAGGAGTGGCCTTTACCATGTAGCGGTCCATGGAGTACTTCTGCTGCAGATTTCGTTGCGTGCTCATGTCCAGCTGAGTATTCACTTCCCCATGTGTTTCTTTTAAAGCTCTTGTTAGCTAATAACGGGGAATGCTGTTAGAGATGTTCGGAGCTAACACATTATGCGGCCATCTTGGTTGCGTGCGTGCATGTGCCCCCCTTGTGTCTCTTTTTTATGTCGGGAAAGAATGCAAGTTTCCCTCATTACGTAGACCACAGCTCAGATCAGAAACATTACCCTTGTCTGTCCACTAACCAGGACACCAAGGCATTTGTATGTACCAGCCCAGCAGATGGCAACACATGATACATCAAGGACACCATCAAGTGATATGGTGAACTTTAGTCATTCCTTTCCCATACTTCATTAACTGACTCATTCCTTTCTCCTCTCAAAATAACAGAATCCCTTAATTCAGTTATTCGCACCTCATCAACTTTATCTATAAAATAATAACTACAGCAGACAAAGTACCAGAACCGATGTTGGAAGCAGAATTAGTTAAAGCTTCCAATTTTGTGTCAGAATTTAAAAATTTATGTTAAATTTATGTCCCAGAATTCGTCAATTCTTCTGGATCGCTAACAGCCTCCCTAACAGAAAAAAACCCACCAGTCAACCCAATTCTATTTAAAATTTAGGTCCAATTTAGCACATTTTAGTGTGACTTGCTCAACGCATTTAACATTTACAGAAGTACATTTTACTTAAGTCTAAACGGTCTGCAATACCCGCCGGCTTTTCTTGTTTATTTATGAGAACCATTTTTCAATGTATAGCAAAACTGCAGGAAATAACTTTCCGAGGTTTAAAGCATTTTAATTTTTCCCTACTATTGCATTTTTATGGCTTGATATAAATGAAATACAGTAGTATGAAGCTTACTATTTACCTTAATAGGAAAATATATCCTACTTATGTGCAGTAGGTTTGTGTAAGTGTATCAGTTGTTTTTTTTCCCTTGAAATCAATAATTTAAGGACATTCTGTTTGCACAAAACATCCATTTGTTGCACATTTTAATACAGCATGGCCTGACATGTTGTTTGCCTTAGTTACTCTTCATAGACCAACAGAACCATCTGTTATCATCTTCTAAAGGTGCTGTTGTCTATGAAGCATCTTTTTTCAGACCTGGTCTGGTCTCTACACATGGAAACAATGTTTGCATAAATAACTAATACTTTTTAGCAAACTGAAATGTGTACCAATAATTCTCTTGTCTATTTGGGAACCCAAGAGAGCACACATACATTAATGTGTTTGTCCCTAAAGAAGAAGAAGATCAGGAGGTATGAGTAAAAACATTTAAGATATACATATAGGGTGAAAAGAACCAGGGTTGGACTGGGCCAATGGAATCCAGGAAGAAATCTGTGTGTGTCCCGCCACCCCAGGTTGACTACTAGCCTGGGATCCTCCTCCCCTGAAAAGGCCTGCTGGCTGTCTGGGGGAGTGGGAGAGTTAACAGCAGATGTGCAGGCTACATGGCTGGAGTGGAGGTCCTTCGTGGCTGGGGTGGTGAGTCTTTGAGTGATGGTCACTTGTGGGCCCCAGTCGAACACTGGCCAGAAATGGAATACAGTATAGATGGTATAAGCAAAGGGAAATTGGAAAAGGCAAAGGACCAGAACTGACAGCATTCAAAAGGCAACTACAAGATAGAGGGAAAGAGAAGGTTGTCCAAAAACACTGTTAACTTGTGTCAGATAAAGTATGGTTTCACCAACTCATATTATTGTATTTCCATCGTGTTACCACAAAGGGAAGACAGGAGAAACTGATATAATAATAGGGGTAAAGAACAATGGCTGATAAAGTGGCAATCACCTAGAAAAGAATATGGGTTGGTGAACCATATATGGGATGAGTTAACCGTGTTTTTTGCGTCCTCGTTGGAGCCTCTGGCTGCTCTACTAATCACCCTGATTTTGCCTCTCACTCCTACAGCAAGCTATTACAGATCCTCCTACCAATTACTACATGTACAGAAATCTAAGTACCAGCATTCCAATCTCTCAGAACACCACCTCCTCCAACAAGTGGGAGGCCAAAGTGAAAGATCAGGTGATCCCATCCCCTTTTATAAATTACGGAATCCAGTTACTAAACTGCCAGGAAAACACTTTAACCCAGGATAGAGAAACATCCCCACCTCCCAACTGTAATTCAGGACCAGCCCATAGCTGTTACTATCCCTCCTGTTGAACTACATGAAGTATAGGTTGGGCAAAAACTTTACTCACCTACAACAGAAATATTCAAAATGCCGATCAGTATTTCTAAGGCTACCATGTATGGAGCAAGATTGTTGATGATACCTAAGGATCTACTTTGACTTTATGCCACCCTCACCTTCTTTCCTCTAAGATACGCCCTTCTTAGTCCATAAAAATACGTGATTTATTTTCAAATTACAGTAGAGATGTTATTGTTGCCCCTGTATCTATGACCTGTTTGTCCAGATTTAATAATTGGTATTTGATCCAAGAGGTATAAAATCCCGTGGCTCATCTTGGGGCTTTTTTTTAGCAGTCGCACCAAGATTGTTCTATTGTCATTGGCTCACACACTAGAGTTTTATTATTCTGAAATAATAGCTTTAAAGTAATTTGGCATAAAAGCTAGATTCCATCTGTGAGGTTTCCAGAGATAGTATATTAGTGCACGCTAGTGTAAACTATGCCTGTACTAAATACACCTTGTGATATTTGAAGAGTAATTGAAAATATCTTTCTGCCACGGAATGCGCCTTAGACTCCGAGATCGTTCGGAAACTGCTGTTAATAATTTAGTCATCTTTCGTGGGCTGATAATCAAAAAAAAAGGGCTTTCGTTTTTCATATTAAAGAGAGAAGTGAGATAACACAGATATAAATAATCCTTCATGTTCCCTATGAGATAAATCACGCTCCGTGACCTTGCTGAATCTGCGGTCATCGATGCCTACCGTGTCCCATAAAGAGGCGAAGATATATAAAAAAAAATATATTCAATATATTGCTTCTGCTCGACGAGAGGCATTTAAATTAAACCACTTTACATTAGGCGGAGTGTTTGGGGCACTCTTTTATATTACAAAAAAGAAATCAGGTCATAAAACTCCATCAGCAGGTCCGTTATCAAATTAATATATTAAATCAGCTAAGAATAAATCAGCGCTGGTGCACAAAGGCAATCCAGAAGTTCGGGTGAGACTGTAGATTTGAAGCGTTTCCTGGTAGATTGTCCGTCATAGGCTGAACAAGTGAGTTGGTACCAGGAAGGGAAGAAAAAAACATTTGGGTTGGAGGATTAAAAAGAGCCAAGATGGGCTCCATAGGCATGTCAACCCACCCAAAATTTTCAGAAGTCACTCCTCTTACCGGTCACCCTACAACAACTCAAACCCTCACCCTGCCTTTGAAAAGCATAGAAGTGACACCTAAAATCCTCTGAAGCGGCCAAAGTAGGAAGCTCAGTCAGGGGCCAGGGTGGATGCACCAAGATCCTTTTTGGTCTGGGTTGGTTTCTCTGGCTCCACTGATCTAAGGCAGTGATCCCCAACTAGTTTCTCTTGAGCAACATATTGCTCCTTTGATGTTTCTCCCAGTGGCCTCAAAGCAGGAGCTCAATTTTGGATTTCTGACTTGGAGGCAAGTTATGAAGGCAAAAAGACCATGCGTACTACCAAACAGACCCACCTGTATACTGCCAGTCCACATAGAGGCTACCAAATAACCAATTACAGCCCAAACTGGGAACCCCCTAGGAAGCTTTTTCATGGTTGTGTTCCTTCCCAACTTTCTTTATATTTAAATGTGGCTCATGGGTAATAAAGGTTGGGGACCCCAACCAGTGTCGGACTGGCCCACCGGGATACCTGGAAAACTCCTGGTGGGCACAGATGTCAGTGGTCCTATTGTTTCTAAACATTTGGCCTATTTCATGGTCATTACCTAATTATTCATGGGAATAAAGACTTAATAATCGAAGAATAGAGTAAAGTAGACTCAGGGAAAAGAGACTCAGGTTCTGTGATAATGAGAATGAACATCAAGTTGTTTTTTACAGGTCATGGAGCTTGTCTTATCCTTACTCCTTACTTACACAAGTTTCCAGGAGATGTGACATCACTAGGTAAAAACCTGCTGACTGACATCACTCGCAAGGGCATATTCTGCAGGTCGTTTACAGCTTTTATGTTTTATATTAATAAGAAGGTGAAGGAGATCTATACACTATAACAAATCAAAGATGCACCACATGTGAAGATGAAACTATAATATGCTTATTTTTTCCGCTGAACCAATTTCCATGTAGAATGGCAAGTCAAATAAAGCTCAGACGTAGCACTTCCTGCTAATTTCACTCTGTAATTAAAGCCTTTCAGAAATCTATGAAGCAGGAGAGAACAAACAGTGACATTTTCGTGGCAGGATCAAAACCAGGGCTCCAGGTAAACACACGCATTTCTACAGCAACTTATTTGCCACCCAAGTCAATCAATGACAAGCTCTCTGACCTTTGTGCACTGAAAGAGCAACGCCAATTATCAGAACCTGTCTCTGGATTTGCTTGTCAGATTTATCCAGCTCTGCCAGGACTCCTAATGGTCACCGGATACTTCATACGGAATAGGAGTAACAAAAAATAAGGCTTCATTTCTGAGCATAAAAACACAAAAACTGATACAACAATGACTTGTGCTCATCTCATCCCCAGCTGCACACCTTCATGGATTCACAAAGGCAACATTAAATGCAGATGTTTGAAACTTTTATTTGTATTTTACACGAGTGAGTAGTAGTAAAGTATCCCAGCCCCAATGGCTCCTGTAAATAAACATGACAATTCCTTCTTTGATTTACTTTGGTCTTTCCTTAAAGGAGAAGGAAAGCTACGGAGGCATTTTTATTGCCAATAGATTAGCTGCAATAGTACAAGCTAGAATGCTATATTTATTCTATAGAATGCTTTACCATACCCCAGTAAAAAGCTCTAGAAACTCTCTGTTTGTTTAGAATAGGAGCTGCAGTATTAATGTGGTGTGACATCACTTCCTGCCTGAGTCTCTCCCTGCTCTGGGCTCAGATTACAGTAGAGAAGGGAGGGGGGCATGGGAAGAGGAGCAAACTGAGCATGCTCTTGCCCAGGGCAATGAGGTTTAAGCTGAAGACAGGAAGTCTGATACAGAAGCCCATGTGTACACAATAGAAGGAAAGAAATGCAGTATTTCTTTTGACAGGGGACTCAGAGCAACATTACTTTGGGGGTTTACTGGTATATTTAGATGGACCTTTCTGATAAGGCTTACTTAGTTTTAACCTTTCCTTCTCCTTTAATTTAAAGGGGTTGTTCAACTTTAAATTAACTTTTAGTATGATGTAGAGAGAGATATTCTGAGAAAATTTGCAATTGTAATTGTTGCATTTTTTATTATTTGTGGTTTTTAAGTTATTTAGCTTTTTGTTCAGCTGCTCTCCAGTTTGCAACATTGACAATCTTGGTACTAGGATCCAAATTCCCCTAGCAACCATGCCCTGATTTGAATAAGAGACTTGCATATGAATAAGAGAGGGCTAAATAGAAAGATGAGTAATAAAAAGTAGCAATACATTTGTAGCCTTATAAAGCATTTTTTTAGATGGGGTCAGTGACCCCCATTTGAAAGAATCAGAAGATGAAGGCAAATAATTCAAAAACTATAAAAAAAGAAATAATAAAGGCCAATTGAAAGTTGCTTGGAATCAACCATTCTATAACATAGCAAAAGTGAAAGGTGAACCACCCCTTTAATGTTTCTGCTTAAAGGGGAAACAATGTTTTTTTTTTTTACTTTTTATAAAAAATTGCCCTCTTCAGGACTAGGCTGTCCACATCGGGAGGGAGCTCCCATGCAGGTGGCTATGGGGCAAATTTACTAAAGGGCGAAGTGACTAACGCTGGCGAAAAGTCACGTAATTTCGGTACTTAGACAATTTACTAACAGGCGCAAGCGTAACTTCGCTAGCGAAGGAGATAGACACTAGCGCAACTTCACACTCTAACGCCAGGCGAATTTTCACTCTGCCGAACGGACGTAACTTCACTAAGATGCAGCTTTTACTGAACGTTAGCTGTTCAGCCAGACTTTCTAAGTCCCAAAAAACTTTGGCGTCTTTTCACTTTTTCAAGGTAATAAGCTGCAAAAGTTCATAAAATGTTTTTTTTTGGGTACCCAGGTTCCCCCCTGCATTTCCTGTTTTATGTTTTAAGTATTTTATTTGAATTTCACATTAAACAAATAAAATCAATATGACAGCAAATATTATGCCGATGAAAAAAATTACATTTGACACAATGGCATGTTATTGCCCTACATCTCCTAACATATGGCACATAAACTATACACTGGGCTCATGTGTAGGGCAATATAACAACTCTATTTTATTTTATTAAGGTTCCCTGGGCTTGTGTAGTGTAATGTATTTGCTGCAACATATACAGCCATTCAACTTTCATTTCCCGCCGTATGCAAATTAGCCAATGCTAGCGCAACTTCGCTTTGCTTGCCAAATTAACGCAAGCACAACTTCGTAACATCGTAACAACGTTACTTCGCATGTTAGTGAATTATCGTTGCCTGGGCGAATTTACGGCTGGCGAAGTGTTGCGAAGTGAATGTGATGCGCTAAGTGAATCTGCCACTATGTTGGGGCACACGCATGAACACAAAGAGAGAGTGCTGCCAATCCCTCATCATGCGCATGTGTGTGACGTCAGATTGTGCATAGTGTAGTATTTTTTAATTAGACATTACACCATTCTGTGAGGTTAGCTTTTAGGCAAAGTGTCTATTATCCATCAACTGCAGGATTAGCTTGCCCTTTAACCAGTCTTTTTTAGGAGACAATAGCACCTTCTGTGTGTACAGATTTTATACTCACAAAAGTTTAGGAGTAGTTATTGGCATTGAATAATCGTGGTTCCCCCTCCATTGTCTACCCCAAGTTTTTAGCGCTGGTTTATCTATATAAACACAATTAGTGATGGGCGAATTTGCGCCGTTTCCCTTCGCCGAAAAATTCGCGAATTTCGTGCGAAATTCGCGAAACGGTGAAAAATTCGCGAAACGGCGCCGGCGTTTCGTTTTTGATGCCGGCACCCGTTTTTTTCGACGCCAGCGCCTGTTTTTGACGCCGGCGTCCGTTTTTTCGGAAAAAAAATTGATGTCGGCGAATTTTTTCCGCAAATTTTCGCGGGTGTTTCGCGAATTTATTCGCTGACGGCGAATCGCGCAATTTCGCCACAAATTCGCGCCTGGCGAATAAATTCGCCCATCACTAAACACAATTATTGCCTGGAGGAAAACGGATAATTGGAACCGGCAAAGGGGGTGAACTACAGAACCTTGGACTCTGATTTTTTCATATACCCATGTCAGATTTTCGCTATACAACATGGCTGCTCTCACCAGAAGCTCACTTACAGGTTGGGTGGTAGAATGCTAGTCGGGAACGATTTAAACAAAATAAAAATGTTCGTTTTCTCCAAGCAGAATATGGCTGTATTAGGGGTAGGGGGGTCTATTTCAGTTGACAGGTGCCCTTTAAGAAACACACATTTCTATAAAAAGCATGGGAGTAGTAGAACAGCATTTAGACCCTTTGCCTGCACTAATCTGATATGGAAAGTTGCAGAGATCTACCTGGAGAGCAACAAGAGTTCAATTCCCCCAGGTCCGTAGAGCTAACAATTATTTTATAAGGAAATGAATGTACTCTAAGAACAGAAGACACATGCATTACGGAATAGGTAAGTGTATGCAGATAATTCTGCATTATTATTCAATGTAAAGAAAAGTTTATGGAAACATTTAAATAACGAATAAGACACCGTGAGCTTGTTCTTTATGTAACGCCCATTCGTTTTAGTAAGGTTATATATAGATTACACATCTCTGCACATTATGCATCCATTTAGATTTCAGTCTAAAGTCACCTGTGCAGATAAGTTGCCTTGCACAGAGTTAATAGAGAGTTAATGATAAAATATTCCATTCTCGCTCATCATGTAGGTAGGAGCATAAAAGCACAATTAAGTTGTGATTCAAAGAAAATGGCTTGGACACAATTCACTGCGCAGGCATAAAAAAGAAATGCTGCATTTGACGTGCAATTTGTAAAGCCTGCCATGTATTGTGAATTATGATAAGATCTTTACTTTGAAGAGATATTCGGGGATGGAGCATTGTCGCGCCGGCCCCCCTCGCTGATTAGAAATTGCGACTCAAATCTGACATGTTTTGCAGAAGAACTTCCCGAAAACATTCTGTTACTCGCACGAATCGAGTCGTCAGCGAGAACAATGGCAGAACCCCAGACAAATGGTTCATTAAAATAATGTTCTCCCTTTTGTCTGGAAGTTTCAATACAACTGACTCACAATGATGCTTTGTGTCACTGTTGGAAATATTGTGTCTAGCCACGGTCACGCGGTAAAAGTAAGTCAATCGCAGCCTTGGGAATGTCTTAATGAGCAGAGAATGAAAGCAGAGAAGCGCACAATAGCCTTTAATATTGGCTTGAACCTAATAAACTCCAAGGCCTAGGGGCTGATTTACTATGGGTCGAATATCGAGGGTTCATTAACCCTCGATATTCGACTAGGAATTGAAATCCTTCGACTTCGAATATCGAAGTCGAAGGATTTAGCGCAGAAAATTCGATCGAACGATCGAAGGATTATTTATTCGATCGAGCGATTAAATCCTTCGAATCGAACGATTCGAAGGATTTTAATCCAACGATCGAAGGAATATCCTTCGATCAAAAAAACTTAGGCAAGCCTATGGGGACCTTCCCCAAGGCTAACATTGACTTCGGTAGCTTTTATCTGCCGAACTAGGGGGTTGAAGTTTTTTTTAAAGAGACAGTACTTCGACTAGCGAATGGTCGAATAGTCGAACGATTTTTAGTTCGAATCATTCGATTCGAAGTCGTAGTCGTAGTCGAAGGTCGAAGTAGCCCATTCGATGGTCGAAGTAGCCCAAAAAACACTTCGAAATTCGAAGTTTTTTTACTTCGAATCCTTCACTCGAATTTAGTGAATCGGCCCCCTAGTGTGATAGCAGTTGTTTCAATGGAGTGAGTGAGACAGGTGCTTTTATTAACCTGTAGGTCCATATCCAAACATGGGTCCCCGAGATGTTTATGGTGAGTCTTCATGAACCCATTTAATAGAGTAAAGTAGAGTCCTACAGCGGGGCAGCAAAAGTGTGCACCATGCAGAATGAGGGGAGGATTTTCAGGTGCGTGTCTGCGGGTCACGGGTCTGCGAGGCACATCTAAATTTCTTATCTTATGTAATATTGTCTATATTTTACTCCTTTTAAAGTTTTACAAAACTTGTTTCTGTCCCCGCCCACTTTAGATGATGTCACTTCCGGTTTGCAGCAACACCACTTCCTGTTTGATGGTGGTCTGCGGGCCGGGTTGCGGATAAGGCAGTTGCGGGTCTGGGTCGGGTAACGGATCAAAGTGGGAAAATATGCGGGTTGCGGATAAGGCAGTTGCGGGTCTGGGTCGGGTAACGGATCAAAGTGGGAAAATATGTGGGTTGCGGATAATACGGATGCAGGTCTGGGTCAGGTAAGGTATCAAAGTGGGAAAATATACGGGTTGCGGATAAGGCAGTTGCGGGTCTGGGTCAGGTAACGGATCAAAGTGGGAAAATATGTGGGTTGCGGATAATACGGATGCGGGTCTGGGTCAGGTAAGGGATCAAAGTGGGAAAATATGCGGGTTGCGGATAAGGCAGTTGCGGGTCTGGGTCGGGTAACGGATCAAAGTGGGAAAATATGCGGGTTGCGGATAATACAGATGCGGGTCTGGGTCAGGTAATGGATCAAAGTGGGAAAATATGCCGGTTGCAGATAATACAGATGCGGGTCTGGGTCAGGTAACGGATCAAAGTGGGAAAATATGCGGGTTGCGGATAAGGCAGTTGAGGGTCTGGGTCGGGTGGTGGATCAAAGTGGGAAAATATGCGGGTTGTGGTCACGGGCTGCGGGTTTGGGTTTGGGTCCGGGTCTTAGAAATTGGTTCCGCGCAGGACTCTAGAGTAAAGTATCTTCCTACAATAGGAAATAAGCTTTGTTATTAATTATAATCCATCTATTGGATCAGGAAGCTGACTCTCAGGCTTTATCTGGGTACCATGAGAATGGTATTTTGTAAGAAACTTCAGGGCTCATTTCCCCAAGTGTAAGGGGCAGATTTTTTAAAGGGGAACTATCACGAAAATGAAAATTGAATGTAAGCTTCACCATACTGAAATAAGAATCAATTTAAAATCCTGCATCGTTTCTGAAATAATCCAGTTTATCTTCCCTATCCCTCTCTCAGCATCTGTTTCTCTTCATTGTATCTCTTCAGATTTTCATTGAAAGTTAGATCCAATATATCTTATGGGGAGGATGTTTTTTATCCAAATAATACATTTTTAAAAAAAAAAAAAAAGATTTCCTTTTTCTCTCTGTAATAATAAAACAGTAGTTTGTACTTAATCCCAACTAAGATATTGTTATTGGAGGCAAAACCAACCTATTGGGTTTATTTAAAGGGGAACTCCATGAAAACATAACTTAAGCTTTTTGAAAATTAAACATAATTTCAAGCAACTTTGCAATATACATCATTTAAAAAATATGCAGACTTTTCATGGTTTTTAACTGACAGTTCCCTAAGCCTAGCTCCCTGCTCTCCTGCTGATCTGTCTGACTACTTTGCTGAGCGGACTGACTACTGTTACTTTGTATTAACAGCCATCTCTCCTCAGCCTGCATCCTCCAAACCCCACAATTCCCTGCACACGTGATTTCAATAAGGAAAGGAACATCCCAGTGCAATGCATTGTGGGTTATGTAGTTCCTGCATGCTGTCTGTAAGCTGTGGAGAAGTTGTTACAATCTGTAACATCAGCGTTTAGTCCCTCCTTCCCTGCCAAGATTTCAAATGATGGAGCAAGAGAATAACTGTTAAACAGCTGGATTTCAGCATAGAAAATGCCATTTATTCATACTTTTTGAAGAAACCGGTAACTCTGATGGGTATATTAGGGGTTTCTGTGTTATGTGGGCCTCTTTATCAAATTTTCATTTGGAAGCCGGAGTTCCCCTTTAATGTTTAAATGCTTTTTTTTAAAAAGACTTAAGGTATAAAGATCTAAATTACATACAGACCCATTATCTAGATAACCCAGGGACCCATTATCTGGATAACCCCAGGTCCCAGGCATTGTGGATAACAGGTCCCATACATGTATGGGTATTAGATTGCCCTGTGACCTGGGTCCATAGTTACACTAACTGCACGCTAGACCACTAGAACTCATGGATGCGCAAGGGTTACTTTATAAGGAATTTCATTTATTTATCTATTTGGATATATATCTGTGAATAGAGTGAAACTGCCTCTGGGTTAAACTGTATCATGAGTCCAGAGGTGAGACTTCTAATAACTGAGTTAGACGCAGGATCTTCGGATAAGCCTAAAGGCCAAGAAGAAATAAGGCAAGACAAAAACTTGTTCTAAATTAAACAAATTCCTACATTTTTCAGGGTGTCTTAACCTTAACAAGCCGCACTTGTCTCCTTCATGAAATGCTTCATCTTAGCAGGAGCAGCGAGCAATCAAACCCCCATCTGATCCGGCGCCTTCCGGAGAAATGGCTCCGAGCTGCTTTGAAGCTTAAGGGCAGCACTTTAACCACAGGGAAAAACTAGCGGCCGCTTCTTAAAACCCAAAGTAGCACTTTGAACGGCAGGAGCTTAAAAAGAAAACCCTGAGGTTTCTTGTGCAGTAGAAAGTATAGAACCTGGCCATGTAAGAAGGGAGGCTTATGGAACAAGCAGGGAGCCTGGAAGTGTTCATTTGTGCCGGCTGGATTGATAGCGCAGGCCACGGAGATGACCCGGCAGCTTTTATTCCAAGCCCGACTCATTCCGCTGAGAAATAAGATGCCACATAAAGAGCTGGACCTTTGCACCGTACAACTTCGGGAGAAGGGCGGAGAGACTCCATGACTTAGCCTGTAAACTTTTCAAACTATTAAATGTAATTGCTCTTTTTGTAAAGGCAGAAAGTTGAAGGGGCATATTTACTTAGCTCGAGTGAAGGAATAGAGGAAAAAAACGTTGAAATTCGAATGTTTTTTTTCGGCTACTTCGACCATCGAACGGGCTACTTCGACCTTCGACTTCGATACAAACTAAAAATCGTTCGACTATTCGACCATTCGATAGTCGAAGTACTGTCTCTTTAAAAAATACTTCCACCCCCTACTTCGCCACCTAAAACCTACCGAGGCCAATGTTAGCCTATGGGGAAGGTCCCCATAGGCTTCCTAACAATTTTCTGATCGAAGGATAATCGTTCGATTCGTAGGATTTAATCGTTCGATCAAACAATTATTCCTTTGATTGTTCGATCGTCGGAATAGCGCTTCGACCATTCGCCATCTAAAACCGGCCAAACTGCTGTCTTAGCCTGTGGGAGACCTCCTAGAACCTATTTGGAGTCAACTGGTGGACTTTGAAAAATCAACGTTTTTTTGGGGAAAAACTTCGAAACTAATTTGCAGAGCCGGGCCAACCCGGCCAGGCGCCCTAGGCAACCTGGCGGGCCACGGCGCCGGCTCTGTGCGTGCTTTACTGCGCATGCGCGAAATTTTGCGCCAGCGCACATGCATGAAATTTCGCGCCAGCGCGCATGTGCGAAATGGATGCGCGCATGCGCAGAAGAGCATTTATGCGCACGCCACCAGCGGCAGACGGGACCGGACACGGGGTAGGCGACAGAGCAGGTAAGTGCCTGGCGCCCCCTCAGCTTTGCGCCCTAGGCACGTGCCTACTCTGCCTACCCCTAGTTCAGGCCCTGCTAATTTGTTAGAATATGATATTCCTTCGATTCTATGAATTGGGACTTATTTAATCGAAAACTGACCTATTTGACCAAAAAAAATCTTTGACTTAATTTCGGTTGATCTTTTTGAATTCAATGTTTTTTCAATTCGAAATTCGACCCTTGATAAATATGCCCCATAATATCCTCATATTTTGCAACAGGGGGTACTTTATTTATTATAATACAAAAGTTTCAGTGAGTCATGTGACAGAAATGACATCACTACTCACTGTTTATAACTGATGACATCACTACTCACCGTTTATAAGGATATAATTTACAAGATATTCATGGCTTTTGTGTATTATATACAGTATATACTATCTGATAATGACATCCCAATACAGGGAGGCAAAGGTAGAATTTCGCATTCATGTGCATTTTTTTTAACTCATAACTTTTTTCTAATTCAATTGGGGGGTTATGTGATAAACAGATTGAATATCTAAAACTTGAACGAGTATTACCGACCCGAAAACTCGAATTGAATTCGACTAAACTCGAATTGAGTTTTTTCTCCCAAAAAAACCTTGAGGGGCACATTTATCAAGGGTAGAATTTCGAATGGAAAAAACATTGAAGTCCTAATTCAAAACGACCAACCGATATTAAGTCAATAAGGTCCGTATTCGTCCAAATTCGAAGGAATAGCGCATTCGATCAAATTTGAATCAAAGTGTTTCCCCAAAAAAACTTTGATTTTTCAAAGTCCACCAATTGACTCCAAATACGTTCTAGGAGGTCCCTCGTTGGCTAAAACAGCAATTCTACAGGTTTTAGATGGTTAATGATCGAAGTCAAATTTTTAAAGAGACAGTACAAATTTCGATATTAGAATTTTCTTTGATAAATCTGCCCCTGAATGTCAGAAAGGTTAGTAAAATGTTCAAATTGGTCCCTGGACCTCTCCCATTGACTTATACGTGAACTCAGCAGGTTTTAGCTGGCAAATAGTCAAATTCTAATTTTAAAGGGCCAGGGTTTGATATATCTTGAAATTCGAATTCGAATTAAAACTAAAATCGAGTTTGGATTATTCACAATTCGAATTTGAGAGTTTTGACCAAAAAAATTTTTAAATCTGCCCCTTAACCACAACGTTTTTTCCCCTTTCATGGGCAATAGGACATTTAATTCTTGGTGTGTTTCCAGTTTGCACTTTTAATTCAAATTCTGGTATGCAATCTGTTATACGGAAACCTGTTATCCAGAAAGCTCCGAATTACAGAAAGCCCATCTCCCATCGACTCCATTTTATCCAAATAATCCAAATTTTTAAGAATGATTTCCTTTTTTTCTGTAATAATAAAACAGTAGCTTGTACTTGATCCCAACTAAGATATAATTAATCCTTATTGGAAGCAAAACCAGCATATTGGCTTTATTTAATGTTTACAGGATTTTCTAGTAGACTTAGGGGCAACTTTACTTAAGGTCAAATATCGAGGGTTAATTAACCCTCGATATTTGACTGTCAAAGTTAAATCCTTAGAGTTTGAATATCAAAGTCGAAGGATTTATCTCTATTCGTTTGATAGAACGATCAAACTAAAAATCATTCGAACAATTAAATCCTTCGAATGGTTCGATTCAAGGATTTTAATCCATCGATCGAACGATTTTTGTTCGACCATAAAAAGCTAGTTTCCCCATAGGCTAACATTGACTTCGGTAGCTTTTAGGTGGCGAACTAGGGGGTTGAAGTTTTTTCTTAAAGAGACAGCACTTCGACTATCGAATGGTCGAATAGTCAAACGATTTTTAGTTTGAATCGTTCGATTCAAAGTCGAAGGTCGAAGTAGCCCATTCAATTGTCGAAGTAGCCAAAAAAAACATTCAAAGTTTTTTTCCTCTATTCCTTCACTCCTTCGCCCCTTAATGTATGAAGATCCAAATTTCAGAAAGATCCCTAACCTGGAAAACCCCAGGTCCTGAGCATTCTGGATAACAGGTCCCATACCTGTACTGAGCTTTCTGGACAGAGATTCAGCAGTCCTATAACAGTAATAATCCAGGCTTTTAAAGTTGTCCCCAGAAGTTCCCTATCTTAAATCTTGTTAAGTCATGCTTTGTGTGTCAGTGGCACTGCACATGCTCAGTGAGCTCTGAGCTACTGTTGAGACTATAAGCTTAGGAATCAACATACTGCTAAAAAGTTCACATCTGTTATAGAAGTTGATGCAACAGGGATGATTATCAATCAATTCTGGTGCAGACTGTCCTGGTTTCTAAGCT
This sequence comes from Xenopus petersii, assembly GCA_038501925.1. Taxonomy (NCBI): domain Eukaryota; kingdom Metazoa; phylum Chordata; class Amphibia; order Anura; family Pipidae; genus Xenopus; species Xenopus petersii. The sequence goes on from CM076682.1 coordinate 154,108,989, forward strand.
CCCATGTAATGTAAATCTGAATTAAATACTAATCATTTATATTATGCAATTTATATGCTATATACACAGTATATAGTGAGTGGGCCCCTAAGCTCAGTAAATGACAGCAGCACAGAGCATGTGCAGTGAATCAGCAGAAGAGAAGATGAAGAGCTACTGGGGCATCTTCAGAGGCACAGATCTTCAATTTAAAGGGATAGGTTGGCCTTGGATTGGTAGATATCTAAAACATATCGCTCCTGTAAAAATAATGCTTGTTGTGTTGGATCTGTGGCTTTGCTGAGTTGTGTGTAATCCACAAAGAAACATGAAATGAACTGTCCCTGTGGCCTTGGATTGGTAGAGAAGCCCAAAACATAAGTTGTTGCACTTCTAGCCTAATTCTTGAGCTTTAGTTCTCCTTTAGCTTCATTAATCCTATTGGTTTTTATCAATGTTTAATCATATTTAGTCTAAATCTAAAACATATCGCTCCTGTAAAAATAATGCTTGTTGCGTTGGATCTGTGGCTTTGCTGAGTTGTGTGTAATCCACAAAGAAACATGAAATGAACTGTCCCTTCTCCGTTATTAATCAAAGCAATTAAATAACATACAACAGTCAGTGATGCTGGAAAATCCACATGTCCATCAAGTTCATCCTCTCGTTTACGATCCAGGAGGGGGGGGGGGATATCACAAATCACCCGGCAGACTCGCTGCCGATGTAACTTTCTGACTGCACAATTTTCCAATCAATTAACAACCTGGATCGATCCCCATTCATTTTCATTAATCATAAGTGCCGTCGTTTCTTGCCAGAAAGGTATCCAAGAGTCCAATCCATTTTTGTTACCATACTGTGTGTCTTGGCAAGCAATTCCATACCGTGTCTGCTGCTTTACTAAAGAAACCTACACTATGCTGGTGGCTAAACCCCCTTTCCTCCACAGATGTTTTTTGTTGCATCCCTTGCGCTGCACTTACAGACTCATGAATATGTCGCCCATATTGACCGAACTGACCCTACATATTTGAGACAGTGATGTAGATGTAACATCTAGCTGAGCCAATAAATGCCATTCTTACTTTACCCATGCAGAATTAAATATGTATACAGTTGTGGGACCTGTTATCCAAAATGCTCGGGACCTGGGGCTTTCCGGACAATGGATCTTTCCATAATTTGGATCTTCATGCCTTGTCTACTAGAAAATCATTTAAAATGAAATAAACCCAATAGGCTGGTTTTGCTTCCAATAAGGATTAATTATATCTTAGTTGGGATCAAGTACTGTTTTATTATTACAGAGAAAAAGGGAATAATTTTTTAAACATTTGGATTACTTGGATAAAATGGAGTCTATGGGGTATATTTATCAAAGAGTGAAGTTAATAGTGAAGTTCCGCCACTAGAGTGAAATTCCGCCACTCTCCATTCATTTCTATGGGATTTTTATAGTATCTTCACCCATTGATAAATACGCCTTTCAAAATCCCATAGAAATGAATCGAGAGCTGCGGAATTTCACTCTAATGGCGGAACTTCAATCTTTGATAAATTTACCCCTATGGGAGGTGGCCTTTCCGTAATTTGAAACTTTTTGGATACTGGGTTTCCAGAAAATGGATCCCATACCTGTACCATGGATCTTTGTTAGCTACATATGCAGTAGCGCTGATATCAGCAGAGGAAGACCAAAAAATAATCATTCTGTGATTTTACCCTAGTGCCTTGATTTTATTGCACTTATAAATAGGGATGCACCGAATCCAGGATTCGGTTCAGGATTCGGCCAGGATTCGGCCTTTTTCAGCAGGATTCGGATTCGGCCGAATCCTTTTACCGAACCTAATCCGAATCCTAATTTGCATATGCAAATTAAGGGTGGGGAGGGAAATCCCGTGACTTTTCGTCACAAAACAAGGAAGTAAAATAATTTTTCCCTTCCCACCCCTAATTTGCATATGCAAATTAGGGTTCGGATTCGGTTCGGTATTCGGGCGAATCTTTCACAAAGGATTCGGGGGTTCGGCCGAATCCAAAATAGTGGATTCGGTGCATCCCTACTTATAAACAATGTCAGACCTACCCAAAAATGTTTTAATTTGCCTATATTTTAAGAAACCAATACATAATTATGCATTAACTCCCCCAGCAGAAGTATATAAAGAAACAAAAAGCAAGATGGTATATATTTATTTTCCATATGAAAAAAAAAATTCTTCGTCCAGTTACAGCAATGTAACAAAAATATGGGAGAATATATGGGGTCATTTACAGAGACCCCAGACACAAGTGGAAGAGCACTAAGGGGTACAAACATTCTGAAAGCCCTTGAGTCTGGGGTCTCTGCCCTTAAGAGCCAGCAGCAGGGGGCACAATTAGTGATGGGCAAATGTATTCGCCAGCTGCAAATTTGTGGCGAATTTCCGTGTTTCACTGCCGGCTAATACATTTGCGAATTTGCAGGGAAAATTCAAAGTTTTTTTAATGATGGCGATGGAATCGGCACAGGCAACAATTCAGATGGCGGTGGCGATTAACCGATATCCATTGACATTAATGGGCACAGGTGTCAATTTTCGCGAAACGGGACGAATTCTCCCAGCACTATGCACAATGCAAGGCTGCTCTGTCTTTTGGGGAGGCTGTAAGTAAAAAGGCTCTGTTGCGGCCTGTGCAACAAGTTAGGGAATGAGTAGGCAGCCATCTCTCATGAATACAGTGCTGCCAGGTGCAGGTAGTGCTGTATTCATGGGATACACACAGGAGTCCATTTTGGAATAGAGAGACCTGTCTCAATTCAGAAAAGTGTGGGGCAGGGAGCAAAGTATGAAAAAAATTTTAAAAAATTTGCAGTTTGCACTCACGTTTTGCACTTTGCACTCTGTAAATGACACTTTAAACTGTATGTATCTATAAAGTAAAAAAGGTTCAATTACAAGTGCATTGGTAAAAATTACAAAACCCAAGTCTAATTTTGCACAGGCTTACATCCAATTCATAAAGGTTGTGTCATATCTATGTCTCTAATTACACCTTGTGCCAAAGTTGAATTGAACTACGTTTTTTTGGAATAAGGTACAAGGTGCAAAGTGCAGGGACAAGGGCACTTTGGAGTAAGGCCTGCCTTGAGGAGGTGTCACTAGGGATGTCGCGGACTGTTCGCCGGCGAACTTGTTCGCGCGAACATCGGCTGTTCGCGTCCGCCGCAAGTTCGCGAACGTCGCGCGACGTTCGCCAATAGGTGTTCGCGTCAAAATCGTTCGACCATTCGACCATTCGATCGCTAAAATCGAAGGATTTTCGTTCGAATCGAACGATCGAAGCCATTGGATTGAATGAAATCATTCGATCCAATGGCTTCGATCGTTCGATTCGAACGAAAATCGATTAAAATCGATGGGGCTGTACTCACACAGGCACGCGTAGGCGTTGAACGCAGGAAAAATGCAGCATGTTGCGTCTCAACCTGCGTTCGGCGCCTACACGCGCCTGTGTGAGTACAGCCCCATTGGAAAAAATGTAATGCGTCTATTCCTGCGCTCCCCTGCGGCTGAACGCAGAAAAACGGAATGCAGGGGAGCGCAGCTACAAACGCTCGTGAGTAAGAGCCCTTAGACAGAGAGGTGTAGCAGAAAGAGCAGTTGTCGCTCCAACGAGGATTGTAGAAGGAAGTAGCTTCCCACAAGGCATGTTTGCCTTTAGAGCAGGGAACTCAGTTGATCTAGGTGAGCAAAGGACTACCTGTACCCTACCTGATCGATCCCGATCCCCTCACTGGCAACGTCGGTTAACTGGGAATTGATGTACACCTATCTGCAATATCCTAAGGGAGTCGCTTATGTCTGACTGTGATCCTTGCAATGTCCAAAGTGATTCCATCTGCTGTATCCTGTATATGCTGTGAGTAAACCTGAGGTCATTTGCATTTGTGCATAATAAATCTGTTCATCTGTTTTACCATCCAAGAACCTCCTGGCGTCCAATTCATCTATTTTACACTAATTAGCCTGGGTGTTGTAGTTTTACAACATCTTAAAGGGGAAGCTTCCATTTAGCGAAGGCTCTGCATTGAGTGTAGATTCGCAGTGTAACCCATGCTCATACACTAGCTGGACACCTTTAACTATTTTAGTGCTGAATAGCCCAAGAAAGCGTTACATATGTTTCACCTACACATGGAACATTGCCCCTAATAATGCCCCTAATAATGCTAATTGCACAAGGGTCGCCTACCTGAAATGATGCAACTCTCACCATCAGCATAAATAAGATGCTTATTTGTACCAGTAAACGGGGTGCAATCATGGCCTCTGCTTATCACCAAAACTGCAAATTGAAGCCATTCGTTTAAATATACCTTGCCTGCTTGATTGAGCGCAGCCTATCTACTATAGTTAGCCAATCTCCCTTTTAAACACAAGCATTTTACATAAGCCGATTGATTTGTCATTGGCTGGAGATAATCCGAGAGTCTTAAATTACTCGCTGAATTCAAACCGCAGAGATTTTCTCTCCTTTCTTTTAGGGCATTGTTGTAACATTGACTGTAACCATTTATGAATGGCTTTCCCACATTCACTAAGCGCTCGGTAATGGCAAGCTAAGTGTTTCTCCATATGCTACAAATATTTAGCGCCCATTGCTGATCCATTCTGACGCCGCCCGTATGCAGGGGCCCGTGCCATTTACACAGGAAAGTTAATTATCCATGAAAGAGAAAGAGCATATTGAATAAACAATACATTCTCACTAATTCTGATGAACATGGAAAGAAAAAAAAGCCGCCAGTAATTTCCTCTCAGCAGAAAAAAAACACCAAGATGCTGTTTTTGTTGCGTTCCATTTATAATGCTGTTCTTAATATATTTCTGCATTACAGTCATTTATAGCAGGGAAGTCTATGGGGGGATTTATAGAGCGGCATTAACATAAAAGAAGTTAGCAAACACAACAAATTGTGAATGTATGTGTCTAATAATCCTGTGCCGATTCCTTATGTTGCTAAATACATTTTTAAAGGGCGAGTAAAGCCATATAATTAAAGGTTAAATTAGGGCGTTTGTAAAGGGGTTGTTCACCTTTGAGATAACTTTCAGTACGATGCAGAGACTGATATTCTGAGATCATTTGCAATTGGTTTTAATTTTTTTTAATATTGATGCGTTTTTGAGTTATTTAGCTTTTTATTCAGCAGCTCTTCGGTTTGCAATTTTGGCAAATCTGGTGGTTAGGGTCCGAATTACCATAGCAACCGTTCCCTGATTTTAATAAGCAACAGGAATATGAATCGGAGAGGTCATGAATAGAAAGATAGCTTTAAATAGCATTTGTTTTTAGATGGGGTCAGTGACCCCCCAATTTCAAAGCTGGAAAGCAGAAGAAGGCAAATACTTTAAAAAAAAAAAACTATAAAAAAATGAAGACCACTTGAAAAGTTGCTTAGAATTGGCCATTCTATTACATACTAAAACTTAAAGGTGAACCACCCCTTTAATCTTGTGTACTAAACAACGTATCTGTTATATAGTGATTAAAGTACAGTATATACTCGAGTATAAGCCGACCCGAGTATAAGTGAGGTACCTAATTTTACCTACCAAAACTGGGAAAACTTATTGACCCGAGTATAAGCCTAGACACAACTACAGCCCTGTTTCCCAGCAGCGCACATTCCGCCAAAGCGACCCCCCCCCACGATCAACCGGACTTCTTTGCAAAGTTGATGGTGACAGAGAATTGGCAAATGGATTACTGTGTGCATTGTCCCACTACCATGTGCAGAGGGCACTGTGTGATATTGCCATCACTGTTAATCTTTTATATAACCAACAGAGGGTGCTGTGTGATATTGCCATCACTGTTAATCTTTCATATAACCAACAGAGGGCGCTGTGTGATATTGCAGTCACTGTTATTCTTTCATATAGCCAACAGAGGGTGCTGTGTGATATTGCAGTCACTGTTATTCTTTCATATAACCAACAGAGGGCGCTGTGTGATATTGCAGTCACTGTTATTCTTTCATATAGCCAACAGAGGGTGCTGTGTGATATTGCAGTCACTGTTATTCTTTCATATAACCAACAGAGGGCGCTGTGTGATATTGCAGTCACTGTTATTCTTTTATATAACCAACAGAGGGCGCACTGTTACTCTTTCATATAACCAACAGACGGCACACTGTTATTCTTTCATATAACCAACAGAGGGTGCTGTGTGATATTGCAGTCACTGTTATTCTTTCATATAACCAACAGAGGGCGCTGTGTGATATTGCAGTCACTGTTATTCTTTCATATAACCAACAGAGGGTGCTGTGTGATATTGCAGTCACTGTTATTCTTTCATATAACCAACAGAGGGCACTGTGTGATATTGCAGTCACTGTTAATCTTTCATATAACCAACAGATGGCGCTGTGTGATATTGCAGTCACTGTTATTCTTTCATATAACCAACAGAGGGCGCTGTGTGATATTGCAGTCTCTCCCCAAGCGAACTGTTGGTAAAGGAATGATTAAAAGTGTCTGCAATCTCAGCTACTGCCCACTGACTCAAGTATAAGCCTTTTCGACACATTTTGGATGCTGAAAAACTCGGCTTATACTTGGGTATATATTGTAAAATATAAGGATATTATAAGTCACAGGGGAGTTCCATTACCATATAAAAGTTACAAGGATGAAAGCAGAGTGCTTTTATAAAGGTCATGGAACTCTGAGGTTACTTATAATATCCTTATATTTTACAATAGTATACAGTATCAGACTGGGGTGTCCAGGATCCACCACAGCTGCCACCTCAGGGGCCCCACACCCCAACCCCAAGATCCTGCGCATGGCAAACCCGCACTTCATACCTCAGATACCAGCGGGGAGCGGCAGGGGCCCACAGTTTTTTCCCACCTATTTGTACAGGTATGGGATCAGTTATCCAGAAACCCATTAGCCACAAAGCTCTGAATTACAGAATGTCCATCTCCCATAGACTCCATTTTAATCAAATAACTTAATCTTTTTTAATATAATTTCCTTTTTCTCTGTAATAATAAAACAGTCGCCTGTACTTGATCCCAACTAAGATATAATTAATCCTTATTGGAGACAAAACCTTGGGTTTTTGTCTTGGGTTGGGTTTAATTAATGTTTAAAAATTAAGTGTATCCAGAAAATCCCAGGTCCTGAGCATTCTGGATAACAGGTCCCATACCTGTACTGCCTATTTTATTAATGGTATAAAAGAACGAGTGAAGGCAAAACCCACCTCCTAGATATAAAAGCCATCAGGTACATACTTATAAATATAGATGATTCCTATACCAAGAACAGCACATTCATTAATTGCAAACTCCCAAAATTCAGCCATTATAAATGATTCCATCTATCCCCATTTATTATAGTCCTTTTACAAACAATATTTAAATAAACATAATTCCTTGTGGTTGCCATCCAAAGCCAGACAGGCCAGAACTCTGCCTAGAATTGATGATTCTCAGAGAAATACATTTCTGAAATAACTGTAGGTAATCACAGTGTATCAAATCATAACTTCTACTGAGGCTTCTGAGCTGGATGATTATATGGTGGAGCTGAAATTCAGTCTTGCAGAATACTGCTCACTTTTAGCCTTAAAGTGACCAACTGGTCATAGGATAAAGGATATTAGTAGTGATGGGCGAAATATATTCGGCAGGCGGTGAAATTTCTGCATTTCACCGCTGAGAAAATTCAACTGGCGAGAAAATTCTGCAGTGTCAAAAAATTTGGATGCGCATTAGGCAAAGTCAATTGCGTCAAAACATCACACATCAACATTATTCGGACACCCATGGACTTTAACGCCGGCGGCAAAATTGACGCGAGCGGCAAAATTGACACGGGCGGCAAAATTTGACTTTCGCAAATTTTTCGCTATTTATTTTTCGTCAAAGCGAAACAAGACACATTTGCCCATAGCTAGATATTAGTCATCAAGGAGTTTTTTGACTACATAAAACATGGTTCAGGCCTCCAGATGTTCTCCTACTCCACCAAAAACCTCTGAGAAGGGGTTCAGACATGTTCCTCTAATCTCTGTCCCCAACTTTTTTTCACCGTGAGCCACATTCATACACTATGTAAAAGAAGTTGATGAGCAACATACGCATGAAAAAAGTTCTTGGGGAGCCAAATATGAGTTGTGATTGGCTATTGGTTGCCACTATGAAAACAGGCTGTCTACACAAGACCATGTTTGGCAGTAAACCTGGTTTTTATGTGACCAAAATGTGTCTCCAAGCCTGGAATTGAAAAATAAGCACCTGCTTAGAGGCCACTGAGAGCAACATCCAAGGGGTTGGTGAGTAACATGTTGCCACAGGTTGGGGATCACTGGTTAAGAGGTTGTCGTGCAGTAGGTATAGTATTAATATGTATACTGTATTTACTATACAGTAGCCAGGGTTCAAAAACTAATAATGTACAAAGCACTTAATGCATCTAAACCTAAGAGTCTGGATTAGAGATTATCTTCTTCTACCTCCTCTAAAGTCATGGAGAAAGGACTGCTGAAAACTGGCCATACCAGAATAGCAAATAATATAAAATAGGTGAAACTAGGGATGCACCGAATCCAGGATTCGGTTCGGGATTCGGCCAGGATTCGGCCTTTTTCAGCAGGATTCGGATTCGGCCGAATCCTTCTGCCCGGCCGAACCAAATCCGAATCCTAATTTGCATATGCAAATTAGGGGCAGGTAGGGAAATTGCGTGACTTTTTGTCAGTAAACAAGGAAGTAAAAAATGTTTTCCCCTTCCCACCCCTAATTTGAATATGCAAATTAGGGTTCGGATTCGGTTCGGTATTCGGCCGAATCCTTCATGAAGGATTCGGGGGTTCGGTCGAACCCAAAAAAGTGGATTCGGTGCATGCCTAGGTGAAACAATACTTTCTGGGGTGCCATAGCCAGAGAAAGCTGTTTAAGATATCAGCCAATTTTGGGTACTTTAAGTGTAGCATCTTTATGTATCCCAAAAACAAGACTTTAAAGCTAGTAACATTTAGCCCATAGAGTTGCTTGGATTTGCCTTAAAGTATTTGTGCCAGTGCTAATCAGAAGACCATGAAATGGGCTTTAAATTTTATTTTTTCAGTGTATATGGGTGTAGAACTCCCTATAATTCCTGGTAATGTATTGTGGCCAAAAATATCCATTTAAAAGCCACCAATGAAGAACGGCAATCAGCGTACCAACGCTGAAAGAATGTTCATAGATCCATACTATATGCGTTGGATTTTAATATTCCGTTATCCAGAAACCCATTATCCTGAAAGCTCCAAATTATGGGAAGGTCATCTCCCACAGACTCCATTATAATCAAATAATTCAAATTTAATAATACTGTAATATTGTAAAACAGTAGCTGGTACTTGATCCCAACTAAGATATAATTAATCCTTATTGGAAGCAAAACCAGCCTATTGGGTTTATAACATTTACAGGATTTTCTAGTAGACTTAAGGTATTATTATATTATTATTATATTATTATATTTCCAAAGTATGGAAATATCCATTATCCAGAAAACCCAGGTCTGGATAACAGGTCCCATCCCTTACAATGGCATCTTGCAGAAAACTCATTTGACAGCCATCATCAAAGCAAACTTACTCTGATTTATGGGTAGCTTCCCCTTTAAAACGTGTAAATAATGAGAAGCCGCTCGTCGCTGTGTGTAGAGAAGAAGTATAAGAAGTAATCATTAAAGGCAATATTTCTCCGCGCTGTGCAGTAGCACCTTGACTCCGGATGATCTTTCCGGGAGATTTTAATGTTGCTCAAAGAACAAAAACAAGAAGACACACAAGCTTCGACTAAGACGAATGAAGATGATATTATGCAACCTCTCTGGTAGCTCCTCTTTTTAATGCATCGTACATCAAAAGCTCCTGACGGTTTGTGCACAGGTTCATTAATCAGAAACCATCTATGGCAGACAATAGTAAAGTGCAGGAATAAAAAGAACTTCTGGAACCGAGAAGGAGAGGAAGGAGAAGGAGTAATTTAATGGTAAGAAAGCAGCCGCACAGTGTCGGCATTCCTTCTCCTTTGCTTCAGGGCTTTCATTTTGTATATTTTATAAATAATTGCCTGAGTATCAGGGAAACAACCTCACTTTTGTTTGTATGTGAAAATTATAGTGACACCTGATAGAGCTAAAACTTCTCATACATCCCCTGGTTCTTGACCTTCTTCTATAGACTTTGGCTATAGCACTCAGCTTGCTGCACCTCTGGATGAAGACTGGGATCTATAACGGATCATTTATAAAATGGATGGGACGGAGGCCACATACTGATGCAATTCATTAAAGGGGTTGTTCACCTTTAAATTAAACCTTGAAAAGGTCAGAAGAAAAAGGCAAATCATTGAAAAAAACTATTAAAAATAAATAATGAAGGCCAGTTGAAAAGTTGTTTAGAACTGGTCATTCTAGAACATACTAAAAGTTAACATAAATGTGAACTGCCACATTCCTGCACTTCCACATGGTTGCCAATGGGTCTATCCTGCCTCCTCTTATGATGTGCAACTGCTCCTATTGACACGTGGTGTGCAAATGCTCCTATTGATGGAGCTACTGTATCTCCACCATGGACTTGCCAGTAGACCCAGGGTTCAATAGGTGCACTAGACTTGTGCCCAACAAATAGGAAAGCTGTGCTAAAAACTTGCACTTCAGAAATGACACAATGCCCACTCTGAAAATTCTAGATGCAACTTGCACCCGATTTGCACCACAATGTTGCATTGTGTGACATTGAACTTGTGTTTCTAAATGACTCCTGTAGTCAACTTCTGAGGACCCAAGTTAAAAAACAGGACCATAGCATGTCACATCCTTGAATGCTAATGATGAATTGACAGCATGCATATTAGTGTGCATATTGGCACACAAGATATACATATTCCCTTCTCTGAAATTGTCCAACTTGCTCATGATTCGCAAAGTATTGGGGCACTAGGCAAATCCATTATGGAAAAGGACCTTGGAGTCCTTATAGATAGTGAAACTTGGCTGTAGCAAGCAATGCCAGTCAGCAGCATCAAGGGCAAATAAGGTCTTGAGCTGTATTAAAAGGAGCAGAAATTCATGGGAGGAGGGGGTCATTCTTCCACTGTAGAGAGCACTTGTAAGGCCCCATCTAGAATATGCCATACAGTTTTGGTCTCCATCACTCAAACAGGACATTATTATATTAGAGAGGGTACAGAGAAGGGCAACTAAGCTGGTGAAAGGTATGGAGGAAAGACTGGCCAAATTGATGAATATAAACCTCCAGGGAAATATGTGTTGTTGCAGCAGCAAGCATGGCTGTAATTTGTGTACCGGCTTAGGAAAAGCTGCATAAAGGGTCCCTGGAGTGAATGGAGGAGAGCAGGGTGGGCTTCCATTCCTTGCTCCATTAAGTGTGTTCAGCTGCCCAGGTAAATGTAGCTAAGTATTTAGACTGCAGATGAGCTGTAGTTAAAAGGAGGTGTGAGACTACACCGCAGAGCTTCCCAATAGAGACCTCCTTGAGTGGAAGAGGGTGAGGGACCATGAGAACATCCTTGAGTGGAGGAGGGTGAGGGCAAAGATAACCTCCTTGAGTGGAGAAGGGTGAGGGGCGTGAAAACCTCCTTGAGTGGAAAAGGGTGAGGGGACGTGAGAACCTCCTTGAGTGGAGGAGGGTGAGGGGTTATGAGAACCTCCTTGAGTGGAGGAGGGTGAGGGGCCATAAGATCCTTCTTGAGTGGAGGAGGGTGATGGCAGTGAGAACCTTCTTGAGTGGAGGAGGGTGAGGGGCCATGAGGACCTCCTTGAGTGGAGGAGGGTGAGGGCTTTGAGAACCTCCTTGAGTGGAGGAGGGTGAGGGTTTTGAGAACCTTCTTGAGTGGAGGAGGGTGAGGGCTGTGAGAACCTTCTTGAGTGGAGGAGGGTGAGGGGCCATGACAACCTCCTTGAGTGGAGGAGGCTGAGGGCCTTGAGAACCTCCTTGAGTGGAGGAAGGAGAGTTTGTGTGTAGCTGGGAATGAGAGTGTGATTACCCATGGAGTTAAAGAGTTGGAGAGAGCTCCAAAAGGCCTGGAGAGAGGAAGAGAGACACCCCTCCCAGGAGACAAGAGGATTCTGGGACTTGTGTACATCCACACCGGTGAGGGCTGGAAATGTGAGTTTTTTGTGAATACCAGCGAGGGTGTTAAAGCGGGACTGTTAATGCTTATGTGACGCAAGAGTGCTGAACCTGCTCATTGTGTTTGAAATAAAAACCAGCCAATCAGCATTTAAACTTTTAAAGGTGGTGTCCATCTCCATTTCTATGGTCTTTGCTACTTGAAGGCTACACTATACTTACATGAGCACTATCAAATAACCCGTCATTCCATGTGTGCATTGTACCTACTCCTCTGTGTATTAACACTGCCATATCTGTTGGCCAGCGTAATCCTGCCGACCAACGAAGTTCCTTCCAAAAGTGGGTTACCAAGGGTGCTCCGCATACATACACAATACACATGTATAATTTATGCTTATGTACATACATAATTAAGATGGACCCTGTTCTAGAAATCCCTTTGGGTCTCCCTAGGGAGATGTGCAGAGCTGCAGGACTGCAGAAGACAACCAACCCTTCACTGGTTTGACGTTTGTGCAAGTACAATTGGGCTTATTTATTAAATAAGTTGCGGTTTCTGTGCGAATCAGCGCCTTTCATTGAAGGTACAGGATTTGGGACCTGCTATTCAGATTGCTCAGGACCTGGTGTTTTCTGGATAAGGGATCTTTCTGAAATGTAGATCCCCATACCTTCTAGAAAAGTCAATTAAACATGAATTAGATTCTATAGAATTGTTTTGTCTCCAATATGGATTCATGCAGCATCATGGGGATCAAGTACAAGGTACATATAAGGGACCTGTTATTGAGAATGCTCTGGACCTGGGGTTTTCCAGATAAGGGGTCTTTCGTACTTGATCTCCATGCCTTAAATGTATTTAAAAATAATCAAAATATTAAATAAACTCAGAAGGATTGTCTGCTTCCAAAAAGGATTAATTATATCTTAGTTGGGATCAAGTTGAAGGTACTGTTTTATTATGACAGAGAAAATGGAAATTGTTTTTTAAAATTGTAGTTTTTTCATTTAATGATGTCTATGGAGATGACCTTTCTGTAATTATCTGAACTCTCTGTGATTTATATAGTGATTTATATATAATAGGTTTCCAGATAACAGATCCCATACCTGTACTTGCACTTAAAGCCACTCATTGTGCCAATGTTCCCCCGGTTGAATCAGGTGCAGGGTTCCTACTGATAAACTGGTTCCCATAGTGTATTAATACAAGCAGCTCATGTGTGTCTAAATCATTTTAGAAATCACTATCAAAATGTGGTAAAATACACTACATTGTGGGTAATAAAGAACCATGGCGTCTTGTGGCCGAAATTTTAATTTCCACACTGTACTTGTGACTCATAAATGAGCCCTAATGCCCACTGGCTGAATAGATGAGCAAGACTTGAGTTTTTTGTAGAGGAGGGAGCAGGGTAGGACTGGACCTACGGTTGCCATCTTTTTATTTCCCCCATGTACGGACTGGGGGTGGGAGATGATGTCACAGGGGGCGTGTCTGTGACACAGTGGGGGAAGGTGATGTTGCAGGGTGATAATGTGGCTATCAGTGTTTGGACAGGGGAATCCTGCCCAATTTTCCTAATTTGGAAAAAACAGCCAGGCAGTTTAGACCCTGGTAGCTCTTCTGAAAAATCCGAGTCAACCCTAACTGGGCTGGTGGGACTCTGGGAAAAAACCTGGTGGACCCCAGCCTTCATGGACCTTGCTGAACCAGACCCGATCTCCTCCTGCTTCATTGTAGCTGTCGCCCCTTCTGTGACTTTGCTCTCCCATCCAGTGGAGTAACTAAATATTACTGTGCCCAGGTCCAGACTGAGCATTAAAACAGGCCCTGGCATTTCAGGTACACAGAGGCCCAATCAGCCCACACAGAGGCCCAAACAGTCCCCATCAGCCCACTATATACTGACTTTCTATGGGACATTATCGCAGCCCCTCTGGCATTTGCCAGAACCCACAGATTTCCAGTCCGGCCATGACTGGGCCCCAAAGCGAATGATTTTTCAGGACCCCAAAATAACTAGAGGTTGAACTCTTTTACCAAAATGTATTGAAATTTATATGAATTAAAGCCTCACTGAGCCCCTATAGCTCTTGGGCCCCCTGCAGCTGCAGGGTCTGCTTCCTCTATAGTTACACCCCTGCTCGATGCAAAATAATTACAAGGGATGCATGCAGTGGGGGGAAGGGCTAGCAGTGGGAAAGCAAGCAGGTGGACAGGGGCATTTCATCGTCTTCATTTTGGAAATAGAAAAAGATTTGCCGCACTGAGCGCGATGACATTTTTTGACCACGCCTGTTTTGTGGCCACACCCCTTAATTACCATGTTCATTTTACAAAATTATATGAAAAGGTTATGAAAGTTCGAACAGAAGGCGAATTGCCCTTTAAGCTACAAGTCACCGTTTCCCCAAGAGACCAGCTGAAATAATTACAATTGTTTCTTTGCTTATCTTAAATCGTTACAAAAGTATCAGCTGCCGCATATTCTGGGCTCTGTGCTAAATGACAATTCCGTTTTAGAAACTTTGTATCTTTTTCTGGCTGTTCAGTGCAGGAGATCAAAGAGAAAGTCAGTAACAATCCGGGACTGCGAGTTGAGCTGTCAAAATCGGGACTGTCCCGTGAAAAACAGGACATTTGTCAGGTATGCTACCAGTGAGGCTGGGTGGCATACTGCCCCTTAATTTATGCTGCCCTATGCCAAGTTCTAACCACAAATTGCAGGGGCCCCTGAGGGAGTGTGGGGACCCCTGGGGTATCAGCCCCGGTAGGCCTTGCACACCTCAGTCCGTCCCTAGGAAACAGACAAACTGCATCACACTATACGGAACTGAAGCAGTTAACGATACTGAAATATAAACCTCCCATTGCCTCGGATCTATTTGGAGAAAGTATGTCAAGTACCTGCACAATGTATATCGCCGCCACCCCTCTCTGCAGCAGCCCGGCACCACTAGTAGTAAATATGCGCTTTCCCCCTCCCATAACATTTCAGCAGGTGGGATATTTGGGTTTATATAAATATAGGATGTAGCACATTCCTCGGCCTCTTTATGGCGCGTTTCGAAATTCAGTTGTATCCTTGTTGCCTTTGTGCCCTGAGATTTAAATACTATTCAGTATCATTAAAACAGCCAGCGAGCCGATAGGGCCGTTATTTAGATTCATTTATGTATACGCAGAGTTTTCTTGCTACAAAGCAGAGCCGATGGGATTTGCATAATGACACTTTCAATAAGCTTATTTTGTGATCTATTTTCACTTATGTGGGTAAATACTCACCGGATACTTCCAGAAGCCACAAAGCAAGGACCCGTGCTTGAAGATTAGTGGAGGCATTAAGAGTATTTTAATTGAAAAGCATTGTGCTCTGCGCATACATTTCAAATTAATCCATTTAGTTCCATTCACCCTATGGCCATGACTTTCTACTGATGCTGAGCTCTGAAGCACAGAACTGCTACTACTGTGAGACAAACAACACAAATAGCACAATATTGCCTTCCCTGTATTGTAATGGTTCAGCCACTCTATGCAGGTATAGGAGCACAAGGAAAAATACATTTTTGGGGCTCCAATGTTTATTTACATTAACACTCTGCTATCCCACAGTAACACTCCCTTCCCAGAGACTATTATCCACTGTTACTATAGGCACCATCTCTCCCTACTATACCTGCTATCCCACAGTCACACTCCCTTCCCAGAGACTATTATCCACTGTTACTATAGGCACCATCTCTCCCTACTATACCAGCTATCCCACAGTCACACTCCCTTCCCAGAGACTATTATCCACTGTTACTATAGGCACCATCTCTCCCTACTATACCTGCTATCCCACAGCCACATTCCCTTCCCAGAGACTATTATCCCACTGTTACTATAGGCACCATCTCTCCCTACTATACCTGCTATCCCTCAGTCACACTCCCTTCCCAGAGACTATTATCCCACTGTTACTATAGGCACCATCTCTCCCTACTATACCTGCTATCCCACAGTCACACTCCCTTCCCAGAGACTATTATCCACTGTTACTATAGGCACCATCTTTCCCTACTATACCTGCTATCCCACAGTCACACTCCCTTCCCAGAGACTATTATCCCACTGTTACTATAGGCACCATCTCTCCCTACTATACCTGCTATCCCACAGTCACACTCCCTTCCCAGAGACTATTATCCACTGTTACTATAGGCACCATCTCTCCCTACTATACGTGCTATCCCACAGTCACACTCCCTTCCCAGAGACTATTATCCACTGTTACTATAGACACCATCTCTCCCTACTATACCTGCTATCCCACAGTAACACTCCCTTCCCAGAGACTATTATCCCACTGTTACTATAGGCACCATCTCTCCCTACTATACCTGCTATCCCACAGTCACACTCCCTTCCCAGAGACTATTATCCACTGTTACTATAGACACCATCTCTCCCTACTATACCTGCTATCCCACAGTAACACTCCCTTCCCAGAGACTATTATCCACTGTTACTATAGACACCATCTCTCCCTACTATACCTGTTATCCCACAGTCACACTCCCTTCCCAGAGACTATTATCCACTATTACTATAGGCACCATCTCTCCCTACTATACCTGCTATCCCACAGTCACACTCCCTTCCCAGAGACTATTATCCACTATTACTATAGGCACCATCTCTCCCTACTATACCTGCTATCCCACAGTCACACTCCCTTCCCAGAGACTATTATCCACTGTTACTATAGGCACCATCTCTCCCTACTATACCTGCTATCCCACAGCCACATTCCCTTCCCAGAGACTATTATCCCACTGTTACTATAGGCACCATCTCTCCCTACTATACCTGCTATCCCTCAGTCACACTCCCTTCCCAGAGACTATTATCCACTGTTACTATAGGCACCATCTCTCCCTACTATACCTGCTATCCCACAGTCACACTCCCTTCCCAGAGACTATTATCCACTGTTACTATAGGCACCATCTTTCCCTACTATACCTGCTATCCCACAGTCACACTCCCTTCCCAGAGACTATTATCCACTGTTACTATAGGCACCATCTCTCCCTACTATACCTGCTATCCCACAGTCACACTCCCTTCCCAGAGACTATTATCCACTGTTACTATAGGCACCATCTCTCCCTACTATACCTGCTATCCCACAGTCACACTCCCTTCCCAGAGACTATTATCCACTGTTACTATAGGCACCATCTCTCCCTACTATACCAGCTATCCCAAAGTCACACTCCCTTCCCAGAGACTATTATCCACTGTTACTATAGGCACCATCTCTCCCTACTATACCTGCTATCCCACAGTCACACTCCCTTCCCAGAGACTATTATCCACTGTTACTATAGGCACCATCTCTCCCTACTATACCAGCTATCCCACAGTCACACTCCCTTCCCAGAGACTATTATCCACTGTTACTATAGGCACCATCTCTCCCTACTATACCTGCTATCCCACAGTCACACTCCCTTCCCAGAGACTATTATCCCACTGTTACTATAGGCACCATCTCTCCCTACTATACCTGCTATCCCTCAGTAGGGATGTAGCGAACTGTTCGCCGGCGAACTAGTTCGCGCGAACTTCGACTGTTCGCGTCCGCCGAATGTTCGCGAACGTCGCGCGACGTTCGCCAATTGGTGTTCGCGTTCGATTCGAAGTAAAATTTCGTTCGACCATTCGACCATTCGACCGTTCGATCGCTAAAATCGAACGATTTCCATTCGTTCGAACGATTATAAGCATTCGATTGAATTAAAATCATTCGATCGAATAGCTTCGATCGTTCGATTCGAACGAAAATCCTTCGATCGTACGAATAAAATCCTTCGATCGTTCGATCGAACGATTTTATCGAGCGTTCGAAGTTCGCAAACTGTTCGCTTTTTTGCCGGTGTTCGCGAACGGCGTTCGTGAACACATTAACGGCAGTTCGCTACATCCCTATCCCTCAGTCACACTCCCTTCCCAGAGACTATTATCCCACTGTTACTATAGGCACCATCTCTCCCTACTATACCTGCTATCCCACAGTCACACTCCCTTCCCAGAGACTATTATCCACTGTTACTATAGGCACCATCTCTCCCTACTATACCAGCTATCCCACAGTCACACTCCCTTCCCAGAGACTATTATCCACTGTTACTATAGGCACCATCTCTCCCTACTATACCTGCTATCCCACAGCCACATTCCCTTCCCAGAGACTATTATCCCACTGTTACTATAGGCACCATCTCTCCCTACTATACCTGCTATCCCTCAGTCACACTCCCTTCCCAGAGACTATTATCCCACTGTTACTATAGGCACCATCTCTCCCTACTATACCTGCTATCCCACAGTCACACTCCCTTCCCAGAGACTATTATCCACTGTTACTATAGGCACCATCTTTCCCTACTATACCTGCTATCCCACAGTCACACTCCCTTCCCAGAGACTATTATCCCACTGTTACTATAGGCACCATCTCTCCCTACTATACCTGCTATCCCACAGTCACACTCCCTTCCCAGAGACTATTATCCACTGTTACTATAGGCACCATCTCTCCCTACTATACGTGCTATCCCACAGTCACACTCCCTTCCCAGAGACTATTATCCACTGTTACTATAGACACCATCTCTCCCTACTATACCTGCTATCCCACAGTAACACTCCCTTCCCAGAGACTATTATCCACTGTTACTATAGACACCATCTCTCCCTACTATACCTGTTATCCCACAGTCACACTCCCTTCCCAGAGACTATTATCCACTATTACTATAGGCACCATCTCTCCCTACTATACCTGCTATCCCACAGTCACACTCCCTTCCCAGAGACTATTATCCACTATTACTATAGGCACCATCTCTCCCTACTATACCTGCTATCCCACAGTCACACTCCCTTCCCAGAGACTATTATCCACTGTTACTATAGGCACCATCTCTCCCTACTATACCTGCTATCCCACAGCCACATTCCCTTCCCAGAGACTATTATCCCACTGTTACTATAGGCACCATCTCTCCCTACTATACCTGCTATCCCTCAGTCACACTCCCTTCCCAGAGACTATTATCCACTGTTACTATAGGCACCATCTCTCCCTACTATACCTGCTATCCCACAGTCACACTCCCTTCCCAGAGACTATTATCCACTGTTACTATAGGCACCATCTTTCCCTACTATACCTGCTATCCCACAGTCACACTCCCTTCCCAGAGACTATTATCCACTGTTACTATAGGCACCATCTCTCCCTACTATACCTGCTATCCCACAGTCACACTCCCTTCCCAGAGACTATTATCCACTGTTACTATAGGCACCATCTCTCCCTACTATACCTGCTATCCCACAGTCACACTCCCTTCCCAGAGACTATTATCCACTGTTACTATAGACACCATCTCTCCCTACTATACCTGCTATCCCACAGTAACACTCCCTTCCCAGAGACTATTATCCACTGTTACTATAGACACCATCTCTCCCTACTATACCTGCTAGCCCACAGTCACACTCCCTTCCCAGAGACTATTATCCACTGTTACTATAGGCACCATCTCTCCCTACTATACCTGCTATCCCACAGTCACACTCCCTTCCCAGAGACTATTATCCCACTGTTACTATAGACACCATCTCTCCCTACTATACCTGCTATCCCACAGTCACACTCCCTTCCCAGAGACTATTATCCACTGTTACTATAGACACCATCTCTTCCTACTATACCTGCTATCCTACAGTCACACTCCCTTCCCAGAGACTATTATCTCACTGTTACTATAGGCACCATCTCTCCCTACTATACCCGCTATCCTACAGTCACACTCCCTTCCCAGAGACTATTATCCACTGTTACTATAGGCACCATCTCTCCCTACTATACCTGCTATCCCACAGTCACACTCCCTTCCCAGAGACTATTATCCACTGTTACTATAGGCACCATCTCTCCATACTATACCTGCTATTCCACAGTCACACTCCCTTCCCATAGACTATTATCTCACTGTTACTATAGGCACCATCTCTCCCTACTATACCTGCTATCCCTCAGTCACACTCCCTTCCCAGAGACTATTATCCCACTGTTACTATAGACACCATCTCTCCCTACTATACCTGCTATTCCACAGTCACACTCCCTTCCCATAGACTATTATCCCACTGTTACTATAGGCACCATCTCTCCCTACTATACCTGCTATCCCACAGTCACACTCCCTTCCCAGAGACTATTAGTCCAGTTAGTTCAGATAAAACTGAACTATATTCTCTAAGTACCCAAGGGTATATTCTATCAAGCCCTGGTGCCTTGTTCACATTGATTTTAAACAGACAATTAAATATCATATCTTGCATCAGTCATTGCCAACTTGTTTGAGCTGAGCCATGTGAATATTTACAGAGTTGATCCTGTAACTCTGACTCCTCAGTTGTAAATCATTGAGTACAAGAACTGTTTAAACACACTCAGTTTGCAATGGTTAAACATTTTGAGCAAAACTAGCATTACAATCCACTTCTATTAATATTGCCTATAATAATCCACATAATCTTGGCAAATTGGGCAGAGAAGCGACAATGTTCTATTACTATAATTCGGCTAGAATGAGTTCAAAGGCTGAGTGAATACACCAGGGAAATCCGGCCAGGGTAGAACTATGCGCTGAAGTCGGAGTTATAAAAAAGCAGTAATAGGTTCTGGTGTGACAATGGCTCTTCAATAAAAGAGAACATTCAAACAAAATGTCAAGGAATATTACAAGGCTGAGGCTTTTATGCGAGCGGCACAATACAGAATATTCCTATATTTGGCAAACAGAGAGAAGTTTGTCCAGAAAACAGACGCAGGCGAGATCTTTTCTCTTTTCTTCGTTTCTGGCGAAAGGAGCAACGGCTAAAAAAAGGCAGCCATAAAGAAGGAAGGAATGTAAATAGATGATAACTGGGGCTGGCTGATTGTCAAGTGATTTAAGCAGCAATCAGATTTTCTAAATTCGTGCCGTATAATTCATCTTGCCATGGAAAAATGCTATAATGTAGTCCCACAGTCTGTCTTTCCACAGTAAATCCTAACAGTGCAGACGGTTAAAGGGAAAATATACTCTTTTAATAAATGAGGTTTTACCCTGCAGTTACTGTATATATTGTTCATACATAAAGGGGCCGATTCACTAACTTCGAGTGAAGGATTCGAAGGTAAAAAACGTCGAATTTCGAAGTTTTTTTTGGGCTACTTCGACCATCGAATGGGCTACTTCGACCTTCGACCTAGTCGAATATCGAGGGTTAATTAACCCTTGATATTCGACCCATAGTGAATCAGCCCCATAGTGAAGTCCCCTAGGAGCGTCTAGCTTATTGTATGAACAAAATAGCCTTCCTTTGCTAAAGTGAAGTTAATACACGTATGGGATTTGTTATATGGAAACCCGTTATCCAGAAAGCTCAATGTCACTCCATTTTATCCAAATAATCGAAATTTTTAAAAATGATTTCCTTTCCCTTGGTAATAATAAAACATTACCTTGTACTTGATTCAAACTAAGATATAATAAATATTATTATATGTATTATATTTAAAACCCTGCTTCATCGAAATGAACCATGTTCGTAAAAATATACATTTTGGGGCAGATTTATCAAGGGTGGAGGAGAATGAAAAAGAATTTCAAGCTATTTTTTGTGTACTTCGACTAGGGAAAAGTCCAAATTCGATTCAAATTTGAAAAAAAATTGAATACAGAAATTTATCATGTACTGTCTCTTTAAAAATTCGACTTCGACGATTCGGCATCTAAAACCTGCCGAATTGCTGTTTTAACCTATGGTGGACCTCCTAGAACCCATTTGGAGTCAATTAGTGGACTATGAAAAATCAAAGGTTTTTTTGTATTCCTTCGATTCGTATGATTCAAATTCAGTCAAATATGGACCTATTTGATTGAAAACTGACCTATTTGACCAAAAAAAACCTTTGACTTAACTTCGGTTGGTCTTTTGAATTCGAATTTCGAAGTTTTTTAAATTCGACCCTTGATAAATATGCCCCTTTAAGTAGTATGCACTATTGGGTAATCAAGGAAAACTGCCATTTTAAGCACTAAGGGCCACCCCCTGGAATCCTACAATTCATGGTGCACATAAACATAACCAAGGGCCCACATACATGTTAGTTCACATGAGCCAATGAATGTGAAGTTCTGTCTTTAACTTCCACACCTCTTCCTGTTACAGTTAGAGCTGCAGTATTTCCTGTCATGTGATCTCTGAGGCAGCACATGGACCATTACAAAATGGTGGCTTACGGTAACAGATACAAAAGGGCATTATTTATATTTATCTATATTCCAGTTTGGTAAGATTCTTTAATAGGCCAGTTGACATGATATAAACTATCTGTTGCTTAAGCGTTCATTCTGGGGTATAGGTTTCCTTTAAGAAGAAAAGTGCTAAGATTCTAAACCCAAAATTAAGTTTTTAGTAGCAAAATCTTAGCATAAAAAGAAAAAGAAAGCTAATATATTGTATTGTATACTGTTTTTTGTAAGTTTCCATGATTATAATTTGATTTCAAACTAATAAAACATTCAGCAAATAGATGCACTTAGTTCACTTTCTTCCATTAAATCACTGGCAGGCATTTCAGCTTCTTTATATAAAAAAAAAAGTGTGACATAAAATGTTCCCTAATAGGATGATTACACCTAATTTTCTCTGCCGGTGCAGAAAACACATATATAATTTATTATCACCTATTTATCTCTTGTTGACAAAGAATTACATCTTTGAGGAGGATGAAAAGTATTTTACTGGTTTCTTTTCCGCTCCGGATACTCAATATGACGTTCTGATTGTTTAAATGAAAATTATACAGATGTGGGGTTTTTTCCCTGTGGATTTTTCTAATGGCTGAATGTAGATGTATCATTGTTTTGTATTAATTTCCCCAAACTGCTATGAAGGAGATAATTCAGTTTTAATCTGTATTAACCAGTTAATAAGGGCCATTTACGACAGCAATGGGGCTATTTACTAAACTCCGAATGCAAAAATCACGAAAAAATTTTTGGAATTTGTTAAATCCTGAAAAAAAATCCGGCATCTCAGACCTGTCCAGGTTGCACATAAGTCAATGAGAGACGTCCCAATGCTTTTTTGATGTGCGCTGGGTTTCGTGCAATACCCCGAAGAATTTTCGGGAAAAAATCTGAGTTTTCGGGTAAAAAAATCTAAAAAAAAAAAAAAAAAGTGTAAAGCGGATGAAAAATCTGGAAAAATCGTGACAATCAGATTTTTTCCCGCAAAGCAAATTTTCGGGACAATGTAATAATAAATAAAAGCAAAAAACCCGAGCAGATTTGAGTTTTGAGTTTGTAGCAGAAAATATTGAGATAAATTCGGAATTTGATAAATAACCCCCCAAGTGTGTGCATATTGTGACTGTGGTTATAAAGAAGCCCAATTTTTTCTTAGGATGGCTGCTCACAACCTGCTCACAACCTTCCTTACATAGACCCCCCCACAGAAGGGGTGTGGTTTTGCAATTCAGGTGTAAAGCATGATGTCATTGAGGGAGTGGTCAATGAACATACCGTAGCTGTACATTAAAAGTTGAGGTACAATAAGTGCCCCTCTAATCTTCAAGATTCATAGTTAAAATCTGAATTTTTGGTGAAAAAAAAAACTAGAATTTTTTTCGAGATTTATTATCCCCAGAGGATAGAAAAAGTCGGAATCTGAAAATCCGGCATCTCAGACCTACTGAGGTTGTATATAAGTTAATGGGAGAGGTCCCAGTCCTATTTGGAAGTTTCTGTGGTCTGTGCATGAAATAGCCCGAAAATCCGACTATTTTGGACTTTTCAGGTAAAAATCTGAAAAATTCAAGCTTTTTGGGAAAAAGCCTGGAAAAAATGTGCAATTTGGAAAAAATTTTTACTAATTTTAGCTAAATTTTTTCATGTTTGTTCCCGATCCAATTAAATCGTTATTTTTTTTTATAATAAATAAGGTCTGATCATGGATTCTAGATTGGTCTGACTTTTTTCATTAAAATAATCAGAAAAATTCGTACTTTGATAAATAAGGCCCTGCGAGTCGGTACGAGTATGGGACCTGTTATCCAGAATGCTTAGGACCTGTAGTTTTCCAGTTATCAGATCTTTCCATAACTTGGATCTTCATACCTTATGGGGCAGACTTACATAGGGTCGAATATCGAGGGTTAATTAACCCTCGATATTCGACTGCCAAATGTAAATCCTTTGAATATCGAAGTCGAAGGATTTACCGCAAATAGTTCGATCAAACGATTTTTCTTCGACCAAAAAATTGCCAGGAAGCCTATGGGGACCTTCCCCATACGCTAAGATTGCACCTCGGTAGGTTTTAGGTGGCGAAGTAGGGGGTCGAAGTTTTTTTAAAGAGACAGTACTTCAATTATCGAACGGTCAAATATTTGAACGATTGTTAGTTCAAATCGTTTGATTCGAAGTCGTATTCGTAGTTCGAAGTAGCCAAAACAAATTCGAAATTCAACGTTTTTTTATTCTATTCCTTCACTCGAGCTAAGTACAGCGAAAAATTCTCGAAACGGCGCTGGCACCTCGTTTTTGACGTCAGCGTTTTCTCAACGGTGAATTTTCTGGGCAGTTTCGCAAATTTATTCGCCGGCGAATTCGCCGCAAATTTGCCACAGGCGAATAAATTCGCCCATCTGTAGCTAATTTGTAAGGGGTTCAGAATCAGCCAGTTATTTTGTAGAGGATTAAGTATTTGGTTTGGTCCATCCCTAATATAAACATTTTAAAAATGCCCATTTTTTTCTTTTCTTTCCTTTTTGTTTTTTAAATAAGTCACATGGAGTCCTGCCAGCAGATAACCACAATGGGCCAATATGGCCCTCGTCCAATAGCATTTTCGAATCTTCCTAATAGATATCTAACTATTGGTTTGGCCCTGCACAAGGGCCAATAACCTTCCAACTCTTCAGGAGCCAAGCTGCCCATTATATTTACTCATGTATGGAAAATGTCACCTGTTATCTGGCAGTTTATGCTACAGGAGAAAGGCAAAGCTTTCTAAGACATAAACAAATTGCAGGTGGATAAATTCCCCTGAAAGTGGAAAAATAGGCAAGGTAGAATTATTTCCATGACAACTGTTACTAGCTAAAAGGCTTATGTTATCGTCCAGCCATCCATAAGGTGAATAGGGCATCTAACAGAGTTCCAGCTTTTAAAATCATCATTCCATTAGGCAGTGATATAAAATGTGAGAAAATGTAGGCGAACATGCAAATATATTTATATGTAATACACTGGTATGGGATCCAGAAAGCTCCCAATTACAGAAAGGCCATCTCCTTTAGAATGAATTTTGATCAAATAATTCATAATTATTACTTTTTCTCTGTAATAATAAAACAGTAGCTTGTACTTGATCCCAACTAAGATATAATTAATCCTTATTGGAGGCAAACCCAGCCTATTGGGTTTATTTAATGTTTAAATGATTCTCTAGTAGACTTAAGGAATGTAGATCGAAATTTAAGGAAAGATCCGTTATCCGGAAAACCCTAGGCCTCGAGCATTCTAGATACCTGAACTGAGATATAATTAATCCTTATTAGTGACGGAGCGAATTTAATTTGCGCGATTCGCCGCGGGCGAATAAATTCGTGAAACGGCAACAAAAATTCGCTGGCAAAAAATCTCAAAAAAACAGACGCCGGAGTCAAAAAAGAGAGGGCAGTGCCGTTTCGCGAATTTTTAGCAGTTTTGCGGGAAATTCGCGAATTTTTCGGTGATACAGCGCAAATTCGCCCATGACTAATTCTTATTTGTGGGGAAACAAGCATATTGGGCTTATTTAATGTTTAAACTTAACATTAAATAAGCAGTATGGAGATCCAAATTAAAGAAAGAGCCTTTATCCAGAAAGCCCCAGGTCCCAAGCATTCTGGATGGCAGGTCCCCTACCCATTTCAATACATAAATACTCCATTCAGTTATATTAAAAATTGTATAATACATAATTGCTTCATACTTAGATGGAAATAAAAAGAATAATTTGTCCAGGTTGCCAAAATAAAGGTATCCTTACTCTATTTGGTTACTAAAATAATGGCTGCTGATCCAAATGTCAATCCCATGGACAAACAACCGCATCCTACTGAGGGTTATTTCAAAGTCACTGGCCATGGGCTGCATCCACAGCTCAATAGAGTCCAATGAGATTGTCCACCTGGCATATATATCTAATTAAGCCCTGACCAGATACTTTTTGGAAGGATTTTATTTTGAATGTTTCAAACAACTCAGCCAAATCTCAGTCAAGAGAGGCTAATTCAGTGGAATATGTCTTTGTGGGCATCTGTAGTCAGCAAAATAATAGATTGGGATCTACCGGTAGATCTTGAGCTGGTAAGCCTTAAACCCCCACTGTGTTGAGTTTAAAGTGTTCTATTAGATCACTCATATTCTGATATATTTAAAACTGGGGGCTAGTAATTTAATTAGAACAATAAATTATAGACTGTCTGCTTAATACAATAAGTTCCCTAAGATCATTCTGAAATTGTAGATCTTGGTGGAATGATGCCACTTGGTAGTAGTAGTAGATCACACTTTATGTGTAATTGCCCAGGAACCTAAATCTTTATATCAAGCTATGGATTCCATCGCCTGTGTTGGTCATGGTTGTCACTGCTGTCATTGCACCCTGAACCTCTATGACTCCAGTCTTTTGGCCAAATGAATATCCTAAAAACAAATTTGCAGCCCCCGTCTCATAAATGTCAGCAGCTCAGCAACAAATGGAAGCTGACATCCCAGCTTGCCTAGAATTAAATAATGATATTGCTGCAATTTTGGTCTTTGGCATTCTCATCATCCCTCTCTCACAAGAACCAAAGACAAATCCCATATCCAAAATGTACTCTATATCCACTGAAAGCATTTATTTTGATCTATGAAGATAATTACTGTCTCAAAGACATGGGAAGTGATGCATAAACTATGCAAATAATGGAGCTCATACTGTGATCTTCTGCCCAGGAAGCTCCAATAGGATGGCCTATAGGATACAGTGAAACATGTAAATAGCGGACCATGTGCGCCAATAGATGTAGTTATTCATAAAAATAATTAAGCCTCTCCATAGACCCAGTTTCCTTCCAAGCATTCTACATATTTCCCACCTACAAGTTATTTAAGAAGCATGGGCATGTTCTACTCAAGAATGCTGGTGGGACACACTTTTATCATCTGGTGCTGATCTACACTTGCAGATGTCACAGGCCTCAGGTAGGATATGGTAAGTTCTAGGAGATGAAGATGAATGAGAGTTATGTATGTCCGGTTATGTCTTCTGCAAAACTGCCATTCTATTTTGACTTGAGCCCTTGAAGGCTGTAAAAATTTATACAGAAGGTCAAATTGGAAGCTAAATGTTAAAGTGAAGATCCCACTGGAAAAATTACAGCTCCAAGATAGTGATCAAACATTTACTAGTCAGGGGTTGGGGAGGTTACTATAGCGGCGCCACTGTTCAGATACAGAGCAAGACAAGCAGCAAAGAATAAACATGATTAAGGGCAGGAGGCAGGCAAGGGAGTCAGAACTCAGAAAGGGTACAATGCCATTCAAGGAAGAACTAAGCTACAGGCTAGAATGACTATTTAAAGAGTTTGACTTGCTGATATAACAGTAAAAATTCTAAGACCCATAGAAATTTGAGACAAACTTTTCATGAAGAACCTCTGTTGACCAACATTTGCTTAGTGGAGTTAAGTGAATTAAAAGATTCATTAAACCAAATGTTCATTCCAACAAATTTAGGACAGGCAGAAAGGGCAGACTAAGCCTTTCTCTTACTTGAGTTTCTTCTATATATGTTGCAACCATTTTGGTGGGGGAAACTGTAGTAGAAAATGTTATGACCCAGTATTTTTTTTCTTATCTTCCCATATCTGAATGTGAAGCCAAAACAGTTATCAACTGAAAATTTGCAAAACTATTTTCAAAGTATTGAAAATGAATATTTTGGAAATGATTCAATCTGATAAGGTTTTATCGTTCATTTCTGGGATATAGTGATTAGTGCAAGGGCTGTACTGTAAGAGGCTACATGATGGTCACCAGGATGGGATGGTCCTCAGGACAGAAATAGTTTATGGGGATAAACCTTGGAGACCTTGGACAATGAATAACTTGAAAGGTAAGGGGCATCCAAGGGGACACCTGCATGCCACTCACAGCCCACCTGCATGAATACACTGCTGTTAAAAATATTCATGAGAAAGGTGCATTCATCGGAGCAACTAATAGGCAGTTTGCAAAGTCAAAGAAACATGGTGCAAACATGGTGCTTTGTTCATGTTTTTGAGCCCTCTTTACTTTTGTATAACAGAAAAGGGCTCATTTTCTAGCACCACTGTAGTGTCTAAAGTGCAATTTGTGATGCAAGACAAGGTACTGTGTTTTTTACCCTCAACGCGGGATTTTTCCCATAATTCCAAGATGGATTTGATGCAATTAGAGCCATGGTGCCACCACCAGCTTTGAAGTGGAGGCAGCTCCAGTTTTCCCCAGCATCAATAGTCACAATTGGCCATGATACACAACGGGAGTCAGGACAGATACAACAGAGAAAGGCAACTTAGCCGGTAAAAGGTATGGAAAAACTTAGCTATGTGGAAAGACTTGCCAAGTTGGAGTTGTTCACGCTGGAGAAGAGGAGCTCAAGGGGTGATATGATAACTATGTAAAATATATAAGGGGATCATATAATAATCTCTCTAATGCTTTATTTACCAGTAGGTCATTCCAGCTGACACATAGGCACCCATTACAATTAGAAAAGGAAGAAAGAGGTTCCATCTAAATGTTCGGAAAGGCTTTGTTACAGTGGGAGCTTTGAAGATGTGGAATTCTTTCCCTGTATATTGTTGGCTGATAAATTAGATAGCTTTAAGAAGGGGTTGGATGGTGTTTAGCAAGTGAGGAAGATAGCTCATAGTACAAGTTGATCCAGGGACTGCTCCCATTGCATCTTGGAGTCAGGTAGGATTTTTTTCCCCTCTGAGGCAAATTGGAGAGTCCTCAGAAGGGTTTTTTGCCTTCCTCTGGATCAACTGGCAGTTAGTCAGGATATATATATATATATATATATATATATATATATATATATATATATATATATATATATATATATATATATATATATATATATATAGACATAAATCGTTGATTGATGTGAACTTGAACTTGATAGTTTCAATCTAATTTAGTATGTAACGAGTTAAGTGTGAGTAGAAGTGACACAAGTAACTTTATTGAATGATATTGATTCACATCAATATACTCAATATTATAAAGGATCAGTTGGGAAATTCAAAAGCAACAGGTTTGCAAAGTTCATCCAATTTATTTTGGGGGTGAATTTTAGTGGCAGCAACATTGAGTGTTTCATTCACCTCTGTCGAACCCTGGATGATTCAGTTAAACATGTACGGAATGAGAAATCCGTACATGAGAAGCAGAAAGACAAAGATTCCCTTGAGTTCAGACTGTTGCAAGGATGTTCCCCACGAGCGGCATTGTGATCGGCCGGTGCCTCGGGCAGATCCTTAGGTGAGATGCATTAGTCTTAATTAAAATATTGGCTCTTGATGATTCCTCAGATGTACATTTGTCTTCCGGTAAAAGTAAAACAGTGATGACCTTCAAACAAGGCAATAGCTCGAAATCTATCGTCGTCGCTTCACCCTGGAAACAGCAAAACCGTACGTGCATCAACAAAGGCAAATCACCTTAGTTAATTAAATTAGTGCTGGATGATGAATTGCCTTATGGGCTATTTATTTGGAGTGTCATCTTGCGAAGTCATTTTGGTGCCGGTTAACGAATGATGCCCGCTAAGCACCGCCAGTCTATGATAGTGTTGTTTTTCTCTCTTTCCCTTTATTGCAATACTCATCTTAATGAGGTTAAAGTTTTACCCGGTAACAAATTGCTTTGGCAATTCATTAGAAAACTTTCCACCTGGTAATTAATATCGGCCATTATCGCTGTTTTATGCGACGACTTGCTCATAGCCATTAGGACTATCTGAAATAGGACATTGGCGGAATTCTAATTGAATTGTTGGCCAAAAAGAGCTGATTTATTTATTAAAGGTTCCATTAGCATGCACGTGGATCTGAACGGTGCCCACAGGCTTAGAAATCCACTGACACATAATTATAAAGTGTTCCTTTGCTTTTACATAAAGTGGATGCTTAATATATACACACAGTGCGACGTTCATTAATAAAGGTGTTAGTAGGGAGTGGAGGTTTGCTCTCAGCCTAATGCGGTAACATTCCATCTATTTAAACAGAGTTCCACTTAGTCCGGGCAATTGAGATAGTTTATCCTTCGCTTATTGCTGGATAACGTGATTACAATATGGTCGTTGAGGTCAAAGTTGGATGGACTCGGGCTCATTGATTAAAGAAGATGCTAAGTACATATAAATGTGATCATAGCCTGCCTGTGCAGAATACAAGAGGACCAAGAGGCACATGAGCATTCCCTGGCATGGCCTTAGCTTGTGCAAAGAAACTGGGGAACCATTCAGATCCACGTGAATGGACAGATCCAAAATGGACTCAGACTCATTGATTAAAGAAGGCACTAAGTGCATATAAATGTGGACAAAGCCCCCATGAAATTGGCATCTAGTCCCTATAGTTATGAGCTGTGCCTCTCTCTGTCTGTGTTGCTGTCTTTGCAGAATACAAGAGGACCAAGAGGCACATGGGCATTCCCTGGCATGGTCTAAGATTGTGCAAAGAAACTGGGGAACCATTCAGGTCGACCTGGACGGACCAATCCAAGTTGGATGGACTCAGACTCATTGATTAAAGAAGGTGCTGAGTGCATATAAATGTGCACAAAGCCCCCATAAAATTGCCATCTAACCCCCATAAGCATGAGTTGTGCCCCTCTCTGTAGGTGTGGCTGTGTGTGCAGAAGAAGACCAAGAGGCACATGGGCATTCCCTGGCATGGCTTTAGCTTGTGCAAAGAAACTGGGGAACCCTATATCTACCAAAGCAGGTGTAAAATACAGGCCACCCTTGCACATCTCACCAATGTCTGTGCCTGGCACTGCAATCCAGTACAGTCAGAAAGGGCTCCATGGTGACCGTGAGTTTGCTTGGTACACCATAGCCATAGGATGATAAAGTAAAAGTGTGAGACATGCAGTATAAATAAAGAATAGAGTACATATATGTGTATATATATATTTCGCACTCTCCCTGTCAGCAGCTGGCGGCACTAGGGAGTCCTGTGTTGCATATTTTTCCCATTCATTTATGTGGAAACATAGAATATGCCACCCGAGATGTCGATTCTCCATGGTCGGCACTTGGCAGAGAAAGGGTTGATGTCGTGTGTATAAATATATATATATATATCTAACAGGATGTTGTGTTTAAACTTGCGGGAGAAGGGAGTTTATTTAAAGTACAGTAGGTCTAACAAGCTCTAAGTCTATACAGAATCTGAATATAAACCTGCTGCGGAGTAAACTGACATTTTTACGGCCGATGTGACATTGCTCAGATCACTAATACGGATATGCTGTTATGGATGGAGACACAAAAGCAGATTGTGGATATCTGTATGATACTGGGTTTGCAGCAGTGAAACCCTCACTTAGAACATAGGGCCACATTCAATTCCGTGAGAATGAGATTCAATTTGAGGAGAAAATAAGCCTTTCCTATAGACTTCAATAGAGTTTTCACGTGATAAACCGTGAGTTTTTGGGAACTGAATTGCTTTTCAAATTGAACCTCGTCCATGACTTTTGATAAACCTTTTTCTTACTCAATTGTATTTGTCTGTTAGTCCTGTCTGGCCTGTTACAAGGACCTACCTCTGTCCAGCACCTTAATTCCTTTGTGAGATTAAAATAGACTGCTACAGGGTAAGTGTACATGGGAGGGTAAGTGTACATGGAGTGCTAATGCCTTACTTAATGGCAGGAATGCACCGACTCCAGGATTCGGTTGGGGATTTGGTCAAGATTCTGCCCTTTTCAGCAGAATTCAGATTTGGCCAAATCCAAGTGCCTGGCCAAACTGAATCCAAAAATTCAAGTGATTTTTCATCATACAAACAAGGAATTCAAAAAACTCTTACCCCTCATTTCCCGTATTTACTTATGCAAATTAGTCTATGGATTTGGTTTGGTATTTACCCAAAACATAATGGGGCAAATTCACTAAGATCCGAAGTTGCGCCGGCGACAGCTTCGCCACACTCCGCCAGGCATAGTTTCGCCAGCGCTACGCAAATTCACTAAAATGCGAAGTTGCGCTCAGGGAGGCGAACGGTAGTTGCGCTAGCGTTAATGCGTCAAGCAAAACGAAGTTACACTAGCGATGCCTAATTTGCATACAGTTTTAAGTTAAAGTACAATAGACGCATATGTAGCAGCAAATACATTATACTACACAAGCCCGCGAAAGCTTCATAAAATAAAATAGAATTGTTATATTGCCCTATACATGTGCCCACTGTATAGTTTAGGTGCCATATGTTAGGAAATGTAGGGTACCCCCAAAAAATGTACAATCTTTTTCAGCCTATCACCCTTAAAAAAGGAAAAGACGCCAGCGTTTTTTGGGACTTAGAAAAAATGTCAACTTTTTTTGAAGCAAGCCCTATCTACTCTATTGCACTTCGCCAGGTCTCAGTTGGCGGAGGCAAGTCTGGTGCAAGAGTTAACATTCTTGAAAATCCGCAAATTAGTGAATTAGCGTAGTTACGTCCCTTCGCCATAGCGCAACTTCGCCTGGCGTAAGGGTGCGAAGTAGCGATAGAGTAGGTCCACTTTGCTAGCGAATTTATGCCATCAATCGGCGAAGTAACAAAATGACGAATTAACAAAATAGCGAATTTGCGCAATCGTTAGCCACTTCGCGCTTTAGTAAATTTGCCCCATAGTGCAACATTTCTGCCCTACTTCTCTAGTTAAGCTTTAGTTCTCCTTAAAAAACTATATATCCCCCACAAACTAGACTACTAAGGCCTTAGAAGCTCCTTGTCAATAAATTCCCTTGCACATACATTCCCTACTACCCATTTCTTTCTATTCCTTACGCTAAACAGAAGCTTATATTTTTTCCCATAGGATTCCCCCAGTCACTTAACTCACTCAAAATATTAGATTAAATAACCCTTGTCACACATAGGGACAAGTTGAGAGCCTGGTGCTGTACTTCTTTAGAATTTTGGTGGGTTGAACATGGAGGGATGCCTCACTACAGTGGTCAAAAAACATCTAAAGCAACAGACTCTATCTGACCGTGTTCCCAAGTTGTTGTGCTACACCATCTTGGCACCCAAACCATTTGGTGGTTCAATAAGATGATGAACTTTGAAGAGCAGATGTCTCTTTGTCTGCAGCACTTAAAGGGGAACTATCGTGTAAATTAAAATTCTCAATTTAACTCCTGACTGAAGAACGAATGAAGAGAAACAGATGCTGAGAGAGCGGGATAGTGAAGATTAACTTGATTAATTCAGAAATGATGCAGAACATTTAATTGATTGTATTTAATTATTTCAGTACGCTGAAGCTTATATTAAATTTTCATTATCTCGACAGTTCCCCTTTAAGCATAGGTTGGTTCCCCAATTCACTGTAGGTATCTTACAGACCTGTCAGCCCTCATAGCTTTTTTATAAATCACCTGTATGTATACCCTCAGTAGGTAAATGGATAGGACATGCATCAAGAAGCAGACCTGGGTCCCTCTGTGTGGCTACGTCAGCTTCCTCTAGTAATACCACTGGTTGCAAGTGGAAAATGTTTGTATTATCATATTGTCCACACTGGATAGATACAATGCTGAAATCAAGATACAGAAACATTCTATACACAGTGAGGCCTTACTGGTGTATAGACTCATTACTGTTACATTACAATAGTTTGTGTGATTCAGGCTAAACCACAGACACCCTCCTCAGTGAATCACTTAAATGCTACTTTTGTGCCGTTCCTGCCGCTGCCGCACTGCGACGCAGATATTTCTCAGATAATAACCAAACTAACAGGTATTATCATCTCCTTGGCGACGGCACTGATCGGTGGCATCGCTTTATGTTTTTTTTTTAATGACTATGAGTTGTAGATTGTAACTTTTTAATTTAACAACACCCATCTCAGTTCCCAGTAATGACTCAGTAATGGCTCAGTGAGGCTATTTTGTAACTCTAGACTATCACAGTTTCATATATTAGTGGCAGATATTTCTGGTATTACTTTGTTCCTCATGTGCAATTCGCCATAGTGCGTCTCATTTATCCCAATAGTTTTGCACAGTTTTGTGACCCTTTCCTGTATTCTCCATCACTTGCCAGCGCTCCAATCTTCAACCGCCATGGTCACGACTGAAACATCTGCTGTCAGCTCTTCTCCATGTTTCCTTCTCCATCCACTCTCACGACCCTACATCTAGGCCCAGACAATCTATGGATTCTGACAAATGCCAACTGGCTGATGTAAAATGCCATGGACATTCACTATTTATTGAGCTGGTGGGGGCTATTTGGGCCTCTGTGTACTTGCAAGGGGCTAATTTGAATTGCAGTCTGGACCCATTCACCCTAATCCTTGGCCTAACTTTTCATAAGGCTCCTCAGAGCAAGAAGCTCCTTGTGTATAGTTCTTTGCTCCAGAAAACACATGGACTCATAAACGGTCCAACAAGGGCTATTTTCTCCTGCAGATCTCCTAACTGGGAAAATTTACTCTCAAATTAGCGAGGAATTTCAGTTGTCCATAAGAGTTGTCCATAAAAGCCTGATCCTAAACCTAAACAACTTCAAAGATGGAATCTGGTTAGTATTAAACATTTTGCATTGAGGGGAGCTGATCAAGTGAAAATAAGCAGAGGCAGCAGAAAGCCAGGGATCCCTTCCGATAGAGTTTGCTGGTGCCAACTTCTTTCCTCTTTCAAAATAACCCCCATGCCAAGTCAACATAGACACAGCAGTTATTTCCCCAAATTGTTTTTTACACATGCTGCCCACCCAAGGCCAAGTATACCCAAGGGCAGCAGCTCAGCAAACCTGACCTAACAGATCGGCAGTTACAGCAAGAGAGTGTCACAAATTGACATCCCCTAGTAATTTTACATTTTGAGGGTTATTTACTAAAATTTGAATTGATCTCATTATTTTATTAAAAAACCCAAATCCGAACTCCCATGCCTTATTTGACCTTATTTATTCATTAAAAAACTTGGATTACTCGGATCGGGGGGAAAAAACAGATGAAATAAAGTGAAAACCCAAATTACCGTTATTTTCAGGTTTTTGCCCAAAATCCTGAATTATTTCAGATTTTCTGGCTAAACTCAGCCCAAACCACAATAACTTAAAATTGAGATTGGTGCCTCTTGCATTGACTTATACAAGACCAGGGCTGGATTTACATAACGAACACCCCAAGGCCTGCTGAGGCTCGTCTCAAATTTTCATAATCAGGGTGGATTGGTGCACGGGAAATTTAAAAAACTGTTTTATCTCCTGAGCATCCCCAGTGTTTCTGAATCAATGTTGGCGCGGTTGGGCATAATGCCCCCCATAAAATACTGCCGCCCTGGGCCTTGGTGGCCTCGTCACAAATTCGGGCCTGTACATGACTGCAACAGGTCTGAGATGGCAGATTTTCTGATTTGTGCTTTTTGCAGCATCGAGGTATGATAATCTCGAAAAATTGCAGTTTTTGCCCCAAAAAGCCCGACCAGATAAAAAGGTTTAGCAAACAACCCCCTTAAAGTTAAATTTAAAAAAAACTAATTTAAAATAGAGAGAAATAATTATACATGCGGGTAAATTTACGAAGCGCCAAATGCTAGCGCCTGTCTCTTCGCCAGCGAAGTTACTTCTGCGCCCTTTAGTAAATCTGCTCTTTGGTATTCTATTTCGTCTTTACCAAACAGGAGCTAAGTGCAAAAAAACAGCTGTAAAATCACCCACTTTACATCCTAGAAACCAATTTTCTGCTCCCCTGTCTCCCTCCTGCTCCACCCGCTCTGTCTCTTATTTACACCGGCAGTGCTGCTTTTACATATTGTTTTTTTAAATGACTTTGAGGGAACAGGAAGGAATTAAGTCATTTGACAACAGATGTGAATGACTCTGAAATTGCCTCTTTTGCTTTCTTTTTTTGTAAATGTCTAAAAACTGTAATTTTAATCAGATGCATTCTATGCATCCATTATCTACCTTGTAAGCCAGGAAATACAGGAAATAATGCGGTTACCAAAAAAAGGGGGAAAAAAAAAGATGCTACTTGTGTATCTGCTTTTACAAAGCAACTCCCATACATTACACGTATCCGTACATTGTAACAGCATCCATGCTCACCTTTGGACAAGTGCAACAACAGCTCATTTTATTTTCACCTACTCCCAGTACACTTTCATTAATTAATTTAAAAAATTCGAATTTTGAGCTATTTTTTGTGTACTTTGACTAGGGAATAGTCCAACTTCGATAAGAATTTGAAAAAAAATCGAATATCGAAATTTATCATGTACTGTCTCTTTAAAAATTCGACTTCGACCATTCGCCATCTAAAACCTGCCAAATTGCTGTTTAAGCCTATGAGGGACCTCCTAGAAACCATTTGGAGTCAATTGGGGGATCAAAGTTTTTATTTTTTTGAAAAACTTCAAATCCAATTTGATCGAATGAGCTGTTACTTCGATTTGTACAATTCGAATTCTATCGAAAATGGACCTATTCCCTCATAAATTTCAATTAGTCGTTTTTAATTTGAATTTCGAAGTTATGGGAGTTCAAAAAAACTCTCCCATTACTTCGAAATTCGACCAAATTTTAGGACCAGTGCTCCCTAGAAAACTTGCAGTACTTACAGATTTTAAGGGTAGGTCACCTTTATTCTGCATTTTAATTGTATGTGTATTTTGGAATTGCATCAGCTATCTGGTTGCTAGGGTCCTATTTACCCTAGCAGCCAGGCAATGGTGTGAAGGCGAGAGTGGAAGACGAATAGAAGAGGCCTGATTAGAAAAATAAGGGATAAAAAGTAACAACAATAACAAAATTGTAACCTCACAGAGCAATACTTTGGCTTCTGGGGTCAGTGACCCCTATCTGAAAGCAGGAAAAAGGCAAAATAATGCAGTAACAAGTGAAGACTAGTCGAAAAGTCAACAAAAGTTACTATACTATGTTTAATATATAATATAAGTTTACTTAAAGGGGTGGTTCACCTTTTAGTTAACTTTTAGTATGTTATAGAATGGCCAATTCTAAGCAACTTTTCAATTGGTCTTCAGTTTTTGAATTATTTGCCTTCTTCTGACTCTTTCCAGCTTTCAAATGAGGGTCACTGACCCCATCTAAAAAACAAATGCTCTGTAAGGCTACAAATGTATTGCTATTGTTACTTTTCATTACCTGTCTTTCTATTCAGGTCCCCTCCTATTCATATTCATGGTTGCTAAAGTAATTTGGACCCTAGCAACCAGATTGCTAACATTGCAATCTGGAGAGCTATTAAATAAAACGCTAAATAACTCAAAAACCACAAATAATAAAAAAATGAAAACCAATTGCAAATTGTCTCAGAATATCACTCTCTACATCATACTGAAAGTTCATTTGAGGTGAACAACCCCAGTGATCATATTTATTTTGAGTGCTGCTATTATGAACTGATTTATAGAATCTATAACCTAGGATATTAGGACATCATCGTAGCTGCATAACATGCCTGTACCATAAGGCATGAGAACAGGGGTCCCCAACCTTTTTTACCTGTGAGCCACATTCCAATGTAAAAAGAGTTGGGGAGCAACACCAGCATGAAAAAGAGTTTGGGAGCAACACAAGCATGAAAAAGTGTTTGGGAGCAACACAAGCATGAAAAAAAGTTGTGGAGCAACACAAGCATGGAAAATAGGTGGGGAGCAACACTAGCATGAAAAAGAGTTGGGGAGCAAAAAAAGCATGAAAAAAAGTCGGGGAGCAACATAGGCATGAAAAACATTTGGGGAGCAACACAAGCATGAAAAAAAAGTCACTGGAGTGCCAGACATGGGCTGTGATTGGCTATTTTGCAGCCCATATGTAAACTGGCAGCCTACAGAAAACTCTGGTAATATGTCTGGGTTTATGCAACCAAAACTTGCCTCCAAACCAGGAATAAGCACCTGCTTTGAGGCCACTGGGAGCAACATTCAAGGGGTTGGTGAGTAACAATGTATCTCAAAAATGTGGGGCTGCCTCCCCCCACCAATGGGGTCCAATGCTGCAGCCCAAAGGCCAATTAGGATGAAATATATAGTGTCTAATATATTGCTTAAACTAAAGGTGAGTGACTACAGTATGTACCATGTTCAATGCTAAAGGGGCACAAAGCAGGACCTGCTTATGAGGCGAGTCCTCACTGCTTTCTCCATGTGGGTATATAACTCTCTTCTGGCATGTTTCTAAGTGGCAATCACCTGCAATTGTTGATCATTTATGGCAAATTAGGGCCCATGGTCACCTTGAGGCAGAGTGGTATTACCCCCTTAGAGTTTTGAGTCACACAAAGCTTTACTGTGCAAAGTCCTACAGATGGAAGAGCCATTAATATAAAGCTACAACACTAAGCTCCAAGGACATCTTTCCATTAGAATTCATTAAATGTCCTTGCCTCTTTTAGTATGACGCTGTATAACAAAGCACAGTTAAAAAAAACCCTTTTTCCTCATTTTGGCACAATGTATAATAAAATGTGCATCTACAAAGGACAGGCAAACTAAAAAAGCACATCATTTGTTTCCATTCTGGCACAATGGCACCTGCTATGGGCACTGAAGTGCGGACATATAAATCCGCTGAATGGGAAAGAATGTGGAAACATGGCAACAAGAACTGATAAGAATGTGTCTGTAAGGAATGAGGGGGGTTTAGAGAATGGAAGGAGGGAAAGCCGCATGCTTTGTGTACAGGCAATTATAGTTTGGGGCCGTACTTAGCACTCCGGCTATGTTCTTGTGCTCACAGGCTTTTCATACTCCGAGTACAATGTCTCAGCTCCAGGGAGCGCAGCACATGCTAAGGAATTAGACATGTTTGTGTGCCACAAAGATATTTTTGGGAACTATCAGCACTGAATATGATAAATGTAATACAGTTAGAACATTTAGAAAAAGTTGGGGGGCTGCTTGCAGGTGGTCACTGGTGGTGCATGGATCAGCATTTTGCAGGGGCAGTGGTGATGGAAGGTAGAGAATTAGTCAGGGGAAAGGTGGTAATTGGAAGAGGAGGAATAGAGGCGTTGTAATATTGCTCAACTTTCATTAATACTCGAGTCCTGTGCAAGAAAAACAAAGAAGGTCAACTAAGCTGGAACTGAAGGATATGGAAATTATGATAAAGGTTTGGCCAAGTTTAGGATATGTATGCTGGAGAAGAGGTGCTATGTATGTATGTATGTATATATATTATAACATTATAAGAAAGGAGGTTCCATCTTTTACAGTGAGACCTGTGGAATTCTCTTCCTGAATTAGTTGTACTGGCAGATACATTAGATAACTTCAAGGGGGGAGTTTAATGGCTTTTTGGCAAGTAAGGAAATGTGGGTTTACTAGGGACTGGTCTGATTTGCATCTTGGAGTCAGTAGAAAAAGCAACTGGCTATAGCAGGGTTTATTTTCTTCCTCTGGATCAGCTAGTTAGGCAGGTTTCACTTTGACATAAAATGTTGAGCTTAATAGACAAGTGTCTTTTTTTCAACCTATATTGACATATCATTGCCGACGCAAGTGCCACTACATATAATAGTGAGATTCTTGAAAATTCTTTGCTTCCTACTTTATTCTAACAGTTTGGGTAAGGCCCTTTCTTGTTTCAGCACAAAAATACCCGTATGTACAAATTAAAGTCCATACAGAATGTAATGGTTTACTGAGAAGAGACTGGAAGAACTTGACTTGCCTGGAACTCTGGTCTGGAAACTGGGAGTCAGAACCTGACTAAAGGTGGCCATAGACTCAAAGATCCGCTCGTTTTGCTACATCGCCAAACGAGCGGATCTTTCCCCGATATGCCACTAAACTGCATGGCTATATCGGGGGTAATTCGAACGTTCGGCCGTATGGCCAACGTTCGCCAAGCGGCTCCGACGGGTCGGTCGGGTAAAAATCCAACCTTCCCCATCAATATCGTGGCCAGATATCTATCAGGAAGACACGTCGGAAGCCCCCATACACGGGCAGATAAGCTGTCAAATCGGTCCAAATGACTGATATCGGCAGCTTTATCTGCCCGTGTATGGCCACCATTATGCTCTTGTGGCTGAATGGAAGAGAATCCCACCAACAATGTTCCAACTCCTAATGGGATGGGAGGAGTAGGGGCTGTTGTAGCAGCAAAGGAAGGAACAACTTCATATGAATCCCCTTAATTTGGGAATGATAAATTGGACACGCAGCCATCTTCAGAAATATGGCCATTTAGTCTATAAAAGGTTATGTAATAAAATGCTCAACATTTGCCCAGGTCACCATACTATTATAATTGTAAATAATGATTTACAAATTAGGGCTGCTTGGCTGTATATATAACGTATGTATAGCAGTACCAAATGTGATGTATCAAGCTTTCTGGAACTAGTACAACAATCACCTCTTAAAATGATTTATATATTAGTGGTTTTTACTTGAATCAATTATTTAAATGAATATATATTGCATATTTACTCCTCTGGCTGGCATAAAGCAAAAATCCAGCACAGCCAACCTTGTCATTAAACTCTATCGGTATTTTATTCAAACTGCACCGTCAGCATTGGTCATAAGTAAGATCAGGTTATTGTGTTGGTACAAACAGCAAGAAATTTCTTAAAAAGAAAATGAAAAAACTGAAAGGGCTCAGAGCTTGTCCCAAGGGCCATAATACCCTTTGCCTCAGAGATTATGCAAGTATTTATGGGCTAAACTATTCTGTAGCCAATCAGGACAGTAGAATGATTACAGGGCTAGACCAACCTGTATCCAATCAGAGCATTAGAATGATCTCAGGGCTAGACCAACCTGTATCCAATCAGATCATTAGAATGATCTCAGGGCTAGACCAACCTGTATCCAATCAGAGCATTAGAATGATCTCAGGGCTAGACGAATCTGTATCCAATCAAAGCATTAGAATGATCTCAAAGCTAGACCAACCTGTATCCAATCAGAGCATTAGAATGATCTCAGGGCTAGACCGACCTGTATCCAATCAGAGCATTAGAATGATCACAGGGCTAGACCAACCTGTATCCAATCAGAGCATTAGAATGATCTCAGGGCTAGACGAATCTGTATCCAATCAGAGCATTAGAATGATCTCAGAGCTAGACCAACCTGTATCCAATCAGAGCATTAGAATGATCTCAGGGCTAGACCAACCTGTATCCAATCAGAGCATTAGAATGATCTCAGGGCTAGACCAACCTGAATCTAATCAGAACATTAGAATGATCTCAGGGCTAGACCAGCCTGAATCCAATCAGAGCATTAGAATGATCTCAGGGCTAGACTAACTTGTATCCAATCAGAAAATTGGAAGGAACACAGGGCTAAACCAACCTGTATCCAATCAGAACATTAGAATGATCACAGGGCTAGACAAACCTGTATCCAATCAGAGCATTAGAATGATCTCAGGGCTAGACTAACTTGTATCCAATCAGAAAATTGGAAGGAACACAAGGCTAAACCAACCTGTATCCAATAAGAACATTAGAATGATCACAGGGCTAGACCAACCTGTATCCAATCAGAACATTAGAACATCCAAGGTCTGCTCAGATAGTGCTAAATAAACAGCAGAATACTTTAGAACTAATTTGCACCAATAAAATTACCCATAGCAACCAATTAGCAAATAGTTTTGACCAGGCTATTAAAAGTTAAAACATGAAAGTAATGATCGGATTGATTTCTATGAGTAGTTTCATGCAAGCTCTGACTGCTCGGACAGAACAGTGTATAATGACTTTTTCCCATTGTTATTACCAATTTACTGTGCAGCAGTCAGTAGCAAATCTGAACGTGTTGCTTCAAACAAGCACATAATTCAGGTAAAACTTTCCAGAGAGACTTGATAAACAATTATTGATTCATGTTGTGACTTTTTTAGTGTGGAGTGGCTTTAAACTCATGTTAATATTGCAGCTGTTCCAAGCAGGAAAACATATCGCTCCCAGCTATGCCCAAGCATAATGGAATCAGGTCTAGTAACCCATAGCAACAATATGTTTGTTTTCAAACAGATGAATACTATTTGTTTTTTTTTTTCTTTGCTTTGGGTTTAACTTCCAAGTGTCATGCTAAGTCTTGGGTGACTAGAATGCTTTATTCCAGAATACATGTGGGGTTGGAGCTGCCATATTGTGTATCCTAGACAGTACAGTATGAGTGTACAGCTAATTTTGTTCATAGAGTTTACTATTTATTTATATTGCACAAACACAGTTACATACCTCGTTCTAGATACATATTACACATTAGGGTCAGATTTATCAATATTTGGAGTGTGAGACGAACTGGAGTACCCAGGGAAACTTACAATGGGAAAACATACACACTCCTTGCTCAAGTCGGAATCGAACCCAAGGACTGCAAGGCAGAGCCACTGTGGGTAGCACTTTTTGGTGGACAATGTATTCTCTTTTCTCTAACCTTACACAATAGAGATACAGTATTTGTTAATTGAATTTTAACAACAAACTAAATTAAATGTAATTCTTAGACAATCTGATATCCCGCTGATTAGCGATGTTTATTTGTCTGCCAAACAGAAGATAAGGACCATCCACTTCCATGTTGGAGGATGACTCCATCGATACTCTGAATCAAGTTATAAGTTGACCAGTATTATGTGGTGGTTGACTCTATCCCTTTCTGAATCAAGTCATTGATTGACCCAGTATGTCATGGTGGTGAATGACTCTATCTACACTTTGAATCAAGTCATTGGTTGAATCAGTATTCAACAGTGATGGATGACTCCATCCTCACTCTGAATCAAGTCATTGGTTGACCCATTATTCCATTGTGGTGGATGACTCCATCCACACTCTAAATCAAGTCATTGGTTCATCTAGTATTTCATGTTGGTGGATGACTCCACCACCACACCATGAATCATTGGTTGATCCAAAGGTAATCTTACAAACTAGGTGATGATATCCCAATGTTAAACTCATATTTGGATTCTTCAAACAGAATAGAGGCACCATCATGTCCTCCTAACTTTATAAATCATCAAAACAACTTCACTCTGGAGAATCAAATTAATCATCCAGTTATTCTTTTATTGTGTAGTGCACAGCATTTTCAGATCCAGCGATCCCTCATTGGGTGATCATGGTTGACCCAGTATTCCATGTTGATGGATGACTCCATTAAGTCAACTGATTGACCCAGTATTCCATTTTGGATGATTGGCTATGATGCCATCACAAAACAATTTTATTGATTAATATCTTGGGAATGATGTCTACATAAATCCCAATGAGTCTTCATTTGACTGAACTATATTTGGACAAAACTTTATAACTATTTTATTTAACACAGTTTTATGAATTAGCCCTAAAGCAGCAAATGAATATTAGCATATTTACCCTTAATTCTCATATATGCCAAGGTTGTCTCAATACACATAGGACAAATGAAAAATGAAAACAGTGAACAAGCCAATGAGAAACAATATATCTATTTTACAATGCTACTAAACCTTACCTTCCTCCTCCTCCTCCAGGCATAAGCATAAACATTTTTCCCTTTTAAGATCTGATTATACAAACAAATCATTTAAAGTGTATTAGGCAGTAGACATTGGCATTTCCATTACTTTTGTCGACTCTCAATTACCAAAGGTAACAAAGAGCCCTAAAATTTATACTGCTACATTCTCTGTAGAAAGGCAATAAAAAGTGCAGTAACTTATAGATTAAAATAATATATATTATTTTCTTGGTTTTAAGGTTTTGTGGATTGTATACGTTAATATATTTCTGAAAGGCGGCCAGCACAAAGAACTACATTGAAATAACAGAAGGAAATTTAAAAATATGGATTGACTTTACTATACCAACTACTTAGTTTCCTCCGAATTCTGACATCCTTGTTTAAGATTGGACCTCTCCCCTCCAAAAAAAATCTGTTGACCGCATCATTAATGTGGAGGATATACAGTACATATTTTTCCTTGGTAACCTCCAGAGTCTGAAATGAGTCCTATACTTCCTGTAATAAAAGACAACCATAGGTCCTTAAAGGGATACTGTCATGGGAAAAAACATTTTTTTAAAAATGAATCGGTTAATAGTGCTGCTCCAGCAGAATTCTGCACTGAAATCCATTTCTCAAAAGAGCAAACAGATTTTTTTATATTCAATTTTGAAATCTGACACGGGGCTAGACATATTGTCAATTTCCCAGCTGCCCCAAGTCATGTGACTTGTGCTCTGATAAACTTCAATCACTCTTTACTGCTGTACTGCAAGTTGGAGTGATATTACCCCCCTCCCTTTCCCCCCCCCCCCAGCAGCCAAACAAA
This sequence comes from Xenopus petersii, assembly GCA_038501925.1. Taxonomy (NCBI): domain Eukaryota; kingdom Metazoa; phylum Chordata; class Amphibia; order Anura; family Pipidae; genus Xenopus; species Xenopus petersii. The sequence continues at coordinate 154,153,829 of CM076682.1, forward strand.
AGAACAATGGGAAGGTAACCAGATAGCAGCTCCCTAACACAAGATAACAGCTGCCTGGTAGATCTAAGAACAACACTCAATAGTAAAAACCCATGTTCCACTGAGACACATTCAGTTGCATTGAGAAGGAAATACAGCAGCCTGCCAGAAAGCATTTCTCTCCTAAAGTGCAGGCACAAGTCACATGGGATAACTAATGATCAGCAGATGGAGCATGGACCATCTAACTTCTCCAGATATCTTGCATAGGGTAAAATAATTACATGATTTAAACTGGATTTATAAGAATTTATAATTCAATTAATTTGCTTGATCCATTTTGAACTGTTATTGTGGACGTTGTCTGAATCAAATTTACCCCTAGGGATCCATTTTAGAAAATCTCACTATACTTGCTAGCATGAGAAATCATTTGGTATAGATTGAGCTCCATCTGTGGTTGACATGAAGTATAGTATAAGCGCATAGACCATGGGAAATTAAAATCAGGTCATGTTCTAAAGACACAAATTCTTATCGCTGAGATGAATTTGGCAGCAGACGAGCCTCGTACATCACCCCAAGAGATTTTGAATGGGGTGGATAATGGAGCAAAACAAACACCATTAGAGTGTCCTTAGAAACTTCAAGTAGGGACTGAATAGTTGAGAGCATTAAATGTTTCTTTGCCCTGTGTTTTGTACTACAGCAATCTCCTTTTTATGGGTAAAAATGATGCAAAGGTACTGCAAGCTACACTTCAGAGGGATTAGATGATACAAGGTAGCACAAGAGTGTAAATTTCAGTAGGGGGTGAAAGCAATGATTAATTAGAGAAGGTGTACAGTAGTGGGATTTAGGAACAGACTGATATTGGTTAGCAGCTCTAAAAGTTACGAGAAAAAGTGCTGATCTATTAAAAGTGGATCTGCCACCTGACTTCGTCTGACATTATGATTAATATCAAATAGGGAAACTATGTGCTCTGTTCCGTTGGTTGTGCTCTAAGGAGATTTCCCACAACAGAGGTGAAACTGAGGCTTTGTTCTACTTTCACAGGGAGTTTGGGATATTGCATGGGAAGGACTGTGAGGGTGAAACCAAGTCTAAACAGCTATGGAGAGGCTTTTTGGTAAATCAAGGCTATGATGTGTGTTTAGTACAGGGTAAAATATATGCTGGCATGTTTTAGTAATCGGTTGGCTATCTATTTGCTCAATGATGCCATGCCGTACCCTTGGCTGCCATGCCCATGGAATGCAAGGCTGTGTCTGGCCTCTTGTAATGGGATAATAACTCAATGTGTGGTCAAGCTGAAAGGAAATGATTGCCTATGTGAGGCATTATGGGGTATATTTATCAAAGAGTGAAGTTAATAGTGAAGTTCTGCCACTAGAGTGAAATTCCGCCACTCTCCATTCATTTCTATGGGATTTTTATAGGCGTATTTATCAAAGGGTGAACTTTCACTTTCACCCTTTGATAAATACGCCTTTCAAAATCCCATAGAAATTAATTGAGAGCTGCGGAATTTCACTCTAGTGGCGGAATTTCACTCTTTGATAAATGTACCCCTATGAGTCGGCATAGTATCTACGGTGGTGGGGGAAAGTAGAAATGAATAATTGCATTCCATATATTACTATTTCCATTGGACAAATCCAAAGGGAGACATAAAAAATTAAAATGTCCCTTTAAGTCCTCTGCTTCATATTCAAGATGGTGGCACCCATGGACGTGTATTACATCATTGTGCCATGGCGTGTTTGGGATCAAAGTTCAAAAAATAAGGACGCCAGAGACCCGGGTTCAATGCCCAAATATAGGTCTGTCTTTCTAAATTTTGACTTGATCCATTGGTTCCTGACCTCCTGCCTTGACTTCATTACTCGCTACCTGTGCTGTCTTTTTGCCTGGATACAACTATGAACTTTATTAATCCTTCTTATACTGCGAATTGGACTTTTTTTTGCATACAGCTTCCTCCTTGGTCCCAACTCCAACCAACTAGAGCCGTTAGGCCCTCACACATTCAATATAGGAGGATAAGACTTTGAAATATGTGCCATTTCATAATAAAATCATGAAAAAACATGGAAGTTCTCTTTTAAAGTAAAATGTGCCAAATAGTGGGATATTCTGAGTGGCCATATATATTGAATATTCTTATCAAACCATAGTGATTGCTGGCATGTGCACAAGTGTGTCCTCTAAGAGTCTTCCCCTTTAACTCCCTTCTTTAGCTGGAGCCCGACACAAATACAAAAGCCTTTGTAGATGCAGAACAGTGATCCACAGAATCTCTCTGCAATGTGTCACTCAAATCCTCTTTTAAGAATGCCAAATGTCTTCATTCCCCAGGTTTAATCACTTCTTTTCTTTATAATTATCCATGGTAGCTTTGAACAAGGGAGAACTCAGATGAGTTATGATGATAGCAACATTTAACTTGCATTTTATTGATTCATTACTCGCTGGATGTGAAGGACCTTCACAAAGACTAAAAAAAAAAAAAAAGATGTTGATTGCCAATGATTTTTATTAAATGAATATACTTAATTTATGCTTGGTATTAAAGGAATCTTTGTAGGTCAATTATTATAACTTCCCAACTACACATGGATATAAATATTTCAGACCAGGTTTTTATAGGCACATAGTTAGTTAGTGGGAGCCTTTAGCTGAAAGGGCATATGGCTGGTTTAACCAGTAAATCCCATCGAGTTTGTATTATCTAGCTGCCATGTTGTTTCGAGGAAGCTCTTACCCAACAGTAAAGGACGGCTCTATGATAGGAAGCCACCCACTGGTCTAGTCTATGCTTTCACACCCTTATAAAAGAGAGAATGCTCATTTACATGTGCAAATCATCATGTTTGTCTACCCAGAATGCAGTGTTTTTCCACAATGCCAAAATAATTAAGTAGAGATGTGCCTGATGCGATTGCGCTGAAATTGTCCGGATGCCATCATCAGCATCAAAATGACGTCTGTGTCTAATTCTTTAGGCACAAATACAATGATCCTATTGACATAGTCCACTTTGGAAACCCTGGAGCTACCACAACCTTCACGGTGCTGATAGTGCCAGGATTCCCTAGCGTCACAATAGAAGGTGGGACAGACGTCCTGCCTCCAAGGGTAACTTTAATCAATGAATGTGTCCATATCGTAAATTAACCCTGATCAAAACAAATTTTTGAAAACCCAACACAAACCCATGACCCACAACCCACACCCAGGAACTACAACCCATATTTTTACCTGTTTAGACCCTCTACCTGACCTGCAACTGCCTTATACGCAACCCCATCTGCGCCCTGCTAACCACCATGAAACATCAAGTGCTGTTGCTGTAAACCGGAAGTGACATCCGTGGGTGGGGACAAAAAAAGTTAAAAATATTTTATAAGGGCAGAGACACACGTGGAGATTCAGGGGGATTCAGTTGCCTGGCGACAAATCACCTCTTCTTCGGGGGACTAATCTCCTCTGAAAGAATCGAAATCACTCGCGGGCTGGCACTCGGAGTGCTTCGTTTTCTGAAGTCGCCCGAAGTTTCCTTGTGAGGCAACTTTGGGCGACTTCGGAAAACGAGGCACTTCGAGTGCCATCCTGTCTGCAATTTAGATCCTAGCCAACAGGAACACAGTTTGAGGAGATTAATCGCCAGAAGAGGCGATTTGTTGCTAGGCAACTTAATCTCCCCAATCTCCACATGTGTCTCTGCCCTAAAAGAGTAAAACTTGTTGTAGATAAGATCCGCAACCCACAAAACAAACAGACCTCAACCCACATCTATGCCCAAATCCATACCCAAATCCAAATGTCCTCCATGCAACCTGCAGGTTAACCACTAAGTGCTCAGTTCCTTGGTAAGTACTGTGATATCTGAGAATCACTTACCTTATGACAGCTTCCTAGACAGCTTGATTGACAGGTCTACTGCCAAATTGGTTTACACTATAATAAATGACCCCCCAGTATATTTTACTACCACTTGGGGAACGATTTCTTACTAAAGGGAGTCTCCCTTTATTCCTGTCAGTCTTTCCTAGTGTTTTCCAGAGCTGACTAAAGAACAAAACTATATTATGTGGAACAAGCAAATCTGCTTAATAATAACCATATAACATCCAATAACTGGACACATGATGGTAATATAAATTGAATTTCTTTCCATCGACGTTGACTAATATTTTTCAGGCTAAACACAGAAATGCAGCTGCACCTGGCAGAAAACTATCAATTTATTATCATCAGGCGTTCTGCAGGTCAGCACAATTGGATCATAGTCACATGAATTGTTAGCACAAATTGCTGATCGGCTTGATACAATGGAAGGAATTTCGTAGCCCTAATGCGTTAACTGATTTTTTTCCAGACTCGTTTTATTGCACAGTTTCTGCAAGTAGGAAATTGTGGCATTGGTGTAGAAGACTGGTTGACCTTTACTGACTATGCACCACCTGTATAGTCAGTTAACCCTACAGTCACTGACACCCTGCGGAGAGCTGCTGAGCTGAAATTCTGGTGTGAGTAATCTAAAACCACAAATTTCTCAGATACTACTTAAAGGGGATTTAAAGTAAAAAAAATATGTAAAATTCCATTTTTACTTTCTTTAATGAAAAAGAAATCTATCTGCAATATACTTTAATTAAAAAATGTCTACCGTTTTTATAATAAACCCAAGCCTGGATTTGTGGAAAGGCCACCTACAGTAGGCCCGGGCCTAGGGTGGCAGGATTTTAGGGGGGCGGCATGCTGCCCAACCACACCCACATTGGTTCAAAAACACTGGCGATGCGCTGGAGATACAATCATTTTTAAAATTTCCCATGCGCCAATCCCCATTGATCTGGTCCAGATGATGAAAATTTGCATGAGTAAAGGGGAGGGGACAGGGGTGACTAATGGCACTGGGCCTAGGGGGGCCCACTACGTAAATCCGGCCCTGAATAAACCTGACTGTATGCAGTGCAATTCCCCCTTCATTTTACTTGCTCTGACTGCTGTGGATAGGAAACTTCTAACTTCCCTAACTGCTCTGCAGGGAAACAATCAGGGAAACTCAAGCAGCTTTGCTTTTTTCCCTGTGGAGCAGTCGGCGACTGTGTAGAGATTCATATCCACAGACCAAGTGCCGTCTGCATATTCTGATAATTAATCAATCTTGCTGTATGGGCTTCTATGACAGATATTATTTGACTTGTGCTGTCTTGATAATTTATGATGCTCCCTAGGCTTAACCTCTGAAATTAAGCCCAGACCACACTGAGCATGTGCATGGTCGTTGGTCTTGCAAAGATGTTTAACATAGTTACAAGATAAACCCCTGTGGCCAACTTTGAAAGCATAAATCGTTTGTTTAATTAGGCTTCCAGTGCAGTAACTTCATGTTTATGTTTAGTATATAAAATACAGCATTTCTAGCATTATTGTATTTTAGACTTTAGTTCAACTTTAAAACAGAAAATAATGTAGAAAATGCAAAAAAAAAAAAGTCACCTGACATCTCTCTAGACACTTCTAAGCAAGTGCTGCCCATCAACTGCTGAATCCAGCACCATTAAAGGCAGGCGGCACCACGGTGGTTTTTTTTTGTGCCTTGTTTGCTCATTAACATTGTAAATGAGCTCTAACATCTTAATCATTACGACAGCTACCATATTGTTTTGTAACTTACCTACTGACTTTGGAGAGATCAATAGGGTTTAACTAAATACACTGAATATTGGCATTCCAGACTAATAATTCCTAATTAGATTTGGCCTCTTATTTGCAGGTTCTGTATAACAACATTCTCCACTGAAATAAAGGGAAATGAACCAATCACATACATTTGCGATACTGAAACATGTTCCTGTCTCATGTGCTAAATGCACCAAAAACGAATCCCCCAAAACTGAGGAAAGTGTTGGGACCCATAGGTTTAATAGCCCTACGGCTTTAAATCCTTACAGGTTCAGTTCCCTTAGTTGCTGGGCAGAAGGGAATGTATCTAAGTAAGTTCATTTGCATAAGGATGCTATTGGCTGGCAGGAAGGGTGATCACTTCCTGCCTTACTTTGGTGCAGTGCTGGGAAAGGAGTGGCATTTCCTCTTTGCCTTCCACCTTAGGAACAGGATGGATGTCTGCTTTGAGCCTTCATCCAGTAAAGTCGGAGTACAGGACCCCGTGAATGAGGCATTAGTTAGTGGCAAGCGTAGGTCCCGTAACAGTAAACTCTAGGAGTGTAAGTCAGTGAGGGCTGAGGTAGAAAGCAGTTTTGAGCTCCAACATAGAAGTGGCAGTTTTAGAGGTATCTCTCCCAGACCATATTGCCTGTAGTGTAGGGATCCCAGTGCAAAAGGAATCAGGAATTCCCTGAGGTTATCCAGGCTGCAGAGGTGAAGTGAGATTCCCACCAAGTCTGTCCGCATATCCCCCAACATTTTGGGAAAAAAAAGAAGGACAAAAGATTTGCTGTGCAGCGCGCGACAAAATAATTTTTGACCACGCTCTTTTTTGTGGCCAAACCCCCTAATTACCATGTTTATTTTACAAAATTTGGCAGGTTATGAAAGTTGGTTTCTGTGTTTTTTTTTCATTTATTAGTTTTGCTATTGAAGGTGAATTGCCCTTTAAGCTCTGAGTCTAACTTCTCCCAAGGGACCTGTTATCTTATATTGTTACAATTACTTGCACAACACCATTCCTTTACCCTTTCATGTAGCAAAGGCCCATCGTGTGAACATAAGGACCGGTGCTCTGCCCGTTTCTTAGCCGGACAAGATCTAGCCTGGCCTAGATGGGGTTACGAATGTATAAATAGAAAATAATAGCTCGGAAGCCATAAAGCATCCTGCCTTAAGAATACTACAGGAATATAGTCCTTTGTCTAGATGAATGTTTGTGTCAGTACAGATTGAATCATCATGTTTGGTGTATATTAATCACAGACAGGCCATTCCCTCAGCAGTAAAAAAGCAGAATGTGATATAGCTGAATATGAATAAAGATTTATACCATAAACATTATTTTAACTGTTTCCTAATTTACTTGGAATAGTCTCTGGGAAGGGAGTGTGACTGTGGGATAGCAGGTATAGTAGGGAGAGATGGTGCCTATAGTAACAGTGGGATAATAGTCTCTGGGAAGGGAGTGTGACTGTGGGATAGCAGGTATAGTAGGGAGAGATGGTGCCTATAGTAACAGTGGGATAATAGTCTCTGGGAAGGGAGTGTGACTGTGGGATAGCAGGTATAGTAGGGATAGATGGTGTCTATAGTAACAGTGGGATAATAGTCTCTGGGAAAAGAGTGTGAGTGTGGGATAACAGATATAGTAGGGAGAGATGGTGCCTATAGTAACAGTGGGATAATAGTCTCTGGGAAGGGAGTGTGACTGTGGGATAGCAGGTATAGTAGGGAGAGATGGTGCCTATAGTAACAGTGGGATAATAGTCTCTGGGAAGGGAGTGTGACTGTGGGATAGCAGGTATAGTAGGGAGAGATGGTGCCTATAGTAACAGTGGATAATAGTCTCTGGGAAGGGAGTGTGACTGTGGGATAGCAGGTATAGTAGGGATAGATGGTGTCTATAGTAACAGTGGATAATAGTCTCTGGGAAAAGAGTGTGACTGTGGGATAACAGATATAGTAGGGAGAGATGGTGCCTATAGTAACAGTGGGATAATAGTCTCTGGGAAGGGATTGTGACTGTGGGATAACAGATATAGTAGGGAGAATGGTGCCTATAGTAACAGTGGGATAATAGTCTCTGGGAAGGGAGTGTGACTGTGGGATAGCAGGTATAGTAGGGAGAGATGGTGCCTATAGTAACAGTTGGATAATAGTCTCTGGGAAGGGAGTGTTACTGTGGGATAGCAGGTATAGTAGGGAGAGATGGTGTCTATAGTAACAGTGGATAATAGTCTCTGGGAAGGGAGTGTGACTGTGGGATAGCAGGTATAGTAGGGAGAGATGGTACCTATAGTAACAGTGGGATAATAGTCTCTGGGAAGGGAGTGTGACTGTGGGATAGCAGGTATAGTAGGGAGAGATTGCTTCAAGGCCATGTGACACTATGTCTACTTTCACTGCTTTAGTTTAAAGGAAAGTCCAACTAACATATTAAACAAAATCAGTTTCCTTTAGCACTTTTTTCCCTATTCACCAGTTCCTAATATTAAACGTTCTGGTCCTCCTCTCTTCCAAGGCTTACATTATTCTCTTACCTTCTGTGTTCTACCCCAGAGGTAATGCCATACGTAGAGCCAATTTAAGATAGTAAACATAAGCTGCAGTGCATAAGGAATAAAATGGAATCACACAGCACTAATCACCTTTAAGTGAAACTGGTACAGTATGTTCTAGAGACAGATGATCTGTGCCTCTCTGGCTTTTGCTGAAATTACATTTTATTTCATTATGCAAAGATATATTTTGGTTTACAAACCACTAATACCCACATGCTGTACATAAAGGACGCACTACCAATACTTCCCTCTCTTCAGCTCTTGCTGAACTACCATGCTCACCAGTTTTGGCTTGCGAGCACAAATCCCCATCATCCTCAGCCCATCGCTGGGTATTATGGGGGATTCGGCTGAACAAAAGATAGATAACTGCAGGAGGCTTTCCTCTAATCTAGTTCATCTGAATACATCAGCAGCAGATTCACACCGGCAGGTGATTTTATTCCTTCCTGAGAAAATACGCACACAGTCAATGTTCCCAACTGCAAACAGTGGCAATTTGTTTTTCCAAGGCTTCTGGGTAATTAACTCTTTGCCTGCCAAAGAAACCCAAATGCACTGCCTTGCCATGCTTTGATCTCCTACCTTGCAGGACAGCTAAGCTGTTATGGTGGAGAAGAATGTTTACTTGAGTCCTCAGCCTTTACAATTAACATTAAGGACCTTATTCATGAGCTAAATAGTGCCACCAATGTTCTGTTCCCCAATAATTGGGCATACGCCCCACATGATGTTTTCAGGCTTGCCCAGAAAGTAGAATGGTATGTATGTATGTATGGATATCCATAATCAACTGTATTCTCATAAATGCTGTCCTTCAAAATAATCACAGCCCACCATGAGTTTTGGCCTTGGCCATAAATGTTTATTATAGTGAGAAATGTTCTATAAGTTATCCTTGAAACTTCATAGCCGTATGAGGAAAATGGCCTGAATCAACTTACTCATTTCCTTATCTAGAAATACCTATTAAAGCTGAAGCCACATATTGTTCTGTTGACTAGTCTGGATAAAAAGCCATAGCAGATGTGGAGGAGAACTTTGCAATTAGTTCAGAAAAGTCATCATAAAGAGGCTGGTGGGACAGGGGGTTTCTTTCATTTGGGGACTTGGGCTTCTGAAGGACTCAGATCTCTCTGAAGGAAAAGAATAAAAATAAGACTGACTTTAGACCCCAGATAATCGTGGCTTGCCATAACGGGTGGCTTGGTCATAAAAGCCAAATATTTCTTTAAGTACTCGAGTAAGATGGGGAGAGGTCTTTTATATCACAGAAGGTGTTTTGGCTTGTGATTCATATTTCTCTTAATGAAAGGAAGAAGAAGAGCAAACAGATTCCTCAGTTCACACCTAAGATAATCATTGCTCACCATCACTGTTGTCTTGGCCATAGATCAACAAGTCCAACCCTAAATGCTCAGAAAAGACATGCCAAAGAGTAGAGGGGCATTTACGTTTGAAATTGTTGCTCTGGCATTTGAAGGAGTCAGATCAGTCAAAAGTAAAAAAAGAGGAAGATAATTAAACTCAAGATGATCACTGCTCACCATAACTGTTGGGTTGGGTTTACATCACCAAGTCCAACCCCAAGTGCTCAGAAAAGTAATGCTGAAATGGGGACAGTGGTAGGGGTGAAAAAGAAAAAGAAGAGCTAACAAGGTTCCTCACTTTAAACCTAAGCTAATCTATGTTCACCCTCATGAATGGATCTATCATAGATCTCCAAGTCTAGCCCTATGTGTGTAGAAAAGTAGTTCTAAAGATAGGAGGGTAGGGGAATTTTGGGATTTTTTGTCTTCTGACAGACTTAAAAGTAAAAGAAGAAGAAGGAGAGTACGTAGAAGAAGAGGAAACATGTTCCTCACTTCACACATAAGATAATCATTGCTCATCATCACTGTTGGGTTGGATATAGATCATCAAGTCCAACCCCAGGTGCTCAGAACAGTAATGCTAAAATGGTGAAAGTGGTAGGGGGTCTGATCCTTTGCCTTTTTACAGACTCAGAACTCTCTGGCGGAAAAGAAGAAGAAAAGCTAACAGGTTCCTCACTTCAAACCTAAGCTACTCTTTGCTCACCCTCATGGATGAATCTATCATAGATCTCCAAGTCTAACCCTATGTGTGCAAAAAGGTAGTTCTAAAGATAGGAGGATAGGGGAGAATTTGGGAGGCTGAGTTTCGTGCCTTTTGACAGACGTAAAGGAGAAGATGCAAAGAAGAAGAGGAAACTTGTTCTTCACTTCACACCCAAGATAATCACCATCACTGTTATATTAGTCATAGATCACCACAGGTCCAACCTCATCTGCTTAGAAAAGTCAAGTTCTTTAAACTAAGAAATTATGCTTTCTTAACCTTGTGCTTGCTGATGTTCGGGGGCATCCTACAACACTGAAGGTTCAAGCTATGCCTGGATTAGAATTTTTCCAAGATTAAATAATTTGAATGAAAAGAAAAGGAAGCAGGTTCCTCACATCAGACCCAACTTATTCATTGCTCACAAAGAATGTTTATTTCATTATAGATCACTGATGGGGTTTTCTTCAAAACCTGGATGGAGCAGATTATCTTAGAACTGTCTGCCTGGGAAATAGATCATTTACACATGGTAACCAGGAACCTGGAGCCAGAGGTTTCAATAACAGAGACCTGACCAGACAAATATAGGGTTAATAATTGCTGCCCATTCAACAGTTAATCAGTCAAAAGATGAACATCAGGAGAACTTTAGCATAGGGGACAGACACAGGGTTATTAATACACAGCAAATTACTGTTTTATTATTATATGTTATTACCACCCCTTTGTAATATTAAAGAGATCAAGTCAACTCAAAGGGAAAGTTCACCTTCAAATGAACTTTTATTATTATTCAGATATTTGTGCAATTTTTATACCTGTGTGTCATTCATTTAGAATTTTAACTCAAATGTAAAGGATCTCTGGTTGTCGGGGTCACCAACGGCAGCTGGGCAATCGGGGGACAGATTTGTATTTATATTAATTTATCGCTCAAACCACTGCCCAGTTGCTAGGGTAAATGGGTGCCTAGTTACCAGATAACAATTCCATAGAGGACAGCAGCAGAGCAAATAGTTTAAAACCCAGAAAGAATAGCAAAAAAGATCAATTGCAAACTTCCATATTACAATAACAGTTGAATTTCAAGATGATGAAAGGGTTGAAGGGGTAACCTTTTAATAAATACACAAAGGGCATATGCTCAGATATTTTCAGTAAACATAAAACAAGTGCAGCCCTCCAGCTGAAATCCTAGCATCCCATTGACAACTAATGGGAATGGTGGGGGTTGTAGTTTCCCAACACCTGGAATGTTCCAGCTAGGGACCCCAGCAAGCACAGGCTTTCTACTTTGCCTCCATTCTAAGGGCTCTTACACACAGGCGGTTATTCTTTTGCTCCGCTGAGTTGCACTTTCTTCCGCGGTTTTACCTGCGCTCCCCTGCATTGCGCTTTCTTCCGTTCAGCCGCAGGGTAGCGCAGGAGTAGACGCACTCAATTATTGTGAATAGGGATGGGCAGAAAAAATTACGCCCATAGACTTGTATGGCGTTGTGCGTCAAAATAAAAATACGTCAAAAAAATTTCGCCGCGCGACAATTTTTTTGACGCCCATAGACTTTAATGGGCGTCGGCGACATTTTGCCAGCGGCGAATTTTTGGCAAAACGAAACGGGTCAAATTCGCCCCATTGTGAAGGGGGCTGTACTCACACAGACACATTTATGCGCTGAACGCAACATGCTGCGTCCAACCTGCGTTTGGCACTTACATGCGTCTGTGTGAATACAGCCCCCTTCACAATAATTGAGTGCGTCTACTCCTGCGCTCCCCTGCGGCTGAACGGAAGAAATCGCAATGCAGGGGAGCGCAGGTAAAACCGTCCCTATGTAAGAGCCCTAACAAAGTAAAACTTAATTCAAGGGTAAACTTTTCCTTTAAACCTCCTTAAAAAAACCCATAAATCCAGCTAGTTCCAAACTGTACATGGAAGCCCTATGATAACTCCTTGTTCCATGGGAGGGGGGACACCGGGTTAATCGATTTGTGTCGGGGGGGGATACAAAGCACCGCGATGGCCATTTCATCCAATCACCGAAATAACTGCAAATATAAAAAGTGCAGCCTCAGCAAGACGTGGGCTGTGATTTTAAATTAACCCTTTCCTGGACACAGGTACACGCAGATGGATGAAAGTGATACTCTTTCTGCTCAAACTCTTCTCAGCCTTCCAAGACCCCGTTCCCCTGACCCCAATTGACACTCCAGCTCAGGCTTATTACACTGGTTCCACCACAGCTCTTAGTACCCAGCAAGGGAAGTTACCTGTCTGTATATAAAGTCTCGTGCCCTGTAGCAGGTGCCCACTCACCTACCCAATCCAGCCCCTTGCCCCGTTGGCTTCCACTTACCATCACGTTGCCCTGCATTTTCGCTGTTTTGATCATTGGCTTTTCCTTCATGTTTGCCCTCGTTTTCCCCTTCGTTAAGGCTTCTTGTTATCCGGTGCCACTCAATCCATTCAGTGCTCAACGTCAGACTTTCCTGGGCTCCCTCTTGCCTGTTTTTGGGAGAGTTATTCGAAATAACATCGGTTACCGGCCTCCCCCCCTTCTCTTCTTTTTCTTCTTTCTTTCTCTTTTTTTTAGGAGGGTGGGAAGGAGAGGCTTTTTATCAACACCCCGATTGAGATTCAGTCCAGTGACATGTGGTAAACAGAGAACACGCGCATGGGTGGGGGGTGTCGGCGAGACTGGTTTCAGCACGGCTGCTGCTCACCGGATGAGAGTGACATTTCTCCCCACGGGTGGCAGAAGGCCCAGCACTCCAAACTGGTGAGAGAGAGAGAATGAGAGAGAGAACGCGTGTGTGTGTAACGGAGAGAGAGAGAGAGAGAGAGAGAGAGAGAGAGAGAGAGAGAGAGAGAGAGAGAGAGAGAGCGAGAGAGAGAGAGAGAGAGAGTGCTATAACAGGACGACTTCCAATAAGGGCAGAGATGTGCAGACGTTCAGGGAGTCGGGCAGAGGAGCTGACAGGCTGGTGAGACACAACATCTCCCTATCTCTCTCTCTCTCTATGTCACACTCTCTCTCTCTTTCACTTTCTCTTTTTTTTTAATATCCTTTCATTAAGCCAAAAAATATTTTTACCCAGAGAGGGTTTTAGAGGAGGACAGACAAATTGCATTTGCTTTCTACTTTGTATGCACCTGGGGAAGGGAAAGGACATATTGCCATATATTATTGCTTTATACATTAGGGATGTGCAACCTGCAGCCAACCCCCCCCCTCTTCTCCGCTTCTCCCCCCCCCCATTTGATAACGGGATGCATAGAAAAATCTGCATTCTGCAAAGCTGAGTAGCGATTCATGTTGAAGCATGCTGCAGACTACACTGCTTTCTGTGCAGCCACGCAGGATGCACCCTTAAATGAAGTAGCATTAAAAAATGTATCTGGGATTTAATGATAGCTCTCAGTGGGTGTTAGGGAAGCAGACCCCATGACTGAGGGGGGGGGGGGCGCACTGCCAGAGGAACAGTGACGGAGCTGAATTGCACACAATTAAAGGGGTTGTTCACCTTCAAATTAACATTTAGTATGATGTAGAGAGTCATATTCTGAGACAATTTGCAGTTGGTTTTAATTTTTTATTATTTGTGTTTTTTTTTAGTTATTTAGCTTTTTATTCAGCAGCTCTCCAGTTTGCGGTTTCAGCAGTAGGGTCCAAATTCCCCTAGCAACCATACACTGATTTGAATAAGAGACTGGAATATGAATAGGAGCGGGACTGAATAGAAAAATGAGTAATAAAAAGTAGCAATAAAAATAAATGTATAGCTTTACAGAGCATTTGTTTTTAGATGGGGTCAGTGACCCCCCGTTTGAAAGCTGAGAAGAATCCAAAGAAAAGGGCAAATAACTAAACATCTATAAAAAAAATAAAAATAAAGAAGACCAATTGAAAAGTTGCTTAGAATGGGCCATTCTATAGAATTTTAAAAGTTAATTTAAAGGTGAACCACCCCTTTAACTCTCAGGGGCACACACATGGGTTGGGGTTTTTGTTTGCAAGGCCTGGACCCATGAAGTTAAACCCCCTGCAGCCCTACGTCTAACTGCACTGCAACTGCAATTCCTTTGAATGATCATCCGACAAAGTCGGGATGCTGGTTATTAGTGCTGGACGAATATATTCGCCTGGCGCGTATTTGCTGCGAATGTCAGCACTTGGCCGCTGGCGAATAAATTCACAAAACTCCCGCGAAAATTCGCCGCCATCAAAAAATTTTGGACTCGCATCTAAAAATCGCGTCAAAATCGTTGCGCATCAGCACTATTCGGGAGCCCGTTGACTTTAAGGCCGGCGGCAAAATTGATGTGCGCGACTTTTCAGACCGTGCTTCCGAAAAGTCGCTTGCGGGTTTTTTCGAGTTTCACTAATTATTTATGCCAAAGAGAAACGGCAGAAATTTGCCCATCACTACTGGTTATTGTTATTAAACCACAGCCGGGCACCCCGCTTTGTTGTGGGGAGGGACCACAGCCTGCGTCACTAGGGGCCACATCTTGCCTAAATCCCTATAATCAGTAGACTGGAGCTGAAGGGGGCTGCAAGAGGTACAACTATAGGGGGGCATTGTTACTATTAAAACAATATTATATAAGAAAGGGCCACACATGTGACACCAGAAGGAGAAGTAGATTATAAGGGCTCGGTCTCATTTGCAAGAAGAAGTTTTCCAAAAACCACTGCCATGTTAATTATTGTCTCATTAAACTGACCCTAGCGTGTGTTTATGTGTCTGTGATAGGGCCAATTAGTGATTAATTAGATACATGCTGTATTTTGTACAGCCCGGCATTATCCATCACAATTACTTACTAATTAACCATGCAGGATATTTACATCATAAAAAGGATGAGGCCACAATACTGATCACCCGCTGGGGTGCAAGAATACAGGGGGGCCCATCATCTACAGTTTGAGTGTAAAACGGATCATTTTGCCCCAATACTTTCAGGATGATACACAGTATTTGCTTAAAACTTCTAGGGAGGTCACTGATATATTCTTATTATAATAGACACGTTTTAGTGAGTCATGTGATTAAAATGACATCACTACTCAGCGTTTATAACTGATGACATCACTAGTCACCGTTTATAAGGATATCATTTACAAGATAATCATGGCTTTTATGTATTATATAGTATATACAAGAGGTGTGTGTTTTACTAATGGGTGGCCATACACTAGTGATGTGCGGGCTGACCCGATACTCGCAGAACTCGCAGGTTGGGCGGATTCGGGCTGACCTCTCACACTCCTTTCTGGGTCGCGGGCAGGTGCGGGTTGAGCTCTTCTTACTGCTCTCCCTGCCAAATGCCAAATGCCAAATGCCAAATGCCAAATGCCTGCTTCCGACTTCCGGGTTGAGTTTTTATAGATGCCGCCTCCTGCCCCGCCCCTTTTGTGACGTCACCTGTGTCATCTCTATAAAAGAGACCCGTGTCTTTTTTTTTTTTACGCACGCCGCTATACAAGTCTGTGGGCGTCATTTCCACAGCGAAACAAGGCGAAAAAATTCGACACAGACACACACGCGAGGAAAGCTTTTCTATTCTTTGCTCGGGGAGAAAGTACGTGGAAGGCTGGAGATTCTGAAAGGCAAAAGGCTTGTCATTAATGGAGTCTGTGTGTATGTGTGAGTGTGTGAGTGTGTTTGTGTGTGTGTGTGAGTGTGTGTCTGTGTGTGTGTGTGTATGTGTATGTGTGTATGTGTGAGTGTGTTTGTGTGTGAGTGTGTGTGTGTGTGTGTTTGTGTGTATGTGTGTATGTGTGAGTGTTTTTGTGTGGGTGTTTGTGTGTGTGTTTGTGTGTATGTGTGTATGTGTGAGTGTTTTTGTGTGGGTGTTTGTGTGTGTGTTTGTGTGTATGTGTGTATGTGTGAGTGTTTTTGTGTGTGTGTGTGTGTGTGAGTGTGTGAGTGTATATGTGCCGCTACACAATGAGGCTTAATGGGTTTGCTTTGCCTTTGACCTGGATAGACATCTTTAGAAAAATTAATACTACAACTCCCATGATCCTCTCCAATCATGCCTAGCTTTAAGAAAGGGACCCCCATCAGGAATAAAAGCTAAAAGCATGTTCTATTGTGTGGCAGTAATTGGATATTCCCAGTAGACACATCAAAACCTGCAGCTTGGGTTGAACTGTTGTGGTTTATCTGAACTGTTGTAGCTGAGCCACAGCTGGAGGACTACAAGTTGTACATCTATATACGTTTAGTCCCCGCCTCCCTGTTCTTCAGCTCCCGCCCTTATCTCAGTGAGAGATGCAGAAAAGCAATTCACGTTAAAGGCGAGTGACTTTGCAACTGACACCCAATGTCTTTCAAACAGTGACGCCTGCTGGTGACATCTTCTTCCTTCTCACCCGCGGCACAAACCTTCTGCTTCTTTCAGATGCATGGTTAACCCCTTCCTGCATACCTGCCAACTGTCATGGTTTTCAAGGGACAGTCCCAATTGTGACAGCTCAACCCACGTTCCAGGATTGTTACTGAAATGTCCCAGCTTTCTCTTTGATCTCTTGCACTGAACAGGCAGAAAAAGATACAAAGTTTCTAAAACGTAACCAAAATAAAAGGCCTTTTGGCAGAGAGACCAGAATATGTGGCAGGTGCACTTAGATACATTTGTGCCAATTTAAGAGAAGCAAAGAAACATTTGTAACAATTGAAGATAAGCGGGTCTCTTGGGGAAACTGGGACTTGCAGCTAAAAGGGCAATTCACCTTTATTAGCAAAACTATAATAACACATAAAACCTGACCCTAAAACACCCAGAAATGTATAATTTGGGGGTTTGGCCATAAAATGGGTGTTGTGTGTCCCTCTTTCTATTTTCAAAAATTTCGGAGGTTTGCCTTCCCGACTGGGGAAATTGTTTCTTCCTCTGTAAAGATATTTGGTTAGAAGTATATTTATGGATAATTGTATGAGATGTGCATAGGATCTGTTATCTGCAATGCTTGGGATTAGTGATGGACGAAAAAATTTTGCCGTTCACGAATTTGCGGCATATTTCTGCATTTATAAATTCGTGAATCTCCTGCGAAAATTCGTTGGCGTCAAAAAAATTTCAGAGGCCCATTGACTTTAACGCCACCATCAAAACCGACGCAATCAACTTTTTTGGACCCGCGTCCAAAATTGGATTCTCTCTCTAGTTTGTTGCCGTTTTTTCGGCGAAGCAAACCGGAAGAAATTCGCCCATCTCTACTTGGGATCTATAAAATAAAACAGTAATTCAATTTAGGGGTTCTGTTCATTCTAAACCAACACTCGGGGTCATGAAGTCCTACTCTTTCACATAATATACTTTTTGGGGCTATATTGATAAATAGAAGAAATCTTCTTGTTTCAGTTAGTGATGGGCAAATTTGTAACATTTCGCTTCGCCGAAAAATTTGCAAAGTGCATTAAAGTCAATGGGCGTCAATTTAGATGCCCGCAACAATTTTTATGCGTGCTCCTATTTTGTCCAAATGCAATGGCAAGTCAATGGCTGTCGGAATAATTTTGACGCACGACAATTTTTATAACGCACGCCCACATTTTTTTTGACACGCTGGATTTTTAGGCGGTGAATTATTGCCGCAGTTTTGCGAATTTATATGCCGACGGCGAAACGCAGAAATTCTAAGCAAATTGCGCCAGCAAAATTTATTTACCCATCACTAGTTTCAGTTAGATCCACTATTTTGGATTCGGCCGAACCCCTGAATCCTTCATGAAGGATTCTGCTGAATACCGAACCTAATCCGAATACTAATTTGCATATGCAAATTAGGGGTGGGAAGGGGAAAACATTTTTTACTTAATTGTTTTGTGACAAAAAGTCATCCGATTTCCCTCTCCGCCCCTAATTTGCATATGCAAATTAGGATTCGGATTTGGTACGGGCAGACAGAAGGATTCGGCCGAATCTGAATGCTGCTGAAAAAGGCCGAATCCAAGCCGATAAAAAATATATATATATTTTTAGATGTCCTTCCTGGAAAAACGGCAACCGTTTCGGTCCCAAAGTCAACAATGTACTAAAGGGGAAGGAAGCTGTGATTGGAATTTATAAAATGAAAGGGTTTGTTCACCTTTAAATGAACTGTTAGTGTGATGTAGAGAGGGATATTCTGAGACAATTTGCAATATGTTTTCTTTTTTTATTATTTGTGGTTTTTAAGTTATTTAGCTTTTTATTCAGCAGCTCTCCAGTTTGCAGTTTCAGCAGTCTGGTTGCTAGGGTTGATATTCCCCCAGCAACCATGCATTGATTTGAGTTAAAGACTGGAATATGAATAGGAGAGGCCTGAATAGAATGATGAGTATGTAAAAAGTAACAATAACAATAAAACCTGGAAAGAGTCAGAAGAAAGTGTCAAATAATTAAAAAACTATACAAAATAAACAATGAAGACCAATTGAAACGTTGCTTAGAATTGGCAGCTCTGTAACAAACATTCCCCCTAGTGATGGACGAATTAGTCCCGGTTCGCCAAAAAATTTGCGAAACTGCGCCGGTGTCCAAAAAAAAAAAACGTGTGAATTTATTCGCTAGCGGCGAATTTGCTGCGAATTCGCACTTGGCGAATAAATTCACCCATCACTAATTCCCCCTGTTATTCATGAAGTTAGTTTGAAAAGAGAAGTCTTGTGATATTATTCTGCCAATAAAATGAAGTTTGTGAGCAGATTAAGTAACAAGTAAAATTGGTGGAGGTTTGCAAACGATTCGTTGCGATATTATTTGACAAAACTATTTTCTCTCACTTTTCCCTATTTATAAAGATGTCTGACATGGACTTTACAAGAATAACAATAAAATTCAAGCAATGGCTCCGACGCAATGATATTTCCTATGAAAGGCTGCGGGACTTCTACACGGTGATTAAGTTGTCGGAATCATTGAAAAGCAATTGGAATAAAGGCAGTACAGTAACATTTTGCTACTTCTGAATTTCCCTTCCCACACGGATGATTTCACCAACGTCCTTCCAATTTGGAAACTTTTTGAAGTGTCATAAATAGGCAATTTCAGCACCGACGGAAAACCAGAAGACTGTGTCGGAGTCATAAATCGTAATATTTCGCAGTACACTAAAATAAGACTTTCCCTTTAAACATTCAACGATCATTTATTCTGTTTAAAGGAAAGGTAAACCCTCGAAAACGAAATTTTGCTCTTTTCAGTGGTCTTTTGGGCAATTTTGAAACTTCCATTCATTTTTTTTTTTTAAAAGTTTTCATTAGGTGAGGATTAGTGAATTTGAAACAACAGCGCTGCCTGCTGTTAATTTCTTCCAAAATTTAAAAGAAAATAGAGGATTAAAGGAGAAGGAAAGCTACAGAGGCATTTTATTGCCAAAAGATTAGCCGCAATAGTGTCAGCTATAACACTATGGGGCAGATTTATCAAAGGTCGAGTTGAATTTTAGAATGAAAAAAAAAACGGATTTCGAGCTATTTTTTTGTGTACTTCGACTAGAGAATAGTCCAAATTCGATTCAAATTTGAAAAAATTAAAAATTTCAAATATCAAAATTTATCATGTACTGTCTCTTTAAAAATTTGACTTTGACCATTGCCATCTAAAACCTGCCGAATTGCTGTTTTAGCCAAATGGGGACCTCCTAGAACCTACTTGGAGTAAATTGGTGGACTTTAAAAAATCAAAGTTTTTTTGGGGAAAAACTTTGAATTGAATTCGATCGAATGTGCTATTTCTTTGATTCGTACGATTCGAATTCGGCCGAATACGGACCTATTCAATCGAAAACTGACCTATTCAACCAAAAAAAACTTTGACTTAAGGGTACATTTAAAAACATCGAAATTCGACCATCGAATTGCAATAGTTCGATATTCGAAGTCAAAGTTTTTTTGATCGAATATGGCTATATTCAATTGAAGTAAAATCATTAGATCGAACGATTAAATCCTTCAATCTGAACGATTCGAACGATTTAATCGATCGATCGTACGTTTTTTTTAAAAAAAAACTTTGACTTCTTAAAACTTAGCCAAATGTTGGCTATGGGTTCTAGGACGTCCCCATAGGCTAACATAGCAATTCGGCAGGTTTAAGGAGGCGAAGTGGCGAAGTTGACATTTTTTAAAGAGACAGTACTTTGATTTTTGAATGGTCGAATATTCAAAGTTTTTTCAGTTCGAGTCGAATTAGGCCTATTCGATGGTCAAAGTACCAAAAAATTACTTTGAAATTTGAAGTTTTTGAATTTGAAAATTCATTTTGAATTCACTTCGACCCTTAGTAAAGGGTCGAATGACTAAGGGATTTACTCCCGAAACGCGTTAGGTTTTGCAGCAGCAACCCCAATAAACCCCTTTCCAGAAGTGCCGTCTGCTGGTTCTGTTTTTGTTGGAATCTAGCAGAGGGGATACTGCTTGACGGAGCACCTGGTTGGGTGAACGCAGGAAGTAGTAGCGGTCCTTTTTTTCTTTGTACACTGACCCTTAGTAAATGTGCCCCTTAATTTCGGTTGGTCTTTTTGAATTCAAATTTCGACGTTTTTTCAATTTGAAATTCGACCCTTGATAAATATGCCCCTATATTTATTCTGTAGAATGTTTTACCATACCTGAGTAAAAAGCTGTAGAAGCTCTCTGTTTGTTTAGGATAGCAGCTGTCATATTAGCTTGGTGTGACATCACTTCCTGCCTGAGTCTCTCCCTGCTCACTCATAGCTCTGGGCTCAGATTACAGCAGAGAAGGGAAGGGAGAGAGGAGCAAACTGAGCATGCTCAAGCCCTAGCCCTGGAGGTTTAAGCTGAAAACAGGAAGTCTGATACAGAAGCCCATGTGTACACAATAGAAGGAAAGAAATGTGGTGTATCTTTTTTGTTACTTTTGGACATGAGGCTTTATTATTTAGGTGGACCTTTCTGATCAGGATTACTTAGTTTTAACCTTTTCTTCTCTTTAAGTGATAAAAGACACATGTCTTGTAATGTTGCTCAGAAAATGAAGTTAGTAGTCAAAGAAGAGTTATCTGACGTTTCTCTGGTCAGTTCCTAGTAGGGGGGAGAGGGGTCTGAGGGGCCCTGGACATTAGTCCCGGTGGGCCCCGGGCCACCCAGTCCAACTCTGGGAGCAGCGAGGGAGGTCTATGTAGGGCAGGGGATTTCAATATAAAGGGTTAGGTTCTCCTTTAAAGAGGTGGATCATCTTTAAGTTAACTTTTAGTATATTATAAAATGACCAATTTTTAAGCAGTTTTTAAATGGGCCTTCATTTATTTTTTTAAATATTTTTTTTAATTGTTTGCCTTTTTCTTTTGATTTTTTTTCAGCTTTCAAATGGGGGTCACTGACCCCATCAAAAAAACAAATGCTCTGTAAGGCTACAAATGTATCGTTATTGCTAATTTTTATTACTCCTCTTTCTATTCAGGCCTCTCCTATTCATATTCCAGTTTCTTATTCAAATCAGTGCTTGGTTGCTAGGGGCCTGTGAACCAGATACTGTTAAAATTGCAAACTGGAGAGCTGCTGAATAAAAAGCTAAATAATTCAAAAAACACAAATAATAAAAAATTGAAAACCAATTACAAATTGTCTCAGACTATCCCTTTCTACATCATACTAAAAGTTAATTTAAAGGTGAACAACCCCTTTAATGATATGGCTTCTGCTACATTGTTTCAATATGTATGTGAATATGAAAAAACGGGCAGACGTATTGCTTTCAATGGCAATTACATTTACTTTTAACTTTAAAATCAATTTAAATCTAATGAATGTTTACTGGAACGTTTGCTTGTAATTATATTTACTTTTATTTTTCCAAAATCTTATTTTCAGGGTTCCTCCCCCTTTAAAGGAGAACTAAAGCCTAAGTAAAGAAGTAGGTAGAAATGTTGTACATGATGTTTTGTGCTTCTGTACCAGCCCAAGGCAACCACAGCCCTTTAGCAGTAAAGATCTGTGTCTCCAAAGATGCCCCAGTAGCTCCCCATCTTCTTTTCTGCTGATTCACTGCACATGCTCTGTGCTGCTGTCACTTACTGAGCTTAGGGAGCCACTCACAATATACAGTACACATAGAATAGAAATGTCACAATATAAGGCTGATTAGTAATTAATACAGATAATTACTACATGGCAGCACAGAAACCAGTGCAATTAGCATCAGAATTTAATAATCAGCAAACCTGTAGCATCAGCTTATATTACAGGGGAAGCTCATTTTCTGCTGGATAATTAGTGACGAGCCCTAAGCTTAGCTTCTCAACAGCCAATCAGAGCCCACTGAGCATGTGAGTGTCACAGACACTTTCCAAGATGGTGACCCCCTGTGACAAGTTTGAAGTCCTGGATCATTGCTGCTATTGACGAGCTGAAACTTTAGCCTCGTGCAATAAGTTCACTATATAAAATATGGCCTTTTTAGCTATATTAATTTGTAGGGTTTAGTTCTCCTTTAAGTAACAGCCCTTAAATATTACAAGCCTGTTGCAATACTAATATTTTTACCTTATTGGATGATAAATGGTGGATTCTGTAACTATATTGCCGCTCATTCACTCTTCGATTATTGTTGACACTTGGGATCAGAATGATTTCACATCTTCACTTGGAAAATAAACCAAACAAATAACATCTCGGGTGCCTTTCGGAAACGCACGCTAAGTGAAAGCCTTTTATTTGTAAAGACATTGGCTCATTTATTATTTATGGACGAGGTTATCAGTCATAAATCTGAGTGACTTTCAAATTGTTGGTTTATTAATCTATAAACACAGGTGCTTTTTTTCTACGCCTGGCAATATGTCGCATCCTTTCCATTACAAAGATAAACGGTCGTCATTCAGGCGCTCAGTTCTGCGCTCGCCTTTGTTATTTATCGGCTTTCTAAGAGATCTCATTTCTCAAATATTAATTTCTTGTTCCCAAAAATAATTTGCCATTGTAAATGTGCTGTTTGGGTGCAGGCTATTAAGATCTGTAGCAAATAAGCCTTGGGTCGAATTAAATACTGCGCTAGTGACGCTTCAGCGAGGAGCTGAAAGATAAAATGCCGACACAAATGCAGGAAAATATCACTCTGTGGAAAAATATAAAACTTGGGCAAAGAATATTATTATATGGAAACAACATAGAAAGAAAATAGTTAATAGAAATGTAAACTCGCTAAAAGAAATTAATGTAAAATTGCTCTTCTGGGCACTTTTGCTATTTACATTTTTTTTTTAATTTTCAAGATATTAGCAGTTTTCACATTGGTAAATAAATTAGCGATTCCAGTTTTGCCAAAAAAAAAAAAAAAAAAGGGAAAACCACTGCAAGATTTTCAAATGGACAAAATGTCACCAAATGGGCAATTTTTCTAAAACCAAATACTGGAGTCAATGGAGATTTTTTTTTTTTGTCAATTTTTTCGAATGCATTGCCCTCAGTTGTGCTAAATGTAGAGGGGTCTGTAATAAAATGCACTATGTTTACCCAGGGGCAGTAACCCATAGCAACCAATCAGCAGGTAGCATTTACTGGAAGCAAATCCCTTATTGGTTGCTATGTGTTACTGCTCCCGGGCAAACATAGTGCCTTTATATTGCATATGGGGGATAAAGTTTGGACTCTGTCCCCCATATATAATATAAGGCACTAACCTCAATGTTTAATGAAAGACACTAAATTTGCTCAGGAGTAGTCACCCATAGATTCCAATAAGATGTTTGCTTTTAAACAGTTGATCAGTAGAGGCTGCCTGCTGATTGGTTGCTTTTCGTTACTGTGCCTGGGCAAACGTAGCACCTTATATTACATAACCACATGGGGTATATTTATCAAAGAGTGAAGTTAGAGATCACTACCAGAACCGGGCCAACCCGGCCAGGCGCCCTAAGCAGCCTGACGGGCCAAGGCGCCGGCTCTGTGCGCGCTCGACTGCGCGTGCGTGAAAGTGCGCTCCAGTGCGCATGCGTGAAATGTGCGCGCGCAGAAGCGCATTTACGCCAGTGCCAGACGAGGAGAGACGGGACCGGACACGGGGTAGGCGACAGAGCAGGTACGTGCCTCGCGCCCCCTCAGCTTTGCGCCCTAGGCACGTGCCTACTCTGCCTACCCCTAGTTCCGGCCCTGATCACTACAGTCCACAAGAGTGAAATTCCGCCACTCTCCATTCAATTCTATGGGAATTTGATGTGGTGTATTTATCAAAGGATGAACTTTCACTTTCACCCATTCTCCCATAGAAATGAACGGAGAGTGGGAGAATTTCACTCTAGAGGACTGTGGCGATCTCTAACTTCACTGTTTGATAAATATACCCCAATAAGTTTGTCCAGCAGCAGTAACCAGTGATAGGCCCACGAAATTCGCGAAGCGCCAAAAAACAAAGCGAAACGCAAATTTTGATGCACTTGAAATCAAAGGGTGTCCGTTTAATTGTCGCCAGCATCAGAATTGTTGACGGCGTTGAATTTATTTGGCAGGCTCAAATTTGTGTCAAATTTCGACATTTCGGCGTCTCGAATTTGCAATGATAATTTGCAGACGAAAATTCCCCGGCGTCAAAGTTTGACACAAATTTGCGCCTGCCAAATAAATTCACCCATCACTAGCAGTAATCCATTGCAATTTATAAGATGCTTCCATTGTAACAGGTGACTAGTAAATGCTACCTGCTGATTGGTTGCTATGGGTTACTGCCCTTGGGCAAACTTAGTGCTTTTTATTACACAACCCCATTGGCAGCTTTTCATGCATTTTTCCCAAATAAACCACTGCAATTTTATTCTAGTGAAACAAAATGCATGACAAAATTCTAGCACAGATGTACAAAAATGTTTGCCACTGGCGAAAAAGCTAATTTTGCAAATGAAAAAAATCCACTAATCCCTAATAATGATTTAAAACTACAGTGCCAGTGATTTAAAGTCTACTAAGCTTTCCTTTTACCGTATTCTACGAACATAAATGTTTTAGGAGCACAGGTTTAGGGAAGTTTTACAACCTGATCTCCCTACCAGGACATTCATGTTTATTTAAATTTGACCAATGTTGATGGAATTCTGTAGACATCGGAAGGCACTAATGGTAATTGTCCTGCTCCAATTAAAACACAGAGTAACCCAAGACTATCTGGCCAATAGCATGGTCTTCTGAACCATAAAGTGGTTCTGTTGATAAAATGGTAAAATGACTAGAGAAATTGGGCAGAAGAATCATATGTGAACTTGGGAAAACAGAGTATGGTCATGTATTGTAAGAAGATCTATTTAACGGTTATGGCATGATCCCTAGCTCCACACACAGGTTAACCCTCAGGTCAGGCGATCATTTGGGGGCCGATTCACTATGGGTCGAATATCGAGGGTTAATTGACCCTCGATATTCGACTAGGAACTAAAATCGTTCGACTTCGATTTAGCGCAAATCCTGCGATCGATCGATCTAAGGATTTTTCATTCGATCGAACGATTAAATCCTTCGAATCAAACGATTCGAAGGATTTTAATCCAACGATCGAAGGAAAATCCTTCGATCAAAAAATCCCAGGCAAGCCTATGGGGACCTTCCCCATAGGCTAACATTGACTTCGGTAGCTTTTAGCTGCCGAAGTAGGGGGTCGAAGTTTTTCTTAAAGAGACAGTACTTCGACTATCGAATGGTCGAATAGTCGAACGATTTTTAGTTCAAATCCTTAGATTTTCGTAGTCGAAGGTCGAAGTAGCCCAAAAAAACTTCGAAATTCGAACTTGTTTTAATTCTAACCCTTCACTCGAATTTAGTGAATCGGCCCCTAAATGTTGAACTGGGATGTGCGAGGCCCATTGGGGCTGCTAACCCCGAGCCCCCACACCCCCTCACCAAAAGCCAGCCCCTTCTTCCCCATGCGCGCAAACCTTATACTTACTTTTGCCAAAATAAGGGGAGGGAGGACAATGGGAGAGCAATAGAGGAGGGCAAATTTTTTCCCGGTGTCCCGCTGGCCCTGTCCGACCCTGCAATCATCACTCAGGAACATGGTGGTCAACGTGACCTGAATCGCAATGGCAAATACTCGTTGCAATTAATAGGGAGCCATTAGAAGCATTTTGTAGCCCTCCTGTGAAGCTATTATTAATTGCATAGACAATCAACCATCCAGAATCACACCATTTATAGTAGTCCTGAAGAGAGAAAAACTTCTTAAAAGGGACCTGTCACCCAGACATAAAAAGCTGTATAATAAAAGTCCTTTTCAAATTAACCATGAAATCCAAATTCTTTTTTTTTATTAAAGCATTCATAGCTGTTGTAAGCTCATTTAAGAATCTCAGCTGTCAATCAAAAATTGCCTGCCCCTCCTCTATGCCTTAGGCACTGCACTGCTCTCCCCACATTCCCCCTCTCTCTTTACCATTTAATTGTGTAGCCAGATCATGGGGATGGACATCAGGTCCCCCATTCTGGTGCAAAAATAAGATTTTGAGATGATGTAAGGCTTGCCTTAAAGGGGTGGTTCACCTTTAACATAACTTTTATAGTGTTATAGAATGGTCAATTCTAAGTAACTTTTCAATTGGTTTTCATTATTTATTTTTTATAGTTATTTGCCTTTTTCTCCTGACTCTTTGCTGCTCTCAAATGGGGGTTGCTGACTCCCTTCTAAAAAAAACAAATGCTCTGTAAGGCTACACATTGTTATTGCTACTTTTTATTGCTCACCTTTCTATTCAGGCCTCTCCTGTTCATATTCCAGTCTCTTATTCAAATTAATGCATGGTTGCTAGGGTAATTTGGACCCTAGTTACCAGATTGCTTACAATGCAAACTGAAGAGCTCCTGAATTAAAAGCGAAATAACTCAAAAACCTTCAATAATAAAAAATGAAAACAAATTGCAAATTATCTCAGAATATCACTCTCTACATCCTACTAAGGGGCCGATTCACTAAATTCGAGTGAAGGGTTCGAATTAAAAAAATTCGAATTTCGAAGTTTTTTTGGGCTACTTCGACCATCGAATGGGCTACTTCGACCTTCCACTACGAAAATCGAACTAAAAATCGTTCGACTATTTGACCATTCGATAGTCGATTACTGTCTCTTTAAGAAAAACTTCGACCCCCTTCTTCGGCAGCTAAAAGCTACCAAAGTCAATGTTAGCCTATGGGGAAGGTCCCCATAGGCTTGCCTGGGATTTTTTGATCGAAGGATTTTCCTTCGATCGTTGGATTAAAATCCTTCGAATCGTTCGATTCGAAGGATTTAATCGTTCGATCGAATGAAAAATCCTTCGATCGATCGATCGCAGAATTTGCGCAAAATCGTTCGACTTCGATATTCGAAGTCGAACGATTTTAGTTCCTAGTCGAATATCGAGGGTTAATTAACCCTCGATATTCGACCCATAGTGAATCGGCCCCTAAATGTTATCTCAAAGGGGAACAACCCCTTTAATAAGTGTCCACAAAATGGCTCCTTGCTGTATTTATGAGTTCCCAGATCAAAGGAAACAAAATTCAAATAATTTCTATAGAGCAATTAAAGTTCATTTTTCTTGACTGATGTTTTAAAATAGGATTTGGAATATTTTTTTAGGGTTATGGGTCCCCTTTAAATCACATAACTATAGTGGTTAATAAATATGCTTCAAATGCAATCTGTATTATTATTCATTTTAGTTAGTATTTTTTTTACCATGGTCGTTGCTCAATAGGGATGGGCAAATTTTTTCGCCTTGTTTCGCCGAAAAAATTACGCCCATAGACTTGTATGGCGTTGTGCGTCAAAAAAAGATGTGTACCGATTTTCTGGACGCCCATAGACTTTAATGGGCGTCTGCGACATTTCGCCAGCGGTGAATTTTTGGTGAAACGAAACGGGTCAAATTTGTCCATCCCTATTGCTCAATTTTTTATTTATATGTTTCTTGACCTAACATTTCTTTTTCCAACCGCAAAAAAACTGTTTTTTTTGGCCTAAATTGATTCCAACATGAATCAGAGACTTTGAAAGTATCGGCAGGGTGGTGCTCCCGATAGAGAGCCCACTACAGAATAAAAAGGTTAAGTGAAGCAAAATTGCTAATAAACCATTATTATGTAAAAAAAAAAAAAACCATCAGGTTCCAACATTAATTCATTTATTTTCAATTGATTCAAACCAGCCCTTTTAAGCTGGGCCCACCTACAGCAATCTGATCCTTTAGGAAGACTAGACCATAGGCAGGTGCATGGGGGTCCCAGGCCTTTCAGGATTCTGGGATTTCTCAAAACCCAATTATGGGATATATTGTTTCAGATATGAAATGTAGCTTCTGTTGGAACATTTACTCTTCAGGGCACTAAGGCACACAGGGTCTGTTTGAACTAGTTGAATGGGGAGGAATATGTTCTCCTGCAAACATAAACAATTTATATGAGCTTGCCAACACTTATTCATGATTTTCCTCCCCTCTGTGTATTTACATAGAGGAAAATCACTATAAATGGCCCCCATCCTTCCAGGGACACAAATGACAAGACACGCAGCTGAGAGATGAACTTTGAGAGTCCATCACATGCCTCTGATCACAATAACTAAAGAGAAATGACATTAAGCAAACACCACTGGCAGAGACCCAACATTTCAAAGGCCATCTGGACTGCCATACTTCAAACCAAGCTAACTTCTGCCGAGTGATAAATAATTCATTTAACCCTCCAATTCGGACGCAAATCTCGGCTATAAAAGCCAATCATTTAACTTCCTATTACCCAACAGACATTTCAGATGCGGGTTATGGATAATTTGAGGGATGCGCCAACACTGCAGCGACTGCAATATTTTTAACATAGGGATAAAAAAACAAATAATAGCAGTTACTTTGCATACAGCTCCTTCTGCTCCTAGGTATAAGCTACACATAAACATACAACTTCTCCAGTTTGACCTTTCTTTCTTATTATTGCTTTGGGGTCCTTTTTCTAAATCACAGAAAACAACTAGGAAGGCATACTGGCTAATAGCATGATATATAGCTATAGATTAATCTCACGTGTCATCGAAACCCGAGATTAAATTTTATGTAATTCTCAACAAATGGACTACTTTTCTCCCACATATATTTATCACCTTTCCTCATCTTCTTGACAATGAATTTGGGAGCATAAGGTCCATGTAAACCAAAGGGCACATCAGTGCGGAAATATTTCTATCACTCCACTTGCTCAAGTAGTTTTTGAGAATTCTGGGTTTGCTTTATCATCAAACGTAATGGAAACCTTGGCCGATGTGATAAACAAAGTCTTGGGTATTTTGTAACTTGAGAAAACTCTAGAGACAACATTTTAAAGTCCAAAACTTAAATTATGTTAGCATTTCTAACCATATTTTATGTTGAGCTTTAGTTCTCTTTTAGGCAAGGAAAACCTTAGCTAGATCTGCCATTGACCATGATGACCAGTTGACTGTGTCAACATACAATTTGCTGTAATTGGTCATGGGTGGCCCCAACATAGTTTGTTTTATTTTGCATTGGTTTTAATACTGTTGGCCCAGGTTTCTCTCATGATATTATGTTTTCCTTAAGGTCCTGCTACACTCTGTGGCCCAAAAGAGCTTGACCATAACAACTATTACAATCTGGCTAGTAAATATGTGTCCTTTAAAAATCACATTTTCTTTTAGTACTCTGTTGATACCTTGAATACCACATTCTCTCCTTTATGAACCATAGAGTATTTTCCGATATTGTTTTTTGTATTGGCCAAACAACCTGTAGGTGGACCATCCTGAACCATTGCCTTTCTGCTGAGTGGCATCACAGAAAGCATTTCATTTGATTTTCATTTCATTGTTAGGCACAAATGACAGGTCCCACTGACCTCACAACTTCAAGTGGAACTGTAAACCTATAGTAAATGTGTAGTAAATCCATTTTACAATTGTTTCAAGATTTTTGAGATTTTTGATGTTTTATTATTTAGCTGCCTAAATGTGGAATTCTCTGTCTGGTACCAAACAACTCATACATGTTGCCAGTCCCTAACCAACAGATGGAGCAGTTGGTTGTATCGCTTGTTTCGTCGATTGAGTACATTATGTATCGGCGACCTCTCTGGTCTTCAAAACTAACACCAGTAATTTTTGAGCTTAACATAAATATCAGGTTCATTGTTTTTGACGATTGTACAGTTTTCTGGCCAAGTTCAGTGAGAATGCAAAGCTGGGTTTTGGCACACTAATGCTAAAGGTCACCATGCATGGGCTTACATTAGCTACCAGTCAGGCATATTTGGCCAAAATTGCAGTTGCTTTACCCATATTTGTCCGGGGATAGGTTAAATAAGTATTAGTCTGGCTTGATAATCCGGGTGGACATGCAAACATTTTTATATCAAAAGATATCTGTCCCAAGGCCTTTTTTTTTTAGTAAAATCAATTATATATTTACATTAAAAATCAGATACATACTGACCCCACATGGCCCACCTTACGCGTTTCATACCATCCGGTGCTTAGTCATAGGTGCCTTTGATAATCCGGGTGGACATGGACCACATTGGACATGTCCTCTCGTAAAGGGTCTACAAAGGCCCCTGTATGTATTTGTAAACATATTGTATGTGTGGCCAAGCGAATGCTCAGTCTTGCTTACTGTACATAGAATAGATATCAGGTCTTTTAGGCAAGGAAAACCTTAGCTAGATCTGCCATTGACCATGATGACCAGTTGACTGTGTCAACATACAATTTGCTGTAATTGGTCATGGGTGGCCCCAACATAGTTTGTTTTATTTTGCATTGGTTTTAATACTGTTGGCCCAGGTTTCTCTCATGATATTATGTTTTCCTTAAGGTCCTGCTACACTCTGTGGCCCAAAAGAGCTTGACCATAACAACTATTACAATCTGGCTAGTAAATATGTGTCCTTTAAAAATCACATTTTCTTTTAGTACTCTGTTGATACCTTGAATACCACATTCTCTCCTTTATGAACCATAGAGTATTTTCCGATATTGTTTTTTGTATTGGCCAAACAACCTGTAGGTGGACCATCCTGAACCATTGCCTTTCTGCTGAGTAGGACTTCAACATAGTTGTCACAATCGGTACCCAAAGTCCAGAACCAATGCTAGGCTCCCTGGTCTCGGCTCTTGCCTTTAATAGCTGCCTTTCACCTCAGGAGGAGCCCTCGGCTAATTGCATGCTGCCAGGTCCTATTAAGAGAAGAGCCAAGTAAAGGGTTCTGGACGAGCAGAGGGACACAATCGTTAGTAAAGACTTTTTGGGCAGAAGGTCACAGTTCAAGGAACAGACAAAAGCGTAGTCAAATCAGGCCCGGGTCAGTGCGGGCAGAATACAAGCGAAGTCGGACAGGCAAGGGTCAAACCCAGAAGATCAATCAGAAGAGTCAAACAGTCATGGGTCGAATTATGGATTTCAGAATAGTCAGGTAACAGGCCAAGGTCAGGATCACAGAATTCATATTAGTCAGGCATGGGTCAAAAACAGGAAAAAGATATCAGAATAGCACCCAGGAAGTCACTAAGACAAACCAAACAATGGGCAATCGATTTAATGCTGAAGTCCCCTTAAATACCTTTTGAATTTGGCGCCATTGCGCACTGACATCACCACTCAAGCGCCAATGCGCCTATAAAAGGAGGAAGTACGCTCCGTGTGTGCCCTTAAGAAACACTACAGCAGAGAGGAGCGGTGTGTTCCCGCCGGCCCACTGGACCACCAGGATGAGTGTTTCTCACAATAGTCAAGCAACTTTAGGGTATAGGGTCAGTCTCTGTTCTAAACTTTAGTGAGGCATCCTCATGCTCGAAGCTCAAGCAACTTTGTATTCTGCAGGAGTCCACATCCCCATTGACTTTCAGTATGAATACACAGCCCATGAGTGGGAAATGCTGTCTGAAATTAATTGTCAATCGTAATCCAGACGAACGCCCCACCTCTTCTGTCTAATGTGTAAGAAACTCATTGGAAAACTGCCCAGTTACATGACTGACATGCCAATCCCTATTGAGAACTGCTGCTTCAACCTTCACTTCTCTTCCCATAACCCACTTGTCATTACAAAAGACCTTTGTACTGCGCCCTATTCCTGGAACAATTTACCAAATAATGTTAAATATGGTGCTGTCCCAGATTTCTATTTCTCGCTTGGAAGACATATTGTAAAAGCGACACAATAATTGTTGAAATGGGCTTTATGAATTGCAACAGTTGAATTATTCTGCATTTAAAGGGGTTTACAACAGTAACAGAGTTTGGCTCATACCACGTAATCCTTAATCATAGTAATTCCGCAGTCAGAGTTACTGATGTATAACTATGCAAATAATTGCAGCTTATACCTTGTTTTGTGTCATCCCAGGTGAAGTAGACAAAAGGGCTGAGGTCTAGGGACTAGTAAGGACTGAATCTATCCCATTTATATATGTATTGTAAACTGTATGTGAATCTATACAGACCCGATGCAGCAGAACAACCCCTGTGCCTCCAGCTTTGCTTTTCTATTATTGTTTACACAACTTTTGTTTTGTAATTATTTCTCTGCAGTCCAGCAGAGGGCAAGCTCAGCCTATCAAACTATGCAGTTCATGAAACACACTTATAATTGTGTAACTAACTCACTTAACCCAAAGCCACAAATGTACTGTTATCCTTTTCCATCATAGAGATTCCTTGCTGACAGTTGTCCAGCTCATGCATTCCATGAAAAGTGCAGCATTTTAGTCCACAGAAAATTTCCCAACATTATTTTGTCATTCTACGCCTACAAAACAGGATGTTGCACTATGTTGGTCTTGAAATAATATGGTTCTCCAGCCCCAAGCACCTGTTCTTTTCACCACAATTTTACTTGTACCCAAGGAAACCTTTCCTAAACGTTGAGAAAGTTCAGGTTTTGCCCAACTTATTGAAGTTTTAAAATTTTTCAGCAGGAGGCTTTGGCTATGAATGCAGGATAGCAGAAGGAACCATTAGTATGATAGGAAGGGCAAGGTGAGCTTTTAGGTGGAGCCTTTAGTGCTTAGATACAAAGAGTTGTCAAAGCTGTTTACGGGACGTCGGGAAGATGGGCTATTGGGTTAGTGACATCACAGAAAGCATTTCATTTGATTTTCATTTCATTGTTAGGCACAAATGACAGGTCCCACTGACCTCACAACTTCAAGTGGAACTGTAAACCTATAGTAAATGTGTAGTAAATCCATTTTACAATTGTTTCAAGATTTTTGAGATTTTTGATGTTTTATTATTTAGCTGCCTAAATGTGGAATTCTCTGTCTGGTACCAAACAACTCATACATGTTGCCAGTCCCTAACCAACAGATGGAGCAGTTGGTTGTATCGCTTGTTTCGTCGATTGAGTACATTATGTATCGGCGACCTCTCTGGTCTTCAAAACTAACACCAGTAATTTTTGAGCTTAACATAAATATCAGGTTCATTGTTTTTGACGATTGTACAGTTTTCTGGCCAAGTTCAGTGAGAATGCAAAGCTGGGTTTTGGCACACTAATGCTAAAGGTCACCATGCATGGGCTTACATTAGCTACCAGTCAGGCATATTTGGCCAAAATTGCAGTTGCTTTACCCATATTTGTCCGGGGATAGGTTAAATAAGTATTAGTCTGGCTTGATAATCCGGGTGGACATGCAAACATTTTTATATCAAAAGATATCTGTCCCAAGGCCTTTTTTTTTTAGTAAAATCAATTATATATTTACATTAAAAATCAGATACATACTGACCCCACATGGCCCACCTTACGCGTTTCATACCATCCGGTGCTTAGTCATAGGTGCCTTTGATAATCCGGGTGGACATGGACCACATTGGACATGTCCTCTCGTAAAGGGTCTACAAAGGCCCCTGTATGTATTTGTAAACATATTGTATGTGTGGCCAAGCGAATGCTCAGTCTTGCTTACTGTACATAGAATAGATATCAGGTCTTGTGCTCAGTCTGTGTTCTACAGCAGCCAGCAAGTACAGAATCCGAAAACTCATCATTATCTCTGATCACCAGGGTGGAAGGAATGTTTTTTGTTTGATTTAAGTTCTCCCGCACAAAGAAAATCTTGGTGACATACAATGTTTAAATTGCTTTGACGTTAACATGATTCCCTGTAACTGGGGAAATGTTTTTAGGAGAGCTTGTTCGGAAGATGACGTGCTATATTAATATATTCTGACATTTCTTGAAATTCAGGCTGTTATGTTTCAGAGCTGACCATGTACTTTCTACATCTGTATCAGCCAATGGGATATGTTGCTCCACAGGGAGAATATAGCTTTATATCAGACGTGACACCGTATCTATTGCCATCAACTTCACTTTGGTAAGAGTCTGGTTATCTCTCTAACAGTTATCTTCTTTCAGAGATATGATCTACTCTAGTTGGTTGTACAGTATATGGAATGATCCACATATTCAAGCAGATCACCAAACAATTGTTTTTTTCCTATGTTGACCATCAAGAAGAAGCTGATTGATGAGCAATTTCATTCCTGTGGACCAACAACTGGATAACATGGAACCTGGGCAGAGCCATCAGCTGTGGACTGACGTGGCTCTAACCTATGGGAATTTAATACCAGGACTCATCAATATATGAGTCCTTATCAGCTTTATTATGACTAGGGTCAGTCTGATAAAGCGTAACCAATCATTAGCTAGTGATCTCCCCAGGTGGAGGCTGCTCTACAGCAGAATTGTTCTTTGGTTCACAATCTCTCAAAATCATTGGGAAGATTATAAGGATCAATTACTTTTACCCAGAATGCAGTATATCAAAATATTTTGTCACAGAAACTCAACACATTATTGAAAAACATTAAAAAAATTCCTTGCCTTGTTTCACTGTTTTGAACAATTCTGACAAAAAAGAGAAATGTACTTGGACATGAAGATCCAAACTTGAGTCCCTCTATTATCTATAATACTTAGTGCTACTGACCCACCAACACAAGGTGGAGTGAAAGTCATGTAGAAAGAGTATCACAATGCTTCCCAGTGTTTCTGTTCCTTGAATTCACTTAGTCCCCATGTTTCACCCTTTCTACCAAAACCATCTAAGGCTATCCCTACCTCCATTGTTCACTGATGGAAAGGAGTATCTACTGTAACCTTAGACCATGGGTACCAAACCCTTAGGGATGCACCGAATTGACTATTTTGGATTTGGCCGAACCCCCGAATCCTTTGCAAAAGATTTGGCCGAATCTGAATGCTAATTTGCATATGCAAATTATTGGTGGGAAGGGAAAACTGTTTTTAGTCCTTGTTTTGTGACAAAAAGTCACGCGAGTTCCCTCACCACCCCAAATTTGCATATGCAAATTAGGATTTGGATTTGGTTCGGCCACACAGAAGGATCCTACTGAAAAAGGCCTAATCCTGGCCGAATCCCAAACCGAATCTTGGATTCGGCACATCCCTGCTTTTTACGTGTGAGCTATATTGTAAAAAGAGTTGGGGAGCAACACCAGCCTGAAAAAAGTCCTGGGTGATGCAACCAAAACTTACCTTCAAGCCAGGAATTTGGCCACTGGGAGCAGCATACAAGGGGTTGGTGAGCGACATGTTGCCCGAAAGCCACTGATTGGGGATCACTGCCTTAGACCATAAAATTTATAGCACTCAAAACTCCCTTATCACAGAATATCTTCCTAAAAATGACCTTCAAAAATGTCTAGAATCTCATCTTGACCCCTTATCCCTCTCTAGTACATAAAGCTTTCTCTAGTAAATGGTTAAAGTAGGAATATTTGCCCTGCTCTGGTAACTACAGCTCATAGTATTACAGGTATATAATCAGATAGCAGATGACATGGAATCCCTTAAGCGCTAAGTAGTTCAACTGATTGATAATCTAATTCCAAGCTTGTTCATTAGTGTGAAATTCTGTTTAATTCTAGGTGTGTTACGTCTCTCTACTGCTCTACCATTATCTATTACCTTGGTCACCAAGCGAAAAATCGACTAGATTAGTTCGACGTGATCCAACTCCCAGTTAATCAATTGTGTCTGGAAATGTTCAGATGAAAAGAAGTGATCTTAATAAGGACAGAATCACTTGTCCCTGCATTTTTATTCAAATCAGGTAAGTAAATAAATAAATAAAGGGCCTTTTCAATATAATATACTTTGTACGTCCTGTGAAGAGATTGAGAACAAAGGTAGAAAGGTTGCCCTGAGAACAGACCAGACATATTATCATAGAAGTACTTAATAATACTTAATTACAGTACTTATAATTTTATATTATATACACTATAATTGATGATGAAGAGAAAAACTTGTCTATCAAATTGAACAATACGAACCAGGCTAGATGCAGAGACTGCCAGTGAATGCCATCAGTGAGCAGGGATATATACTGGGTCCCTTTTCACTATGGCCTCTATTCTAGACCAGTATTGCCTGGGGGATATTAACCCCACTGATTCACCTAAATTGGAGTCGTTTACCCATGGGGGTCTCAGTTTAATCCATAAATTTAGGTCTAGTCCAGCCTCTGGATTCTCAGCACACTACCTGCTTCTCAGACATAGTACCAAAAGCCCTGCACATAGTGATCCCACTAGAGTCCTGCACGGAACCAATTTCTAAGACCCGAACCTGCAATCCGAGCCACGACCCGCATATTTACCCACTTTAAACCGCTACACGACCCGGACCCGCAACTGCCTTATCTGCGACCCGACCTCCGGGTACTCGACCCACTGCAGGGCTCTAGTTCCCATCCCATCATCTTAGGAGTAGGACATCCCATTATATCACAGAACTTAGGAAAAACACCTCCCTCTTATAGGGCAAGGGTTACTCCTGTCTCCCATGCTGTTAGAAAGAAAAAGATTAACTGTTCATTTTCCTATATTTAATTTTAGTTTTTTGAGTAGACCACAATTAAGCCCATGAGCTAAAAAAAAAAACAATTCCAAACTTTTCCACAATTTGTGTTTTCCAGCAGAGAAAAAACACAATTGTGACTATTTTTCAATTCGAGTGAGCAAAACGCAAATTGTTGAGACGAGATCTGTCAAGCGGAAAAAAAAAACTTCAGCAGATAGAAGTTGGCGAGCTTCTGTAGAAGTCAATGAGATTGGTGGTGTATTTTCAAAATGGGAGCTATTGTAAAATTTAAATTATGAGATTTTGCAGACTTTCACAAAATTAATTTTAGAATGCATTTATAGTTTGAGTAGAACACAATCAGTTTTTTCAGTTTGAGGTTTTTTTTGAACTAATGCAAGTTTTTTTTCAAAACTTAAAAAAAAATGAACATTCAAAATTTTAGTAAATCTAGTCATTTCTGAATCCGTAACCAAAAGCATTGTCTTTTCAGTTTTGTTGACAGAACCTAACCCATTCTTTGACCTGTCTGTAAAGGTCATTTACAAAGCAGTGCAGGGTACAACGTACAATTTCAGAAGCAAATTGCCATTTTTTATACCCACAATGCAGCATTCCCCCTACAATTCTTCTGTAATTGCAGTTTATAGTGAGTTGCGTCAAACACAACTGCATCTGATGCACCAAAGAAAACAATTCAACAAATGCTCTCCATGACATGTGTATGTTCTCCAAGACAGATAGAAGGACCACTACACAATACAAGAAATTCCTGAACCACTTTGCTTTAGGTACAACTGTTTTAGGGTTGTACAGGTATAAAAGCATTAGGTTATTTGATGCTTGCCCCTAGGGCTTCTCATCTATTCAGTGCCATATTATACATCTGACGGATGCTGCTTTGTTGCAGATCATTTTTTTTCTTCAGTTGAGGATACTGCCATTCATGGACTTCTCAGTAAGGAACTGATGAAAGCCCCTCTGCTTCAGACATTGTTCTTACCTAGTAATGGCCAAAGTAATTGAAGAAGGAACCCAGGAATGTTACACTGGCAACACCCCAGCATTCCATAGGCAGCCAGATGGTAGCTGCAGTTCAACGTCAACTGGAGGGCTGTTTAGTGTGGGACTGGCCACCTGGATGACAGGAAATCTCCTGATGGGCCCAGGTCATCCAACCATTTCCCTTGTATGAGTATATCTTAAAAATTCATCTTTTGAAGGACAAATAGGAGAAATGAAGAGAAGGCTAGGTAAAGAGAAGAGACCAAGCAAATAGGGAAATTGAGAGGTTGAGCAAGATGAAGAAGACAAATATGTGGAGAGTGGTTTTCTGGTGGACCCCCTTCCAACACTGGGGCTGCAGGTTTGATAGATCTCTGCTGTATATAATGAACATGTCTAACATTCTGGAACGAATGCCTCAGATCCAGAAATACTGTATTGTAGCCTAGAAGATTAGTATAGCCACATCCCCAACAGTGGGAGAGTGTAGGGAGCAGATTGGGTGGGTGAGTACATTGCTAACTGAAAGGGATCCATCAAACACCTACTTGAAAAGAAGAAAGAAGGAATACTGCATCTTTTACGAAAACCATTTCTCTTATTTTGCAGAGCCTGAAACAAAACTTGCTTACTATGAAGAAAGCTGGCAGCTTTGTGTGGTGGCAGAATTGCCCTTGGGTTCACTTTGTACCTTAAAGAGTTATCTCTTGCAGTTGGGGCCTATCATATTTTATGTCTGTATTTTTGGAGATAAAAGGAAATGACAGAAAGGGAGCGTACCGTGTGTGATTTATGTCGGTTTAGCATAACATGGTTTGATAAATATCTCCTTTGAAAAGATTTTCACACCTCTGGCAGAGCTGCTTTGTTGTAGAGCAGACTCAATAGTCTCCAATTTGTCACAGCAGAAGCACTTAATCCTCCACAGACTGAAATAAACATTTTACAGTTATATGGACACCCTTATGTATTCTATAATCCGACCACTGCAGATGAGCTACCAAAATGATCTGAAATTCTGGGACTTTGATAACTTCCTATGTGTTGTAATTAGATGGCCTTTAGATGAATGGACAGACTGTTTCACTTCAATGTATTTCAGCAAATTTTTGCTGTTTTGCTAATTTTCGTTCGATTCGCCCATCACTAATTGAAATTTATTGGAGTCAGTGGGATTTTTTTCCTGTAGTTTTTTTTCTCCTGCAACATGCATTAAGTCAATAAGTTGTTAGGCCTCATTGAACATGGAACAATATCCTTTATGTTTAATAACCTCAACATTTGTGCAATTATTTGTTTAATACAGTTCTCTTTTTGGATCTGTATGTTTTATCAAAGAGATGACAGCCTCTCCACAACAAACTTAATATGATTTTGACAATTCTCATTGTAACGGGTTTACCCATGACTGGTACACTTCCAGCACAGGAATCATGCAGTCTTTTATTGTAGGAAGTAAGCATGATACATTTGCTTCAATAAACCAAGGCCAACATTTATTGAACAGCCTCTCCCAGGTTCACAAGGGCAGAATAGAACTAAATGACCAGGAATTTCCAGTTACACAAATTACACTTTTCCATGGATCATCTCTCGTCCTCACTATCTCACACATAGTGTGACTTGTCTGAAGCCTCCAGGACCCATCTCATGTGGAAGTGCACTGCCAGAATGCTGTTAGCTGTTGAGGGGAGCCTCTTCTCCCAATAAACTGTCCCCTAGTTCTCTGCTGTGTCCAAATTACAGTGGCCCAAGCTTCACCTGTGCTGTCTCAGTACAGCTCAACTAGGTTAGCCCTACAAGCTCTCAATCCCTAGCCCAAGGGCTCTATCCTAAATACCTACTTCTCATGGGAATTCAGGCTGTCCTTCTTAGCTACCCTAACTACTTCTCACTCTATCTAATCTTAGAAAGGAATAGGTACCCACCTGATCTGACTCAGTATGTCCATCTCATCTGCTGTTAATGTTAGGCCGAAAGTTCCTAGTTGTGCACTTCCTATTTAGACTCCTGAAAGGGAATCCGCCCTCCAGACCAACTGCATTGGCCAGTTCCTCCTGTGGTCAAACTAAACATGTTCTGAACCATGTTCACTTGGAAAAATAATTCTTTTTCACTTTCTTAAACCATGACACACCATGTCCATGTCCAGTTATATCTTGACCACACCCAGTTATTCCACTTTTATTCCCATTTCTCCATCCATACAAGGGGTATAGATAAGGTTGACGTCTATAAAACCGAGGAGGTCTGTTTCCATAATTCCCAAGGGCATCCAGTGCAAACCCCCTGCCATCATTCATCCTCACCATGTAAACAACACCAACTACTATTGATGCACAGACGGCAGAAGATGTATGGGGTCTTTGTTGCCCTCACTACTGTACTCTTGGCAGGTGCCACTTCTGCTTACCCCTAGTTGCAACCCTGCACATAAGTTCTAAGCCTTAAAATGCCCTGTACACTAAGTTGAGAACAGCTATGGAGTTGGCAGAGATAGAATACTAGGAATAGAATTGCCTAAAAGACAGTGTATATTGCTGGTCCATATTTTAAAAAAAAAAGACTATTTTCACACAAGCTGGAAGCCCAAACACTGTAGAATGCTCTGTTCATCCCCATCACTGGGTGGTTATACTTTAAACTTACTCAAACCCATCACAAATGTAAGAAAAATTCAGCAATGCAGCAAATTACAGAAAATGGTGAAATTGTCTCATAATCAGTAAGAAAATGTCGGGCAGCAGCCAACCCACAGTCACTGTTTCTGAACAAAATGAGGTGATTACTGTTATTGCAGCAAAACTCACCTTTATCTACAAAAAGAACTTACTCAGATAAAGAAAGTTCACAGAAGACTGAACAAAAAGATAAAGTCTGAGCAATCTCAGGAAATTGTTTTCAATTTTTTTTAGAATGGTATATGATATAATCCTTCATAACGTTTCCTCTGTGAATTGAAACAAAATGATTCGAAACTGGAAATTTAAGGAAACAGACATCCAGAATCACCATGGAGCTGCCAGATAACAAATTCTTTACTGCTTTTGTTACCAGTAGTGATGAGCGAATTCGTCCCACTTCGCAGAAAAATTAGAGCAACAGTGAAAAATTTGCGAAACACGAATTTTGACGCCCATGTCAATTTTAACACGTTAAAGTCAATGGGCGCCCGAATAATGTTGACGGTTTTGATGCGAGTGACTTTTCTGACGTCCAGATTTTTTGACGCTGGTGAATTTTCGCAGCGGATTTATTCAATGCCGTTGAAACGAAATTTGCCACAAATTCACGCCTGGCAAAGTGATTCGCCCATCACTAGTTACAAAGATAATTTCTTAATTTTTATGTATTCCTTAAACCATGCCCCCCCATTGTATGTTAATATATAAGTAACGAAACATTGTTTGTGCCTCATCTATTTTACAATAACGATACGGTAGCGGAAATTCAAACCCAGATTAAAATGATTGGATTCCCTTGGTTCGCCATCCCCAAAATTCTAATTTATAGAACTTATTTACGAATGTAGCTGAAGTGCGTTCATGCGTAAATGAACTCGTACACATTTAATCACTCTAATAACCAGCAGTCTATTGCAGATAAAATGCCCTAGAAGCACTCCTTATAATATCATATCAAAAATAATTTAAGTACAGAAGTGTTATTGATAGAAGGACCTCTGTGGTGAAAATTATAACATTTTAACCACCACTGTTTTCTCATGGAAATCAGGGTTTTGGCTATTTCTTTACTCGCTAAAATAAGGGGTGGTTTCTCTACTGGCACATGCTATTAGCTCGAAGCAGGGCAAAACACTGAGCTCCAATAAGTTTAAGCAGCTGAATCCTTCAGGAGAGACGTTATTTTGCTATCTGCCCATTGTTTTGCGGAAAGGTTGAACGGACAAGACTCTGTTCACATCAGCTGGTGTCACAGAAGGTTATGGGGGGCTACAGAAGTAAAGTAACATGGCGGCTTATCAAAGCACAGTTTAGGAGACTGCAGGAAACCTGGGCAAGAACGGCTTGACTGAAATCTTGATGTTAAAATATAAAAAGAGTTGATCATTTAAAAGCTGATTTTAGCACAGGATTCTGCTGGAGCACTATTAAAGGAACAGAAACACCAAGGGGCAGACTTACTAAGCTCGAGTGAATAATTCAAATGAAAAAATAGTCGAATTTCGAAGTAATTTTTTGGGTACTTCAACCATCGAATTGGTCAAATTCGATCGAATTGAATGACACGAACGATTCGAAGTAAAAATCGTTCGACCATTCCATAATCGAAGTACTGTCTCTTTTAAAAAAAACTTTCCCCAGCACTTTTTCTACGTTTAAATAAAAATCCTTCGATCGATCGCTTAAAATCGTTCGATCAAAGGTTTTCTGCTGAAATCCTTCGAATTCGATATTCGAATTCAAAGGATTTTACTTCGAGGGTTTGTTAACCCTCGAAATTTGACCCTTGATAAATCTGCCCCCAAAAAATTAAAGTGTCTTAAAGGAATGACAATATAATGCACTGTTGCACTGCACTGGTATGTATTTGCTTCAGAAACACAACTATAGATTATATAAACAAGCATCTATGTGACTATGAAGATTTTCGTTCATCCAGGTCATGGTGTATCTAATATAAGTAATTATAAAACAACTGGACTTGCTGAGAAATTTCACTACTCCGAGCAGGGGGGCAGCAATTCAAGCAAAGGATACATAGTAGATAACAGATAAGTACTACTATAGTTTATATAAACAAGCTGCTGTGTAGCCATGGGGGCAGCCATTCAAGCAAAGGATACACAGTAGATAACAGATAAGTACTACTATAGTTTATATAAATAAGCTGCTGTGTAGCCATGGGGGCAGCCATTCAAGCACAGGATACACAGTAGATAACAGATAAGTACTACTATAGTTTATATAAACAAGCTTCTGTGTAGCCATGGGGGCAGCCATTCAAGCACAGGATACACAGTAGATAACAGATAAGTACTACTATAGTTTATATAAAAAGGCAGCTGTGTAGCCATGGGGGCAGCCATTCAAGCACAGGATACACAGTAGATAACAGATAAGTACTACCATAGTTTATATAAGCAAGCTGCTGTGTAGCCATGGGGACAGACATTCAAGCACAGGATACACAGTAGATAACAGATAAGTACTACTATAGTTTATATAAACAAGCTGCTGTGTAGCCATGGGGCAGCCATTCAAGCACATGATACACAGTAGATAACAGATAAGTACTACTATAGTTTATATAAACAAGCTGCTGTGTAGCCATGGGGGGCAGCCATTCAAGCACAGGATACACAGTAGATAACAGATAAGTACTACTATAGTTTATATACATAAGCTGCTGTGTAGCCATAGGGCAGCCATTCAAGCACAGGATACACAGTAAATAACAGATAAGTACTACTATAGTTTATATAAACAAGCTGCTGTGTAGCCATGGGAGCAGCCATTCAAGCACAGGATACACAGGAGATAACAGATAAGTACTACTATAGTTTATATAAACAAGCTGCTGTGTAGCCATGGGGGCAGCATTTCAAGCACAGGATACACAGTAGATAACAGATAAGTACTACTATAGTTTATATAAACAAGCTGCTGTGTAGCCATGGGGACAGACATTCAAGCACAGGATAAGCAGTAGATAACAGATAAGTACTACTAAAGTTTATATAAAAAAGCTGCTCTGTAGCCATGGGGACAGACATTCAAGCACAGGATACACAGTAGATAACAGATAAGTACTACTATAGTTTATATAAACAAGCTGCTGTGTAGCCATGGGGGCAGCATTTCAAGCACAGGATACACAGTAGATAACAGATAAGTACTACTATAGTTTATATAAACAAGCTGCTGTGTAGCCATGGGAGCAGCCATTCAAGCACAGGATACACAGTAGATAACAGATAAGTACTACTATAGTTTATATAAACAAGCTGCTCTGTAGCCATGGGGGCAGACATTCAAGCACAGGATACACAGTAGATAACAGATAAGTACTACTATAGTTTATATAAACACGCTGCTGTGTAGCCATGGGGGCAGCATTTCAAGCACAGGATACACA
This sequence comes from Xenopus petersii, assembly GCA_038501925.1. Classification (NCBI taxonomy): domain Eukaryota; kingdom Metazoa; phylum Chordata; class Amphibia; order Anura; family Pipidae; genus Xenopus; species Xenopus petersii. The sequence continues at coordinate 154,198,052 of CM076682.1, forward strand.
GTAGATAACAGATAAGTACTACTATAATTTATATAAACAAGCTGCTGTGTAGCCATGAGAGCAGCCATTCAAGCACAGGATACACAGTAGATAACAGATAAGTACTACTATAGTTTATATAAACAAGCTTCTGTGTAGCTATGGGGCAGCCATTCAAGCACAGGATACACAGTAGATAACAGATAAGTTCTGAAGAATCCCATTGTATACTATAGAACGTATCTGTTATCTGCTGCACATCCTGTGCCTTTTCTCCTTTTTCAGCTTTGCATGGCTGCCCCATGGCTACACAGCAGCTTGTTTATATAAACTATAGATGTGTTTTTAAAGAAAATATACCAGTTTTACCAGTGCAGGGCAACAGTACATTGTATTGTCTTTCCTTTAAAACACTTTAACACTTTGGTGTTACTGCTCCTTTAAATGATGCTTTTGAAAACCTCATGACAGTATCCCCTTATATCTCTACTGACATCAGACTAAAGTAAACTTCCCCTTTGTAAGGAGTAAGAATTATTCCATAATTAACCGCCTGAACATTTTCCCAAATAATTTTTGCAGAAATTCTGTACAGTGTTTTTTTCTGTATTATGTTTACTTAACTCTACAAGTAAATAAGTCCCACACCACCATCTGTCTCGCCTTTAATTTTGTGTCTAAATTAAGACATCGTTTTGCCTTCCTCGTTTACTTTTTGCTTCTGCCTAATAGCTGAATAGAAATGTTTATTTGTGTTTTCTTCCTTCTCCTTTGCGCTTTCCCGGCTGTGCATTTTCTGGCCGATTTGTGGTTCATGCCGTGCATAACGCAATCACTTAAATGAGGCAATAAGTCTTTTATGGCGGAATGGAGTTTGAAAAAAAAACAAAACAAGTATTACGCTAATAAGATGCGGCACAATCATTTAGACGGGAATGAGTTCTGTCTTATTACCGGGCTGCCAACTTAATGTTGCTTTTTTACATTTTTTTGGATGTCTCCAAAGTCATTCGAGGTACCATGTCACTTATTATTTTACACAATGAATTATAATTGCAATTAGAATGATGGGCACCATCTGGCCTCCACCACTCTGCTGGGTTCTGCTGTGCTCGGTCTTTCTCTGCTTGTTATTCCCCAGAATATTGTACGATGCCATGTTAAACTGTATCCGTATTGATCTGGGGGATAGAGACACATTCTTCAAATCAAAACTTGATGCCACATGGTCAAAGTGGGTAATGAGACGCTCCGCAAGTCAATTTGTCTACAGATCCGCCTGAAATAAAGCCTAATAAAAGCTCCCTTTGTTTTATGTTTTGGGGGAAAGTGTCTCTGAACCATCTGAGACTCGAGAAACTGAAACATTACTCTCTGACATGTTATTCTCCTAATGCCATTACCGTAGATAGGATATTTAAAAAAACAAAGACTTGGCAGTAGAATGGTTTCCTCTGATCTTATTGTGTCACAATGAAATGTCGCACTAGAAGGTCGATTTACTAAATTCAGAAATATCCTTTTTGAAACTTGACTTTTCGTTTGTTTCAAAAAGACTTAAATAATTTACTTTTTATTTTGTAATATACATATATGTGATAACAAAATATATCTTAAGTAGGGATGCACCGAATCTGCTAATTCCCCTGAATCCTTTGCGAAAGTTTCGCCCGAATACTGAACCGAATCCTAATTTGCATATGCAAAGTAGGGGTGGGAAGGGGAAAACATTTTTTCCTTCCTTGAAATAAATTTAAGACCAATGTATTAAAAATAATATATAATTTTTTTAACAAACAGAATTCTTAAAAGCTGGCCGGCCAGAAAACACAATAAATAGATAATCAGTAAAATTACATAAAAACAATTATCAAGTTACTCCAGGTGGGTAATCGCTCGTTTAAATTTTAATAACACAATATATACTCCTTGGTTATGATAGGTGCTTGCCCCAATTATGAAATAGCAAGGAAGGCTGTGAGTTATAGTTCTCCAATTCGGTAAATCGGTGTAGGGTACAAGGTACTTCTCTCAGTGGATTATCTGGTACCTGCAAAGTGGAGAAATCAGGAACAGGCTGCTTATCACTAAGGGGCAGATTTACTAAGCTCGAGTGAATTTTCGAAGTTAAAAAAGTTTGAATTTTCGAAGTAATTTTTTGGGTACTTCGACCATCGAATAGGCTACTACAACCTTCGACTTCGATTGGAACTAAAAATTGTTCGACTATTCGACCATTCGATAGTCTAAGTACTGTCTATTTAAAAATCCTTCGAATTCAATACTTCGCCAAGTTAAACCTACCGAATTGCATTATAAGTCTATAGGGACCTTCTAAAAGCATTTTCTATGTTTTTTGGCATTGCATACAAATCCTTCAATCGATCGCTGAAAATCATTCGAACTATTTAATCGAACAATTTTTATTTGATCGATCGAATGCTTATTTTAGCGCTAAATCCTTCGAATTCGATATTCGAATTCGAAGGATTTCAATTTGATGGTCGAATTCGAGGGTTTTAACCCCTCAAAATTCGACCCTGCCCCTAAAAGTCTATGCCCGGCTGTGCCCTTGAGAAAAGACCAGAACGCAGGATCTGGTGAGAATAATCCTATTATTTTGGGGGGCATTTACAACTGGAAAAAAAGAGGGAGTGGGGAACGCCCCAACAAATCCCTTTGGAAACCAGTTTTTCATCTACAGCCTTAGATAAATTAGCTTGATAATCCTAGTTTTGTGACAAAAAGTCATGCGATTGCTTATGCAAATTAGGATTCGGATTCAGGTCATCCAGGCAGAAGGATTCAGCCGAATCCGAATTCTCAAAATTTACATGAAAACCTTTGACAACAACAAATCAATCATTTTTATTAACTCAATTGGTTTGTAAGGAACTGGTCCTCAAGGTTTTTTTGTACTTTAACTTGTCAGTTTGAATCGCACACAGCTCTGTGATTTATATTTTACGAAAGCAACAAAAATGAATCCGAATTCATCATAAAGAATGTATGTAGACCTTTATACACACTGTTTATACATAGCTGTACTTTTCCAACCACACATGCAACATTTTCTGCTTTCGCTTTGATTATATAACAAGGTTAGAAATGATGTGTTGAACTATAATATTGGTCAATTGTCCATGCCTGGACTAATTGATCTGCTTGTGTTTCTAATCAATCTAATCTTAGATCAAGAGGACTTGGCTAATTTCTTTGTCAATTCTTCTATTTATCAAAATTCAGATTTGTGTAATGCTAGAGGTTTTTTTTCTATTGTGAATTTTATAACATTTTATAAAACTATAATATTTGCTTATTTATTAAAAAAATCTGAATTTAAAAAAAATTGTTTGAATAAAATTGTAAAAAAACACACGTTGAAAAAACATTTTGCATTGATGGCTTTACATGAATGTGACAACTTGTAGATGCCAAAGATTTACATTGGAGTTTTATGAATTTTTTGCTCTTAAATTGTGTACCTATGAGTTTCGGAAAGTATATTTTATATTCAAGAGTTTTAGTGCAAAAATGTTTTAATTTAACTGTTAATAAATAAATCCTCCTATAGTCTGAATGAGATGGATAAACTGCAAGAGATAAACTCTTAGTTTAGAGGTTGACAGAGAGTGTTTTCCTATGGAGAATGTAGTAATGAAATCCCAAACGTAAGTAGTAGTAAGGGAGTAGAGTTTAAGGTGGCAACTAGGGTTAAGCAATTTTTTTGCGTTTCGAGAATGTGCTCTAGAATTTCACAAAGGGGGTTATTTATTCAACTCCAAATGGAAAACCCCCCAAAAATTGTGTTGTTTTTACTCAGAATTTTTAGTGGGAAAAAAAACATGAATTTTCGAGAAAAAAATCAGGTGGAAAATCAAAAAAATTCATATGATTCAGTTTAAACATTTATTGATAAATAAAGGGAAAAAACCTGTGGTGATTTGGTCTAAGTATTTTTCAGAAAATAATGAAATAAATTCTAGCTTTGATAAATGGGCCTCAATGAGTTTTGTTCAGCTGGAAAAAAAATGATTCCTCGCCTTTTGAACCTGCAATAAAAACGAGTAATGATGCCCATTCACTCTCGTAATCTGTGATGGATAATCCAATGTTTGGGTTTTCCTCTGATAATATGATAAAGTTGAGTTTTCGGGAACGTCAGTCGTATGATGCGAATTGACGCACAAATGTGTTGCAATGTTTTTAAGCTCTGACTTTTTCTAGAAGAATTGTTGATAAATGAGTTCAATTCATGAATGGGAGCTTGGTCAACTTTGTTTTTATAAAAAATTACATTAATTTGAGTTTTAGTAAATAACCCCATGGCAGCCGAACTAGTGGTGGAAGCTTTTGAAATGCAGAATGTACATCAGACACTAAGGGGCCGATTCACTAAATTCGAGTGAAGGGTTCGAATTAAAAAAAAATCGAATTTCAAAGTTTTTTTGGGCTACTTCGACCATCGAATGGGCTACTTCGACCTTCGACTACGAAAATCGAACGATTCCAACTAAAAATCGTTCGACTATTCGACCATTAGATAGTCGAAGTACTGTCTCTTTAAGAAAAACTTCGACCCCCTACTTCGGCAGCTAAAAGCTACCGAAGTCAATGTTAGCCTATGGGGAAGGTCCCTATAGGCTTGCCTGGGATTTTTTGATCGATCATTGGATTAAAATCCTTCGAATCGTTCGATTCGAAGGATTTAATCGTTCGATCGAATGAAAAATCCTTTGATCGATAGATCGCAGGATTTGCGCAAAATCGTTCGACTTCGATATTCGAAGTCGAACGATTTTAGTTCCTAGTCGAATATCGAGATTTAATTAACCCTCGATATTCGACCCTTCGTGAATCGGCCCCTTAAGGACCTTCAAGCAGTACAAGCCATTTCCATTGCCTGTGTATCATGTTACACAACAAAACTGTGCAAAACCGTGGGTGCTGTGTATGTGATGCCTCGTTAAGCAGCAAGACACATAAAGATAACTTGACCTTGAGAGATAATCATTAGGACAAAGGATTGTGTTCTTTGTGTTTTATACCCTTTCAATTTACACATAACCCAAAGTTCATGCAGAACAAATCTGTAAACAATCCACTTCACAAAATACAAAAATAATCTTCAAAGTCTTCACTATATACACTATCTGAATCTCAACTGTAGATTCCTTGAGAAGAAATGATCCAACATATGTATGGTGTACCACAAAGGTATTTTTTCCTTTTTTGTTTTGATAGAACATAGTCTGCAGATTGGGGGTCCCCAACCGTTTTTACCCATGAGCCTCATCTAAATAAAAAGTTTGGGAGAAACACAACCATAAAAAAGTTCTAGGGGGTGTAATTAGCGATGGCTGAATTTATTCGCCTGGTGCGAATTTCCTCATTTTGCCGCTGGCGAATAAATTTGCGAATTTGCTGATAATTATCGGACACCCATTGACTTTAATGGGTGACCAACTTTGATGCCAGTGAATTGGTGCCAGTGTCAAATTCGCGTTTTGGAAATGCCTGAAATTCCTGTCAAATTCGCGTTTTGGAAATTCGTGGCGAAACAATAGGACAAGTCCGCCCATCACTAGCTGTAATAGGTTATTTGGTAGCCTTTTAGCCATTTACTAAAGGGCGAATTGTGTTTTTTTGATGATGAATATTCGGTAAAAAGATAATTGGCAACGACATTGCCTATTTACTAAAAGATGAGTAACACACTTCTCTTGTGAATTACTTTGTTGCTGGAGAACTTTCTATGTGTTTCGTCAGGTGAATTTTTGCTCAGGCAACAATCGCTCGTTTAAAGCGTGAACATTTTCACCAAAATCTATTTTTCCAGGTTCTGACAGGTGAAATAATACAATGAGGCTACATCCTCAACATTATTATGTCAGTGACATCATATCCTGTATACCAAAAATTCGACCATCGAATGGCTATACTTCGACTTTGAATATCAAAGTCGAAGTTTTTTTTACCGAATATGACCGTTTTGAGGTCGAAGTAAAATCGAACGATTTCTGCGATTGATCAAACGATTTTACTTTGACTACAAAAAACTTAGAGAAATGCATTAGAAGGTCCCCATAGACTAACATAGCACATTGGCAGGTTTAATTTGGCGAACTATTGAAGTCGAAGTTTTTTTAAAGAGACAGTACTTCGATTATCGAATGGTCGAATATTCGAACGATTTTACTTCGAATTGAAGTCAAAGTAAATTTGAAGTGGTAATATCCCATTCGATGGTCAAAGTATCCAAAAAATTACTTTGAATTTCGAATTTTCTTACTTGGAAAATTCCTTCTAATTCACTTTGACCCTTGATAAATCCTCCCCTTCAAGTGGGATTATGTTTACTTAAGTTGTGACTGTTAAAAATATCTATCACTATTTTTTTTTTTTATATATTCTTTATTTTTCAGTACAAAAAGCAATTCACAACGAGACGACCAACATGAAGTGGGTGGGTGGATGAAACCACCAAGATAGAATGAAATATCATACAACTCTCACAATATTCAGACATCAACTGTGCGAATAATACAATATTGCCTAGTAGTATAGATATAAAAGCAGTCAGGGAAATGTGTAACAAAATAGAGATCATCTATACATCCCATAACATTCACTTCAGTAGTCGAAAAACAATGCAGAAGTATTGAGAACAGTAGCTTGTCGTGTAAAGGCTTTTTGCCCTAGTTTTGCAAATAATTAACAGGGGAAAAGAAAGCAAATAAGTCAGAGAGAAGAAAAAAGAATGAGAAAAAGGAAAGAAAAGGAAAAAGAGAAAAAAGGAAAAAAAAAAAAAAAAAAAAAAAATCCAGCTTTTCCAAGGCGCCTATCACAACAGTAAGTTACATACATAGTAAGGGGTCGAATGGAGAATCCTATGGACTAACAGTAAGGCGGCCAATGTGCTCCTAGTCCGATTACGAGGAAGGAAGGGATTCGGATTCCAACATGACAATCCAGGGTGACCAGGTGGACACAAATGAGTCTTGAGAGCCATGTGCATAACTCAATAATTCTTCCATTCTCATTACAAAACCCATTTCTTCCCACCACTCAGAGACAGTGGGGGGGGAGGAGGATCGCCACAGCCCTAGCAGCATTGAGACAGTGACCTATAAGCGTTTTTTTGTATCTGGCGGGGGCGCCTGGAAGCATTGAAAGGAGGCCAACAGAGGGGTCAGCTTGTAATGTCATGCCCGTTAGCTTAGAAATAGTCTGAAATACAGCTGACCAAAAGGGACGAAGGATCGAGCAGTGCCACCAGATATGGGAAGGTGTGCCAATCTCCCCATTGCACCTCCAGCAGAGATTTGGCACCTGAGGATACATTTTATGTAGAAGATCCGGACACCTATACCATCTGGAGAGTATTTTATCGTTAGTTTCTTGTGATTTACAGGCTATAGAAAACTTATGAGTTAGAGTAAAGCATGAGCGCCATTGTTCTGCAGAGAATGTACATTGTAATTCCCTTTCCCACCTCTCAGTGAATTTCGGCAAAACTGAAGTATCTTGTGAGTCAGCTACTCTATATAGAACCGAAATCAGATGTTCGGTAAGGGATCGCGAGACACAAAGAGTTTCAAAGGGGGTGGGGGGAGTACTTCTTAACCGTTCCCCTTGAGGGGCCATCAACCAGTGGCTAAGTTGGTTAAATCTAAATCTATTTAAGAACGAGTCTGGTAGGCCAGGGCACAGTTGGGTAAGCGGCTTCAACATTGTATTCTCTAAGGCTTGAGCACAGATAAAACTGTCAGTATACCTTCTCCCCAAGAAGCCAGCCTTTGACATGCCAGGGGGAAAATTGGGGTTGCCCACTATGGGGGTAAGAGGGCCCTCTCTGGATATCAGTCGTGGATGGGATCTGAGGTACCGATCCGCTAGAGTGATAGTGTCTCTGCAGATCTTAGGGAGCGTATGTGAGGGAGGCCTAATGGGAGGATGTGTCCACCACAATGCCTGCAAAGGTCTATCCACTAGAGACTGTTCTAATAGTATCCATTTTTTGTCAGTTGGGTAATAAAACCATTCAAGTATTCTACTTAACGTGACCGCTTTCATATACCGTTGCAAGTGTGGGAGAGCAAGTCCCCCCTGAGATTTAGGTCTAAACAACACATTTTTGTTAATCCTGTAAAAAATATCTATCACTATTTTTTAACATTTGAAGCTCATGCCACATTTGATTGAGGGTGGGCTCATTGCCTAGGACAATAGAGGACCTCTGTCTTCCTTTTGCTTTTTTGGACATTCTTAAAAAGATGTGGCCACTTCCAGCAATTTCACCAACAATACTAATGAATAAAGACATGTAACCTTTACATAGCCACTGAATTTAAATTGACGTAAGCGTAAGTTAATGAAATTTCGCTGGGAAGGACGTTAGAGAGTAGCGAAAATTCATTATGAGAATTGTAGACCAATGAATCATTGCTGAAAGTACACCAACATTCTTCGTATTTTGATGAATATACAGAATCGTCAAGAAAAAACATCTGACGTAGTTGCGAGAAGTATTGCGTAGACGCCTGATGCACAGGTACTATAAGTAAATGCGCCCCGTTGTCTTTTTGCCTCCAAAGCATGTTTTTGGTTGAACTTGGTTAAACAAAAGGCACACATTTTTCCATCTTAGCAGTTGGTATACCATCACTTCAATCGAATATTCAACAGGCAACACCATGTTTATTTCTAATGTACCAGTAAGGCCTCCTCCATCTGTACCTGCACTAGGTTGGACTGGCAGGTTTATACAACATAGTTTTGATTTGCTGAAATCTTTAGGTACAATTGTTAAAGTCTGATACAGGTCTTCTCCAACAGTTCTAAGCTCTTCTGCCTGCCTAGGAATTTATGTAATAATAACCCATAATTATGCTGTTATTTTAATAACTATCAGACATATTTCGCTAATATCTGAGATGCTGATCCACAGAAATCGCAATTAGTCCTTCATTGCACAGTAAAATCTGTCTCAAATGAATGCATGGCATATAAAGGTAGAGTCAAAGACAGAAAATAGGAAAGAGTGGTCGTCGGTAATTCAAAAAGGCTGGTGGCCCTGGTAAAAAAAAATAAAAATAAATGAAGGATGTCCAACCTGATGTCCTCCAGCTATTGTTGACCCAGCATCCCTGATAATACTTATAATACTCAAAATCACTCCAACAATGGGGCAAATTAACTAAAGGACGAAGCGCCTAACGCTAGCGTTATTTCGCTAGCATAGCGTATTTTCGTTAATTTGCCAATTCACTATCAGTCGCTGGTGTAAATTCGCTAGTGTTACTTCGCACCCTTACACCTGGCGAATTTGCACAACGGACGTAACTACGCAAATTCACTGACACTCATTTTTCTGAACGCTACCTTTTACGCCAGACTTCCTTTCGCCACTTCAGACCAGGCGAAGTGCAATAGAGTAGATAGGGATTGCTTCAAAAAAAGTTCTAAGTTCCAAAAAACGCTGGCCTTTTTCTTTTTTTATGGGTGATAGGCTGAAAAAGATCGAACTTTCTTTTGGGGCTACCCTCCTTCCCCCCCTACATTTCCTAACTCATGGCACCTTAACTATACAGTGGGCACATGTGTAGGGCAAAATTTGCTGTTTTGAAGGTTTCCCAGGCTTATGTAGTGATGTACTTCCATTGTAACTTCAGTTTGGCACCGTATGCAAATTAAGCATCGCTAACGTAACTTCGCTTTGCTTGGCGAATTAATGCTAGTGCAACTTCACAACCTTACGCTTCCCCTGAGCGCAACTTCGGATTTTAGTGAATTTGCGTAGCGCTGCCGAAAATACGCCTGACGAAGTGCGGCGAAGCGGACGCTGGCGCAACTACGAATCTTAGTGAATTTGCCCCAATGAGTGATTGAAGATCGGGTATGGAGAATGCTAACAAGCAAAGCATTTACATATCGTCGTGCTCCTCCTTCCAAACATGCAGGAAAAACATCTGGACTTTTTGTTTCTGGTACCGGTATTTATTATACTTAGTGATGGGCGAATTTGGGGCATTTCGCTTCGCCAAAAAAATTAAGAATAATTTGCGAAACGGCGCTGGCGTCTCGTTTTTGACGCCGTCGTCAGTTTTTTTTTGGATGCTGGCGCACATTCGCCGGTGAAAATGTGTCGATGTAAAAAAAAAACAGAGGCCGGCAGTTTCGTGAATCGCGGAGATTCGCAGCGAATTTGCGCCTGCCGAATAAATTTGCCCATCACTAATTATACTGTCCACTCGGAGGTAATTTCCTATTGATTATTTTCATTCTGCTCTCAAACCCTCTGTAAACACAGCATGATCTCTGTTTCTCAAGATGGACATTGAAATGGATACGCCACTGGGAATGTACTGTCAGGAAGAATCCATCTTTGTCGTGCTTAATATGAATATATATATATATATATATATATATATATATATATATATATATATATCCTAAAGAAACTTTAGATCAAAGGTTTGAAGCTGATCTTTCTTGAGGACCTCATTGGCTTATCATGGCCAAAACCCAATCTTCATGCACTGCAGATATACTGAAACATTTATAAATATTATATTATATTGCTATTGTCACGGAGTGTATTCCAGAGCTGTATAAGAGAAGGCCAGGTGTTCAGTCGCTTTTTTTAGACCTAGGAAATAGTATACAAAAATTCCCATAATAAAGTGACACAGGCTTACAGGAGACCCAGACCAGACTTCTACACTGTAAAAACGATATTGTTGATTGTAGATAAAGTAGGTTTAGCAATACCTTATGCTTTTACCTATCAAGTGTAAAGGTGACACATTTTTTTACAACAAACATTACTGTTTTGTTTTTTTTAAACCAGGTCTGTGGCCAATGCCTCGCTTAAGAAACTACTTAAAAAACACCTTGAATCAGGAATCACACAAAGAAAAGACAAAAGATAAACATAGGCAACCACTCAGGAAGCAACACATCAGTCAGGCATTGGTTGAGATGAACTGTACTATAAAACTTTGCATGACCTTAAAGGAGAACTAAAGCCTAACTAAAGAATTAGCTAGAAATGTTGTACATTATGTTTTGGGCTTCTGTACCAGCCCAAGGCAACCACAGCCCTTTAGCAGTAAAGATCTGTGTCTCCAAAGATGCCCCAGTAGCTCTCCATCTTATTTTTTTGAAAATGTTTGCTGATTAGTAATTAATACAGATAATTACTACTTGGCAGCACAGAAACCAGTGCAATTAGCATCAGAATTTAATAATCAGCCCTGTAGCATCAGCTTATATTACAGCCAGGGAAGCTCATTTTCTGCTGGATAATTAATGACGAGCCCTAAGCTTAGCTTCTCAACAGCCAATCAGAGCCCACTGAGCATGTGAGTGTCACAGACACTTTCCAAGATGGTGACCCCCTGTGACAAGTTTGAAGTCCTGGATCATTGTTGCTATTGACAAGCTGAAACGTTAGCCTCGTGCAATAAGTTCAGTATATAAAATACGGCATTTTTAGGTTTTGGTTCTCCTTTAATGACTGCTCCTTGTGCACGTTCAATCATATTGGAGCAGCTGGCTCGCCATGTTCCATTTTGTGACTTTCTTAAAAATTGACCAGTACTAAATCCTATTGTTTTTTTATGTAATGAATGTTGTGCCATTGTGTGCATTTGAGTATTACTATTAAAGAATGTTCTGCCTTTTTATTGTACTGCATACCCCCATATAATAGTCTGAATAGCTGTAAAATCTAAAATTTCAACTGTCCTTACAAAGTAATCTGGCAAGAGTCATGCACTTAAATAATCAAAGGTCTCTCTCACAGGCAGCCGACACAGTAAAAAGCTACAATCTTTCCCAATGGAAATTAACATTAAGATGTTTGTTCAGTTGACAAAAATACTCAATGGAATTTAGTAATCTGACAGCAACCAGCCTGTGCTGAAAGCCATAAAGTTCTAAATTCATATTTGGAGCAAAGTTATAGCCACAAAAAGCAAAATTATATGATGATAACATAAAAGGGAGGAAATAAATCAATTATTTAGGGTGTGGCTGGTGGTTACTTAACCTAAACACTACTGCTCATATGTGAACTACAAAAAATTAGAAAATCAAAATTATCTCTCAATGAAATGTTTTTGTCTCCAGTTATCCAAATTAATGGGATATGAAGACTCCGGCCATGGATGTTCTCCATCACCTCCTTTAAATAGGACCCTTCAGACACTAAGCAAATACAACAGAATAAGTCTGAAGATTAAAAAAAAAAGGTTTTTGAAGTAAAGCATGTTCCCTGAACCACCTTGATGGCATAAGGAGCTTAAATAATTGTATTTGATACCAAAAAACTAGGCCAAAAGGCTGTGCCACATTTTTTTTCCAGTTTGAGTTTTTCAAACATAAAACGATCAAGTCTTTTTTCACAATTGAACTCAACAGTTTTTCTGATTTAAGCATTTTCATAAATAAATGGATAGAGGATAAATAGATAGATACAGTAGATGATGATGATAGAAAGATAGATGATAGATAGATAGATAGATAGATAGATAGATAGATAGATAGATAGATAGATAGATAGACACACAGACAGAACGATAGCTAGATAGAGATATATGATAGATATATAGATGATAAATAGATAGATAGATAGATAGATACACAGACAGAGAGAACGATAGCTAGATAGAGATATATGATAGATATATAGATGATAAATAGACAGACAGACAGACAGACAGACAGACAGACAGACAGACAGACAGACAGACAGACAGACAGACAGACAGACAGACAGATAGATAGATAGATAGATAGATAGATAGATAGATAGATACAGTAGATAGATAGATAGATAGATAGATAGATAGATAGATAGATAGATAGATAGATAGATAGATAGATAGATAGATAGATAGATAGATAGATAGATCCAGTAGATAGATAGATAGATAGATAGATAGATAGATAGATAGATAGATAGATAGATAGATAGATAGATAGATAGATAGATAGATAGATAGAGATAGATGACAGATATATAGATGATAAATAGACAGACAGACAGACAGAGAGACAGATAGACAGACAGGCAGATTATCTTCTTAAAAGTATCGGTAAATGAAAACATTTACATTTTAGAAATTCACTTGATTTAATAAACTAAAAACATACACACTTTAGGGCTTATTTACAAATATTGGTTGAGATTAAGTGTTTGTGAACTGAGAAAATAGCAGCAAAAAACACAATCTGAAAATATGATCCCGGGTGCCAATTGGACTAAGAGGATTATTTATCAAAGGTTAAGTTTTAGAGCTTTGTGAGCTTTTTAAACCTTGAATAAACATACAACTGGAATGGTTTCGAATTTATGCAAAAACCAGAATGCAAAAAACTCGAATCAGTGAATTTGAGGTGAGAAACCCAAAGATTTGAATTGATTGAGTTTTTGAGCGAAACCCACTGAAAAAACATGTACATCATGAAGGCTACAAACTTCTTTAAAAGGAACCTCTACCATTGACTTCTACATGACCTTGACAGGTTTTAGATGTATATTTTTTGGATTTGAGCTATATCCAGTTTCGGGGTATAATAAATCTTGAAAATGTTGACCAAAAAAGTTTGGCTTATTTTTGGTAACCCCAAAAAATCTGTTTTTGACAACAAAATACCCTTGAAAACTTAAATTTTTCATGGAAAAAAACAACTCCGCGTTAGAGTGCGATTCAAAAAATTCTAAAACCTCAAAGCAAATCAATATTTGCTAAGGACAGTTCTGATTGACTTCTACATGACCTCGGCAGTTTTTAGAGTTTTTCATGGTCTTTATGCTTAATAAATATTGTAAAAATGTAGTGTTTTAAAAACATTCTTCACATGAAAGATTATAAATGCTATAAAGTTCCAAATAAAAAAATACGAACATTAATAAATTGGCCTCATGGTGTCTTTCCCCTCTAAGGCTTCATACTGAATTACCGCGTGAGAACTGGCTGAATCAGACGACATTGTGGAGTTTGTTCCAACCCGACATACTTCTTTTTTTCTTGCGTGTCAAAATTCTCAGTTTTATTAGCATCACCTAAGAACAGATCTAAGCTGCCTTTAAACTTTCACTCTGACATTATCTGTTAGTATGGGAAAGATTAAAGGCTTAATTTTTCATTACTTACCGCTTGCACGGCGCACAGATGAAAGCTGTTTACCTCAAGACCTGGCGTCTCAAGAGGAAAAAGACTGGAATATAAAAATGCCGCTAATGTGATTCAAATAACAAAATGTTTCCTTTTCTTAGTTATTAATACCCAGGTATATATATGTAGATTGAAGGGGAACTTCATCCAAAAACTGGGGTTTTTATGTATGATATATAATTATAAGCAGCTTTCCATTATGAGGAGACCGGCACAGGCCTGGACCCACAAAGTAGTAGAGCAGAAGTCAGATTGTAAAAGGTTAAAAACGTACATTTTATTTTCAGTAATTAAGAACCAAGGCCTGACGCGTTTCATGTCTACCAAGTATACTTAGTCATAGGCTGCGCAAAACCCACTCAGTCTATGACTAAATGTCCTTGGTAGATACAAAACGCATCAGGCCTTGGTTCTTAATTATAGAAAAATAAATGTTAGTTTTTAACCTTTTACAAATCCAACTCAGTCTTTGACTAAGTGTCCTTGGTAGACACAAAGCACATCAGGCCTTGGTTCTTAATTATGGAAAATAAAATGTAAGTTTTTAACCTTTTACAATCTGACTTTGGCTTTACTACTTTGTGGGTTCAGGCCTGTGCAGGCTTCTTCTGATGTCTCCTGGTGTTTGCTCCCTCTGCTGAAGGTCTGGGGCCCACCATACACAGTAGTAAACTCATCGAATGTACTTAATACACTGCATACACTGGTTCCCCATTCGTATTGTTTGTAGCTTTCCAATATGCACTAATTACAAATTGATGATTGATTGAATAGGTGTTGATGTTTTTAATTTTAAATTACCTGAGATAAGCATTTGTTTGCAGGTTTTAATTCTGAGACTAATGGTTGGTGCTTGGAAGGAGGCTGTTGGAAGTAGATTGGAACTGAAGAAAGATTTCGTCCCCATTGTCCATTATTTCTTAAAAAATAGTAACAGAACTTTTGATGCTAACCTTAAACAAAGTCTATCTAACCAGTTGCACAGGCTCTTTTTTTATTCTACTTCAGCTTGTAGAGGGACAACCAAGACACAGAACCAGAAGGCAAAGGAAGAAAAGAAACAATTAGCCATTATTATATAGAGGAGCAGTTATATCATTAATCATGTTCATTAAACACTGACTCGTTGAGGTTCAAGAATTTTTGTGGCTTGAGAAAATGGCTTGGTAAAACTCCATAAAGTTTCAAAGACAAATGAAGAAAAAGGCTCTCTCTGTCTACCCACTGAAAAATAACAGCTCATTTATTTTAAAGAAAAGTATAAATGAATAAATGCTGACACTAAGTGCTATTCTACTGATAATCAAATGCTAATTACATAAAATCCCCATTAAAAATCCCTGAGAGAAGAGTTTAAGAAGAGGATTTCTATGTACTTAATTATTGGCAACCTCTTCAAAAGTGCTGCCTAGATAGACAAGAAGAGGGTGCTACATGCTAGAACCAGCCTGACAAGGATTAGCTATTCTGACAACAGACCTCTCGAGTTTCTCCCAAATTTGGTGGAACCCTAGATGGTGGAGTTGATTAATTGTTCATCATAGGCTCTTTAGATCTTAGAGAACTTTTTAATTAAAACAGGCCGACAGCTGCTTCTACCTACATGACCATCGTGGGACCTGAAACGGCTTCAAACCATTATCAACAAGGCCAATCATATTTGTTACATATTTTATGGTCAGCTCATAGTGTTCCATAAAGGGGATGACCTCTCAAACCATTATCAACAATATAGGTGTGATTTGTTACATATTTTATGTTCACCTATGAGTCTTCAAAAATGGGGTGGCCTCTCAATCCTTTGTCAACAAGGCGAAATAGAAATTGTTGCATCTTGCATGGTCAGCTCCAAGTTTTCCATAAAAGGGTGACCTCTTGAAGAGGTTGATTACTCTGGAAATACATTTCCTGGATGAATACAATTCCATTGCATGTAATATAAGGTAAAGGTTAAAACATTTATCGGTAAGGTTTCCCCTTCAAGCAGGAAAGAAATGCAACTAGGGATGGGCGAATTTGATCCGTTTCGTTTCTCCAAAAATTTGCCGCGGGCGAAATGTCGCAGACGCCCATTAAAGTCTATGGGCTTCAAAAAAATGTTGTCGCGCGGTGAAATTATTTTGTCGCACGTCTTTTTTTTTTGACGCACACCGCCATACAAGTCTAAGGGCGTCATTTTTTCGGCGAAACGAGATGAAAAAATTTGCCCATCCCTAAATGCAACTAGAATTTTAGATAAGCCAATACCATGTAAAACAAATAGGCAATGGTCAAAGGAATGTTCAAAGCTGACTGTTTCTGCAATTTCAGGGTCATTGCGGCATATACACCCACCTAAGTGACCCAATTGCATTACTATAAGTAGCATTATTGATGTAGTGCTCCTACTGCTGCAGGAATAAACAAAATGAGCATGCACTCCTGAACCAGCCGGTGAAGATAAAACGACTTTATTCCATATTACTAAAACCGCATGTCCTGACGCGTTTCGTATCTACTGATACATAATCATAGACCTTTTCCTACTGCTGCATCTGAGAGCAAACCCCTGGTTGGTGGACTAAAGTTGTTGTAAGATTGATAAGCTATCACTCCCTATTTGTAAAAAGTGTCCTGCTTTCTGCCATACCATATGTCTACAAATAGTTGGTCCCCATGGGGGAGCCTAGCCAGTAGACCGTTTAGGGTGAGGTTTTGGGAGAATGTCTATTTTATTTCCAAGGTTCTCCTTGATATAAAAAAATATATAAATTGAGAGATCCTATTTTTTTGCTGTCCTAGATAGTCTTTGTCTCTATGGCTGACAAAGCAATGTCTACATACATCCATATTCTTGGTCGGAGCAAAGAAGACCTCAGATAAGGGCTTGTGGCTGAAAATGAAACCAACAACTGTACAATTGATGGCCTATGTCAGCGTAAATCTATCAGTGACCTACTTACTGAGTGCTATCAGTCATCAGAGTGCTTATCCAGAACTCGTAGACACTAGTTCACTAAGGCATACTCTAAAGGATATACTGAGTAGCAGAGCTTATTTATGGGTTATAGGAGTAGGTAATGAGGGCAATGTGTGACCACATTCTGAGTCAATGAAGGCTTCATGTAGACTGAAACTGCAAGGTCTAACAGTGACACCTTGAAAAGAGCTAGATTCTGAGATCTGACCTGGTCCAACCCAATCAACAGTTGATTTGCTTATATCTATTTTATGATTATTTTCCCAGGTAAATCCTGATTGTGTTATGCTGCGTTACAGCTATCCTGTGGCTGGAAACCTGATTTAATTGCCAGACGGGATCAAACTTTACCAAGGTTCTGATCTTTTCTTTCCACTCTTTTAGTCTGAAGATTAATTGGGTGACAACCTTTAGAAGAAACTGTATTTTTTATCGGCACACAGAAAACAACCCAATTTAATCTAGTAGTTGGGGACAAAACAGGGCTATTTAATGGGCTATTTCTGACAGTCCTGTTTGATTAAAACTCATTTTCTCTTCGTTAGGAAGATGAAAGGGTGGACAGCATTCTGCCTCAGTGTTTGTTCAATCAGAAGGAGATGAGTGTTGGGTGATTCAGATACAGAGTTTGTGAAAATATTCTCTTGTTTTCTAAATGACTTTGCACTTGTACAAGTGGTTCCAATAGAAATTGCTGTTTATGAAAGATAAAAGCCCATTCCAACATTCCACAGGGCTTCAGAGCTTCTACTGCTCTTCTCCTGCTTAGCCGCATTGCTTCAACTGTTATCCAATGATGGAAAAGGCTTTTTAACTTTATGAAAGGAACACAATAAACCTAATTCCTGCTATTATTCAACATGCAGCTATTAAGGGAATGTGCAAAAGCAGAGAATGTTCTGCAGACCTTTACTAAAGTGGAATCCAACCAATATACACAGGTATTGTTTTCCGCAAAAATGATATTTCTATAAATGGTCATTTCATTTAGATGTTGTTCGTGAATGTCATTTTCACAGCAGTAGAGGAGGTGGGAGATCAGATATTTACACTTTTTTTTGGTCAAATTAAAATTGACATAATGAAACCTTTCTGCGACGTCTGATTTTCTGCATTTTTCTCAAATCCCCTATCTTCAGTGTACTTGTTTACTTAGAGGCCCATTTATCTAAGATCGGATTTCATTCAGTTCTCGGTTCATGTGAGTTTTTAAAAACATGACATGAACCTGAAATTCGACCAACCGAAATTTATTAAAAAAATCCAATTTTCAAAACTCGGATGAATAGGATCGACCTGAAAACTTCGTATTGAATTTGATTCGAGTTTTAAAAACTCGATTTGAGTTTTTTCACCGAAAAAAAACTTGAATGTCAGGAAGGCTGCAAACAATTCCAAAGTGATCCCAGGTCGTCTTCCATAGAATAAAACAGCAATTCGGCAGTTTTTCTGTGGCGAATAGTCGAATTTGAGTTCTTAAAAGGCCAGTGTATGATAAATCTTGAAAATCATATTAGAATTTTTAAAAAATTTGGACAAAACTCCAATCGAAGTTTAACAACTCCCTAGTCAAATCACCATACATTGGGGGTCAACATATACTATGGGTCGAATCACCATACATTGGTGACATTCGACCGTCAAAGTAAAATCCTTTGACTTCAAATATCGAACTTGAACTGTTCCATAATGAGGAGGATTCTTTTTTATAATCCTCATCGCATTTCCTTTGTTCGTACGATCGAAGGCAAAATCGGTCGATCGAACGATTAAATCCTTCGAAACGAACAATTCGAAGGATTTTAATCCATCGATTGAACGATTTACCTTTTATCATAAAAAGATAGGAAAGCCTATGGGGACCTTCCCCATAGGCTAACATTGATGCTCGGTAGGTTTTAGGAGGCGAAGTAGGTGGTCGAAGTTACTTCGACTATCGAATGGGCGAATAGTTGGACGATTTTTAGTTCAAAATGTTCGATTCAAATTCGTAGTCGAAGTAGCCAATTCGATGGTCGAAGTAGCCAAAAAAAATACTTCGAAATTCAAAGTATTTTTTATTCTATTTCTTCACTAGAGCTAAGTAAATGTGCCCCTAAGTCTACTTATAAACATTCAAACATTAAATAAACCTAATAGAGTTTTTCCTCTAGTTAAGATAAATTATATCTTAGTTTGGATCAAGTACAAGGTACTATTATATTATTAAAGAGAAAAAGGAAACCATTTTTAAAAAATTTAATTATTTGAATAAAATGGCTTCTATGGAAGATGGCCTCCCTCCTTAATTCAGAGATATGGGTTTCCAGATAAGGGATCCCATACCTATATGATTATTATTAGTGATGGGTGAATAAATTCACCGAACACTAATCGATTCTTCTGCCTGGTCGAACTGAATCCGAATCCTAATTTGCATATGCAAATTGGGGGCGGGAAATCACGTGACTTTTTGACACAAAACAAGGAAGTAAAACATTTTTTCCCCGTCCCTAATGCAAATTAGGATTCGGGGGTGGATTTGGTGCATCCCTAATAACTACCAATTAGTATGTAGACCTCTGCCATTGACTTATACACTACCTCGGCAGTAGGGATGGGCGAATTTGACCCGTTTCATTAAGCCAAAAATTCGCTACCGGTGAAATGTTGCCGACGCCTATCAAAGTCTATGGGCGTCAAAAAAATTATTTTTGACGCACGCCTAATTTTTTTTGTCACACGATGCCATGCAAGTCTATGGGTGTCAATTCCGTGGCGAAACAAGGCAAAAAAATTCGCCCATCCCTACTCGGCAGGTCTTAGATTTTCAGATTCTGGCTTTTTGCTCCATCTCGAAAAATTTGAGTCTCAAAAGACTATCATTAAAACATTTTACCATGTATGTCCACTTGTACTTTTGACTCTCAGCAGACTTTTTCTCTTCATGCAAGTTTTGGGATACAGTTAGGGATGTGCAAAATCCAATATTTATAGATTTGGCTGAATACCTAATGCTTCATGAAAGATTCAGCAGAATACCAAACCAAATCCACACCCTAATTTGCATATGCAAATTTTGGAAAGGAAAAAAATGTTAACTTACTTGTTTGTTTGACAAAATGTTTTTAGAATTTTCGAATTTGGATTCAGTTCGGTCAGGCATTCTTCTCAAAAATGTCAAATCCTGGCCGACTCCAGAACCAAATCCTGGATTTTGTGCATCCTTAGTTAGAATGTTTTTTTCTATAGACAGTTTGCTCTGTTGTGTTTCGGGAAGGGGAGAGAGACATATGGAGGTGGCTTGAGTTTTTCTTAGGCTTTCCTTCTCCTTTAATATAAAAAATGTAGGCTTTCCTTTTTAAAAAACTGGACGTTTACACACATAAAAAAAACTTCCCTAAAGGACTTCCCTAAGTCCTCAGTTTAATACAAGAGCATTCTCAGAGGACATTGATACAAGCTCACTTTTTCTGCCTGTCATATGCTGAAATGCAGCCGTTCTCTAAGTGAATTTCCAATATTTTGCAATCGCAAGTCAGCAGGTTGGGCTTCCACTCCGTGCCCCGTATCCCGTCTCCTGCAGAAATGTGCAGCCTTGACAAATGACAAAACTGCCACTACAATATATTAATGCTCACAGGAAAGCACGACAATAACACAATTATAGGTTCAGGCTTGGAAATACATTTCTTACAGGAGGGTTAAGAAAATTTCCACTGGGATTTCTATTACCAAACTGCCAAAAAATCAATATTGACATTGAATTGAACACTGGTTCTTCAGATAAGGTTACAATGTATATCTGATTAACACAGAGATGAGTATCACAAGAAGAACATTCAGGCTGCTCCTAAAACTGGCGACCCCTTTCCCACCAGTCTAAATTGTATTTCTAATTCAATGTTCCTCTCTTCTAGTCCCTGATCTGACTGGAAAATCAAACCTGCTTGATCAACATCTGGCCAATTTTTGGCCAGATATCGGTCGGGTGGGCCCATCAGAGGTCCTCATCCATGGGTAGATAAACTGGCGACATTTACACATCTGCCAGTGGCACATCTTCCCAGCAAGAAGTTGGTATCAGAGATAACATATTCATTTGGGGTGAATAACAACCCTATGATAGGATTTCTGTTTCAACTGCCCTCATCCATCCCAACCTCCAAGGTGGCCTACAGTCTTGATAGTCAAATAGCAGTTTGATCCCAATTGGCCAGACCACTTAAACAAGTCTGGACCTGTATGGCTACTTGGCTAGCATAAAGTAAGTCTTTAAATGATGTCAATGACCTCATTATTAATCAGTGCTGATGGTTAAACAAGGTGGCATTAAGCTGAATATTAAGTATGAGGTTCTAAGGGGCAGATTTTTTTTGATCGAATTTGAATTGAATTCGAGTGAATTTTTCGGGTCGGTAAAATTAATTAGAGTTTTACATATTTGATTTTTTTTTAATAAACTAACCCCCAATCGAATTTCAAGTAAAATCAAATTCATGAGTTACAAAAAAACTCACATGAATTCAAAATTTGACCCTTGATAAATCTGCCTCTAAATGTCAGATTTATATCATATAGATAAGGCTGACTAAGCCATGATGTCTGAAAATCCGAATGTGCCAGGGTTGTAAGGCACCCACACAAAGGGTTAGTTCGGGGAAGAATAAAGAATAAAAACAAAATCTGGTTAGTGCACAAAAGGATGCCATTATATCACAAACTCCATTCTGTACAGTTTAACAAGCAATCTGTCTCACAAATGTATAACCTCCATGTAATGGACACACTTATGTGCAAAGTTACTTACAGAATTTAATTATGTAAAAACAAAGTTGGACATAATATATAATAGTGTAACTAACTAGTGCTTGTCAAGCTAGATTTGACTGACAAAATAGATATCTGTGACAGAAAGCAAGATTTTATAGTACAGGATTCATTCTTTCCACAAAATGACAGTTTTGTTTTACAAAACAGATAAAATAACCATTCTGTGAAGCAACACTGTCAGTCACATTCCTGAACCAATAAGAACAAAGCTTATTGCCATATACAAACAAGATGAGAAGTGGCCAGCTCTGCGCCACATGGTTAAGGCAAAGTATCTGGCCTACTATAGAGGGCGCCCTCTAATGTCCCCTGTGCTGCATAGTAATAAACATGAACAAACCTTTCCTAAAAGAGCTGCTGTTAAACACTACAGGTTCATAAATGGAAGTTTTTACAAATGGCTGAGAAATATAATGTTGCACTTATATTGATTGTAGAAAAAGAAAAGTATGTCATTTTGTGGAAAGAATGAATCCTGTACTATAAAATCTTGCTTTCTGTCACAGATATCTATTTTGTCAGTCAAATCTAGCTTGACAAGCACTAGTTAGTTACACTATTATATATTATGTCCAAGTTTGTTTTTACATAATTCATTCTGTAAGTAACTTTGCACATAAGTGTGTCCATTACATGGAGGTTATACATTTGTGAGACAGATTGCTTGTTAAACTGTACAGAATGGAGTTTGTGATATAATGGCATCCTTTTGTGCACTAACCAGATTTTGTTTTTATTCTTTAATAGAAACAAGTCTTTTGTATATTTTGTTTCTCTGTGTATGGTCACAAATTCGTATATAACATGAGAGACATTCATTCTGTGTATTAGGGATAGTTTTGTATACAGAATGTATTTGGGACAAACGGCACCCCATAGTTGTCACCTTTAGTCCCACCTTAAGGTTGCGTCTTCATCCGATTGTGTCAGATGCAATCAGCTTGAACGTGCGACATTTGTATTACTTACATTAGATTCAGCACATCCGGCGTGACTCCTGCGCTTCCCTGCGTTGTGTCGGAACGGCTGGATGACCCCTGAAAATGCCCGTGTAGTTCTACCCTTACTCTCAACTGTCACAGCCAATTTATTCCTAAATAACGAAAATTACTAATCCTTCTTTTTAAATTCATAATATTGGAAAAGTGTTAGTTAGTAATTCAATTTGGCTCTTACTGTGATAATACTCAACAAAAAAGAACTTAGTCTGTTCAATATTCTGACATATTTATTAATGGAACCTTCCTCTTATTAAAATGAAGTCATTATCATTCAAAGCCTTTGACTTGCAAACTAAGAACCATGTATAATTCCAATGTTTAAATTAAATACCGCATTCTACATCTGAAAGGGTCATTAGCCATCCAACAGGGCTTGGTAATAGCCACAGTGCTTTCATAAATAATATGCCACAGCGGGGGGGATCAAGAAGCCCGGCCAGGTTGCCGTCATGGTAACCTAATTGTATAGCGCTATGATTTGCTTACACCTTATTGGGAAATGGGTTTAATAAGCACAGAAGCACAGACAAGTCAAGGGGCACATTCATAGAATTGTCTTATATTTTAAGCAGCGCAGTAAGTTTGTCCCAGTTCAGTAACCAATAGCCATCAGCTGTTAGATTAGGAATAACTAAATTCAGTATCTTCCCATTGCAAAGTTACTGTTATTTGGTGCATTAATCTTCTATAGTAAGAAAGATAATAGGGATGCACCGAATCCAGGATTCGGTTTGGGATTCGTCTTTCATTTGCATATGTAAATTAGGGGCGGGAAGGGAAATCACGTGACTTTTAGCCACAACACAAGAAAGTGTTGATGTGCAGGTTGGGTTTTTCCTCACCGCCCGATATCCACCCGCATCCACCCAAACCCGACTTCCGGGATCCTTTTATAGACCTGCGCCGACCTGCCCTGCCAATGATGTCACGAAAGGGGCGGGGCGAGCAGGCGTGCAGCAATAAAACCAGAACCCGGAAGTCGGCAGTGTAAGGTGGCGGGTGGGGAGAACAGGAAGAAGAGCTTGACCCGGACCCGCACAACCAGGTCCGTACTGAGAATTAAAATAGGCCCTGGCATTTCAGGTACACAGAGGCCCAATCAGCCCCCACAAGCCAACTAAATACTGACTTTCTATGGCACCTTTTAGCAGCCCCCCTGGCATTTGCCAGAACCCACAGATTGCCAGTCCCAGATGGGATTGTGAGGTCCCGCAGGTATCAGGTCGGCCGCACATCACTACAAGGAAATAAAAACAAGTGGATTCGGTACATCCCTAAAATATATTATCAAAGAGCAGTTTCATTCATTCTATAAATATGTGGACAGTGCTAATAATGACAAATATTCATAAAAATATTCAGTTATACTGTAGATTTCCCTATTTGTCATCATTATGTTAATAATAATTATTATTGTATGAGTCCCAGACCTGCCTCTGGATTGGGGCAGTGGTGCAAGGGTAGGGGACCTTGTCATTGCTCTCAGTATATCTGTTATTTTGGGAGATCAGGGTAAAAAAGAAAGAGCTTCCCCTTTCATTATTCAGACATATTACTATGCAACACCTGCCACAGCTCAATGGCTTATCTTGAGAATGTCATGCTTGCTAATATCCTGCTCTGAAATTCAGGCTTACTAAGTATATTAGGGATTTGTGATGTCCAAATTGCTTGGCTTCTCCGCAAATCTGTAAAATATATATATATATGGCATTGCTATAGGCTGCAGACTTGGCAGTAAATAACAACTAATCTGTAATTGTGAATAATAATACCACTGTTAAACTTTCACAGCATTACTGACTATGATCTGAGAAAAATGTATATACAGGTACAGTATGGGACCTGTTATCCAGAATGCTTGGGGCCTGAGGTTTTCCAGATAAGGGGTCTTTCAGCAATTCCTATCTACTATAAAACATTAAAACATTACATAAACCCAATAGGCTGGTTTTGCTTCCATTAAGGATTAATTATATCTTAGTTGGGATCAAGTACAAGCTGCTGTTTTATTATTACACAGAAAAAGGAATTAAAGGGATACTGTCATGGGAAAACATGTTTTTTTTCCCAAAACACATCAGTTAATAGTGCTGCTCCAGTAGATTTCTGCACTGAAATCCAATTATCAAAAGAGTAAACAGGTTTTTTTTTATATTCAATTTTGAAATCTGACATGGGGCTAGACATATTGTCATTTTCTCAGCTGCCCCCAGTCATGTAACTTGTGCCTGCGCTTTAGGATGGAACTACTTTCTGGCAGGCTGTTATTTCTTGTACTTAATGTAACTGAATCAGTCTCAGTGGGACTTGACTTTTACTATTGAGAGTTGTTTTAATATCTACCAGGCATCTGTTATCTTGTGTTAGGGAGCTGCTATCTCGTTACCTTCCCATTGTTCTTTTGTTGGGGGGAGAGGGAGGGGGTTGATATCACTCCAACTTGCAGTACAGCAGTTAAGAGTGCCTGAAGTTTATCAGAGCACAAGTCACATGACTGGGGTCAGCTTGGAAACTGACAATATGTCTAGCCCCATGTCAGATTTCAAAATTGAATATAAAAAAAAAACTATTTGCTCTTTTGAAGAATGGATTTCAGTGCAGAATTCAGCTGGAGCAGCACTATTAACGGATGCGTTTTGAAAAAAACATGTTTTCCCATGACAGGATCCCTTTAAGGAAAATCATTTTTAAAATAGTGAATTGTTTGATTCAAATAGAATCTATGGCGCAAATTCACTAAGCGCCGAAGCACCGAACGCTAGCGTTAATTCGCTAGCGTTTGGCATTTTCGTTACTGCACAAATTCACTAACGAACGCCGGCGTAGTTTCGCTAGTGTTACTTCGCACCCTTACGCCAGGCGAATTTTCGCTAGCGGCGTAACTACGCAAATTCACTAACTTGCGCAGTGTACTGAACGCTACCTTTTACGCTAGACTTCCTTCGCCACCTCAGACCTGGCGAAGCGCAATAGAGTAGATAGGGATTGTTTCCAAAAAAGTCAATTTTTTTTCTAAGTCCCAAAAAACGCTGGCGTGTTTTCTACATGATGGGTGATAGGCTGAAAAAGATCGAAAATATTTTTGGGGCTCCCCTCCTTCCCCCCTACATTTCCTGACTCATGGCAACTTACCTAGACAGTGGGCACATGTGTAGGGCAAAATAACATTTTTATTTGCTGATTTGAAGGTTTTCTAGGCATTTGTAGTGCTGATACGTGTTCCTCCATTGAAATTTGAATTTCGCGCCGTATGCAAATTAGCCTTCGCTAGCGTAACTTTGCTTTATATAGCGAATCAATGCTAGCGCAACTTCGCAACCTTACGCTACCCCTGTGCGCAACTTCGGATTTTAGTGAATTTGCGGAATGCTGGCGAAACTACGCCTGGCGAAGTGCGGCGAGGTGCGGCGAAGTGCGTCGAAGTTACGCCTGGCGCAACTTCGCATCTTAGTGAATTTGCCCCTCTGAGAAATGGAGTAAGCAATGCAGAATTTAGCCACTCCCAGCTCATTTGTATTTGGGGAGGCTGCACAGTCCTCAAGCATTCCCCAGAACTTCCAGCACATTTACCAAAAATGTGGACAGCAGCCCGTACTCCAGAAAAAGTTTAATTGTAGTCTTTCTTGGTTTTACTTGAAAATAGGCAGAAAGGTCAAAAATATATAGAAGAAAGCCTTCCTGTAATATGGAGCTTTCTGGATAATGGGTTTCTGGATCCTATACCGGTGTTATTATGATCAGAATGCTCGATACATCAAACATACAGATTTTTATTAACACTTTTCTCAAGTCATAGATTGTGGAATGTCTTACAACAGCATGTTAGTACCATAGATCCTATGGGGCAAATTCACTAACCTGCGGAGTTGCGCTAGCGCAGGCTTCGTCGACTTGGCCAGGCGAAGTTTCACCAGGGACCTGCTAATTCACTAAAATCCGAAATTCCGCTCAGGGAGGCGAACAGTAGCGAAGTTGCGCTAGCGTTAATTCGTCAAGCAAAGCCTAATATGCATACGGCGCCAAGTTTAAGTTGAATGGACGTATATGTATATATATTGCACTTCGCCAGGTCTGAGGCGGCGAAGGCATGTCTGGCGCAAGAGGTAACGTTCAGTAAAATATGGCATTTAGTAATTAGTGCAGTTACGTCGTCCCTTCGCCATAGCACAACTTCGCCTGGCGTAAGGGTGTGAAGTAGCGCTAGAGTAGGTCCACTTCGCTAGCGAATTTATGCCAGCGCCTGTTAGTAAATTGTCGAAGTTATGAAATGATGTCACGCTGGCGAATTTGCGCTACCGTTAGGCACTTAGCTTTAGTGAATTTGTCCCTAAATGTCAAGTTCCTGGAGTTACAGTAATTCAGAGTCCAAGGATTCCTTACTGGGTTGAGTCAAAAGCCAAACGGCAAGTGAATTAGATGCTAATGGGCTGATAAGTACAATGTGCTAGTAGTGACACCATTCAAACAAGAATGCAGGAGAAGAAGCAATGTACTTGTGGTTTACCAAAATGGACCATACAGTTCATCTTGTGCAAGTCGAGTTGGACACAATTACTCTGGAAACCTGGGTGAAAGTGCTACATTGTGGGTAGCCCAGATTTTGCACTGTGCATATTACAGAAGGAGCCCTGGCATCTGTGTGTCCTGCATGGGGAAGGTTTGCAATTCTTGGATGTATTTTCTCTGTACTGCAAAACACTAGAAATGGCTACCTTGCTTTTTGTACTCTCTCCCACTATTGATAGCATTGCTGAAATCATGAAAAATGACTCTTCTCTTTGGGGCATCTTCAGTAAATATGATTATAATTGTTATCTACTTCATATTTTCTTAAGAAATAGGCTCTGTTCCCAAAGTACCTCGAAACCAGTGTTTCCTGACTGCTAACCTGCATTTAGTAGGTTCATTCTATGTATTTTGTGAGATTGTATTAAATGTTTAGTCCTGTGCTGGTGTCAACTCTTTCTGTTCCGGAACTGCTCTGTGCATGATTCAGGGACATTTTGTTGTATTTATGGACACATTTGAGACCTTGTAAAATTAAAGGTTTCCATGATTATGATGCAGTCATTCACTCTCCCTCTGTTTATTGCTTTTAACTTTTGTTTCGAATAGGTCCAATTCTTATCCTTCTCCATTATAGTTTAGTTGAACTGAATAAGAAAATGTGAGTAGATTCTTGGCTTTTTATTTTGGATTCTTTATCGAGGAAGACCATCATGGTCAAAACGCAGTGGACTCACTACTTATTTTGGCGTTTTTTGGTAACCCCCTTTTTTTTGGTACGTTAGTTTTGGAGACCCTTATGGGGAGCGTCCTGTGGATTAGCATCCCATGATTAACTTCTAGGGTGTGCACCTTCTTACTTTATATTCTTAAGTAGATTTGAGAACTGAAATTTTTCAAGAATACCCAAAAAGTTCAGTTGCTTAAGACTTATCTATACTTGATACTTCTCTAGTATAGTGCAATCACTACTTCTAATGACCTTTAGTCCTGTTTTGTTAGCTTTTAATTTCTAGAAGTGAATGTTTTTCCCATAGTGACCAATACATGTTACTGTCCTGCAATGAAGAAATGTTCATTTCCAAATCTTACTCTACCAGACCTCCAAGATGGGCATCCAGGATTATCCAGGAGATAATATAGCCATTTTTTCCAAATGTCCGCTAATAGGGCTTTAGTCTAGCCCAACCAAGTCACTGGGCTCTCTTAGGTGGGTGAGCTACACAGTGCATTACACCAATGCATTAGAGTCAAATCATGTTTCAAGAGTCAAGTCAAGCCTTTCACCTTCTGATCTTTAACTTGGAAATTTTGTCCTTCAGTGGCCTACCAATACAGCTGATGACTTTATAACAGAAATATTTTTTGACTGGTAGGTAATAAAACCTTTGGGTCATATTCAGGGCCTGAACTAGGAGTAGGCAGAAAAGGAACATGCCTAGGGCGTAAAGCTTGCAGGCCGCAGGCACTTACCTTCTCTGTCATTTACCCCTAATTCGAGCTAATGTCCCCTCACTAACTAGTGGTCATTGAGTTCCACCCCACTCCCCCAATTCAAAGTGTGGGCACGGGCCTATTTGCGCATAAATGTGCATGTGTGTGTACGTGTGCGGATGAGAGTGGAGACGTGGCCAGCTGGGGTGCCTAGGGTGTCCGGGTGGCCTGGCCCGGCACTGGTCATATTCATAGTCATATTTATTTAGTATGTGTGTGTGTGTTTTACTGGACAATGAAACACATGAGTGGCTGCATGTAGGAACATATATGCTGGAAAACCTATTGAAAACATATATTTAACTTGATGATAACTTGATGATGAGGGGGGGGAACATGTTATGAAGAAAAAGTGATTTATTATGGATGTAAAAAACAAAAATAGATATAGTGCACAGTGAAAAAGATACTCAAGCTCTTATACCGGGCTAGTGGTCAGAGGCAAAAGAGTGTCCAATAAACAGGCAGAAGGTCGGGCAGTGAACAAAGAAATGTCCGATAAACAGGCCAAGGTAAGGCCTGTTGTGTCTCAATATAACCACATTTGTGAATTCCCACCCAAACTCTCCAAAAGTAAGTGGACAACTTCTAATATTTGGAATTGACAATTTAAGCTACAGTCATCATTGCCGACACAGGTGCCACTACATCATACAGTTACATTCTTGGCAATTCTTTGCTTGCTACCTTTTGGCAACAGTTTGGGAATAGTCTTGTTTCAGCATCATAATAACCCAATGCACAAAGTAAGATCCATACAGAATGGGTTTGTTGAGATGGAAGTGGAAGAACTTGACTGGCCTGCGCAAAACCATGACCTCAACCCAACTGAACTCCTGTGGAATGAATAGGAATGCCAGCTGCAAGTTGAGCCTCACCATCAGTGTCCAACCTCACAAATGCTCTTGTGGCTGAATGGATGCCAATCTCACCAGCAATGGTCCTAACTCTAGTGGAACATCTTCCTAGAAGAGAAGTGGCTGTTACAGCAGAATAGAGAGGACCAAATTCATATGAATACCCTTGAATTGAGAATTGTATATCGGACAGGCAGGTGACCACTGCTTTACACCATGTAGTTCATCATCTTCTGTATATCTTTTTCTATATGTTTATTTTGGGGAGCAGTATGACAATAATCAGCTTTTTTGTAACTGAATGGGTTGGTGATTTCATTCTAAACTGCAATAAAAAAAAGGAAAAAAATTACCGAACACTACACACTGCTCAGAGTTGTATCTACATCTCCTGGAGAGCAACGATAAAGTGCCATCGGCCGCCTAACCATCAGCAGCAATCTCACAATCTGAACACTCTGCAAACCATCTGGTGTCACAAAAGTGCTTAACACATTTATTTAATTCTTATAGTAAGCAGTTTGGTTTTTTTTTTTTTTAAAGAAAGAAAATGTCCTTTGTGGTATTTACTATTCCTTTCTATTTAATAATGCATTTGCAGATATAATTTCCTTCCTTCCTTTCTACACAATTTCTGCTGCATTGGCAACTTTAGCCAATTTAGATAACCATATAAATGTAAATGACTTGATAACAATACTTTTTCTGTAGAAAAGCGTGCAGTTATTAAGAATCGTCAATGTTATGCCATTCCCTAAGAAGTGTGGTTATCGCAGTAAGAGTTTCCATAAGGCTTCATTACAATAATATATAGAAGATGCTACAGATGGGGAAGGAATGCTTTATTTATAAGTACCAATCACTAGAATGTCACCGTTATAGAGGGCTTAACAGCTTGTGATTGACCAATGGAGGTCAATGGAGATCAAAGAAAATTGGAAGTAACACCTCCTCCAATGGGGCCTACCAGGGTTACAAGGAATCCTCCAAGGCCCTATGATAATTCCCATCAGCTCTAAAGGATATCCCATTTCGAGTGATAAAGACCCCCATATATCAGTTTCTCTTGAGGCCCCATAGAAGTCCAGACCCACATTGCTCATATGCTCTAATTTGTCCTGTCCAGGAACCCAAAGAAACCAAAGAAACCAAGCAACTGTTTGCTTTTACTAGTATAAATAGAATAATATCTGCTATAGGTTACTCAACCGTGGTTGGGTTTGACTTCTTCAGAGGCCTGTGAGTGCAGATTCTTCTGAAATCAAATGAGTCTCAATTTGGAGTATAAGGGCTAAATGGTGTTTGTGGAATAAAAATGAATTACTGGAATGTGTTTCATGTTTTTGAAGATGTTAGAAGTGGTGACTGCAAAATGCTTGACCCCAGGAAATGCTGGGAGCTGTATTAGAGGGACAGTAAGAGCTGAAAAATGACCAAAAGTATGTGGACACCTGTCTGTCCACCTTTTCATTTCCAAAGTAAGGGGATTACGATGTATCTGATCCTCCCTTTGCTGTTATAACAGGCTTTACTTTTCTGAGAAGGTTCCACTAGTATTTGGTGGGATGTGCTTGAGTTCAGCCACAAGAAGATTATCGAGGTTGGGTTACTGTGGTGGATCAGGCCTGGCTAACAGTTGGCATTCAAGTTTCTTCTGTGCCCATTGTCCAGTTGGGTTGAGGTCAGGGCTCTGTGGAGACCCATCGAGTTCTTCCACTGCCATGTCAGCAAACCATTTCTGTATAGACTATGTCCATGGGTTTATTATCTTGTTGAAACAGGACAGGACCTTTCCCAAACTATTACCACAAAGCAGGAGAGATTTATCAAGAAAAGCATTACCGGTATGGGACCTGTTAGTCATAGTGTTCGGGTTTCAGGATAAATTATCTTTCTGTAATTTGCATCTCCATACCTTAAGTCTACTAGAAATTAATTTAAACATTAAATAAGCCCAATAGGTTGGTTTTGCTTCCATAAGGATTCATTATATCTTAGTTGGGATCAAGTACAAGCTACTGTTTTAATATTACAGAGAAATCATTTTAAAAAATTTGGATATAATGGAGTCTATGGGAGACTGTCTTATCATAATTTGGAACTATCTGGATAAAGGATCTCATACATGTTTATTATGTATTGGCCACTGTGTTGGCAACTGTGCCTGTGGTTTAAGCAACCATTGCAGTAATTAGAAGGGACATAAGCTCAAGTTATTTTGCCTTTGATCACAAATATTCCCACTGTTTCATTATGCAGAAATAAGTCCTCCCAACAGTGATATAAATTTAGTGAATTACTTACAGAATACCCTATAAGGGCATGAACAAACACAAATGAATATTCCGCCAGACATCTGCTGTTTTGATACACTGTCAAAAAGCAAACAGGTCAGCAACAATTGAAAGCATCCCGGGCAGATGTCTAGGGAATCAAACCCACTTTCCAATCTACACCTGGAGAAAAAAAGCTTTCGGAAATGTGCAATGACAATTTTCACATGAAATAGAACCTCCGAAGCAATTTGAAAATCAGCAGGGCAGCAGGAAGAATATGTTCATTGTGAAAGGCTGACAATAAAGACTTTGATAAAAACTTTATGCTAGCGCTTGCACAAAGTAAGCTGTAATTTTAGGGGCTATACCAAAACATATGACATTACAGCACTGACATATTCCAGTGTTTATTTGAACTGGAGAACGAAAGATGAGATGCAAGGATCAATGTAGGCTGGTGCCTCTGATAAGAACCAAAAATATCACTCAACTACCCAGAATGTACAGGAGAAAATTCACCCCCTCCAGATGTGACCATAGAAGTCACTAAGGGGTTCTGTGACCATATAAAGGCACAAGGCTGCAGGCTGAGTTATACAGGGAACTCTGAGTATCACTCATGTATTATAAGAGATAATGTACCCCCTACTGTAAATTATAAGGCTATTAGAAGTCACTGAGGGGTTGTTCTGTGACCATATAAAGGCACAAGGCTGCAGGCTGAGTTATACAGGGAACTCTGAGTATCACTCATGTATTATAAGGGATAATGTACCCCCTACTGTAAATGATAAGGATATTAGAAGTCACGGAGGGGTTCTGTGACCATATAAAGGTACAAGCCTGTCACATGGACTCCCAAAGTATGAATGTGTTATTATAATCCACAATCTGTGCAGATAGCAAATAACAAGACTCATATATGTTTTGCTAAGCTTAAAAAAAAAACAACAAATCACACCATTTCCTGATTTCTCTTTAATTCATAAGTAGATTTCAATAATGACATTGCACCATTCTGTTGGACGTGGCAGCTTTCTGTTTCTCCTGCTTTTACCACTAGGTGTCACTAATTTCACTCACTAAATTATAAGGGCTGTACCAAAACCACTCCAGATTGACTATTGACTTCCATTTTTTATAAAGGATGGTGGATTTCGTCAAGGTGTTCTATTCTATTTTAGAAATCAGTCTCCTGTTAGCTTCCCAGGTCTCTGTATAAAGTGGCACTTTGCTGACTTTGGCTCTGAGATGTCAACCTGCTGAGCTTTCCAGGAGCATTTTGTCTATTCCCCCCATGGCACAATCATGCACTGCTATAGCCCTAACCATGTCCCTAATTAATGGTGGGAATTCACACATCAATAGACGTGTATGGACATTAGAACACAATGAAACATCATATTTAGAGAACTTAACAACATTGGATCAGCATGACCCAACAGGAGAAAACAGAATATTATATAAAGGGGTAACATGCAAGCACAAGTGGAATAAGAATTCAGTGGCCAACATTCCAACTCAAAGAATTAAATATCACAATGTTAGAATGCAGTGAAGGACACATTTGTAATGTAATAAAAATTGCAACATGTCGTGAAAATCATAGCAACCAATCAGATGTTGGTTTTAAACAGGTGACCTGTAAACCTACCTATTACTTTTATCCAGAATGGGGGACCTGGGGTTTTTTCGGATAAGGGTTCATTCTCTGATTTGGATCTTAATCCCTTAAAGGGGTTGTTCACCTTTGAGATAACTGTTAGTATGATGTAGAGAGCGGTATTCTGAGATAATTTGCAATTGGTTTTCATTTTTTATTATTTAAGGTTTTTGAGTTATTAAGCTTTTTATTCATCAATTCTTCAATTTGCAAGTTCCCCTAGCAACCATGCACTGATTTGAATAAGAGGCTGGAATTTAAATAGGAGAGGGGCTGAATAGAAAAATTAGAAATACCAAGTAGCAATAACAATAGATTTGTAGCCTTACAGAGCATTTGCTTTTTAGAATTGGGTCAGCGACGCCCATTTGAAAGCTGCAAAGAGTCCGAAGAAAAAGGCAAATAACTATAAAACTATAAAAAAAAAATAATGAAAACCAATTAAAAAATTGCTTAGAAAAGTTGCTTAGAATTGGCCATTCTATAACATACTAAAAGTTACCATTTAAGTCTACTAGAAAATCATTATCATCAATTAAACCAAATATAATTGTCTCCAATAAGGATTAATTATATCTTAGTTGTGATCAAGAACAAGTTACTGTTTTATTTATTACAGAGATAAAGGAAATCATGAGAAATAAGAGCCTTGCAATTGGAACACAAAGGCTCAACACTACAACTCCATAGCACTAAAATCAGTCAGAACACAAAAACACAACCTACGGACTAATGGCACAATATTAAAATGATGTAGCACAACACCAGAACACAAAGAGGCATCATTAGATGGGTCAACTTGAGAAAACAAAGCCACAAAATTAGGACACAAAGACACAACATTAGAACTCACTAATAGGCCACTAGAATGCCAATGTACAACATCTGAGCACAAATGGTATGACATTAGTACTCAAAAACCTCAATGACACAACATTAGATGGGTCAACCTGAGAAAACAAAGCTTCAAAACTAGAACACAAAGACACAAGATACAGACTCAAAGGCAGAACATTAAAATGATGTAGTACAACATCAGAACACAAAAACATAACATTAGAACTCAATGGCACAACACTAGAATCATGTAGCACAACATCAGAACACAAAGATACAACATTAGAATTTACCAGCAGGCCACTAGAATGTCAAAGCACAACATCTGACCACAAAGACACAACATATGAACTCAATGGAATGCCATTAGTACTCAAAGAACTCAATGACACCATATTAAATGGGTCAACTTGAGAAAACAAAGCCGCAAAACTAAAACACAAAGACACAACATTAGATCTGATCTGAAAAGGCCACTAAAATGCCAAAGAACAACATCTGAACACAAAGACCCAATGTAATAACTCACCCTGGTGATCTAACCTTGGAAACCCATGTAAAACACATGTACATGGAGCCGTATGTCATACCATGAACTCAATGGTATGACATCAGAACTCAAAGAACCCAATGACGCAACATTAGATCTCAATATGACACTACATTGAAAACAAAGACACAACAATATAACCCACTAACAGGCCACTAGGATGGCAAAGCCCAGCGTCTCACTAACAGGCCAGTAGAACACAAAGACACAACTGTGTAATGGTTTCAGGTGAAAAAGGACAACACAAATTCTCCTTTTCACGATAATGCCTGATAATTGGCTTAGGTTTAGAACCTGTTTATAATACAGTGGAGAAAAACAGGCACATCTGATTGCCTGCAGGATATTCTGGCCCCCAGGAAAAATCATTAGTTATTCTCCGTGTGGGATTGTTTCAGTTCTGGTGCAGGAATAAAGCTGATCATGCACTTTAATACTGTGTAACTTTCCTGGGAGTAATTCAAAGCCATGGCGATAGATTGTAGTGTCAATGAGAAGATGCAGGTCCGCTCAGCTACTCAAACAATCTGCTTAAAAGGAGAAATAAATCCATTTGCTTGTAAGCTTCTCTCATTGCACAGAGCTGGATGTACTGTATCATTTTCTGTGTCAACAATACCTGCATTTTTCTAAAGTCAAACCTTGTTTTATAGGGGAAAATATAAGTGAGCAGTTCTCTCATGTCAGCAGAAGAAGAAGAAGACCTGGGCCCATTCTATTAAAACATAATATTTAACATAGCAACCAATCAGATGTCCAGTTTCAAACTGTTTTTCTTTCATTTCACAGCGAAGTTATGAACAAAATTTTTAGGCAACGTTTGCTCGAAAATGGCGCCCATAGACTGTAATGGGTGAAAACATTTGTTGTGCGTCAAACATTTGTTGCGCGTCAAAAGAAATTTTGTCGCCAATAGACTTCAATGCATTTCGCCAAATTTTGCTGTTTTGGGGCAAAACGCGTCAGATTTGCCCATCTCTATCACAGGTTTGACAACTCTCTCCAAAGTAGTTGAAACTACCACCTGTTCTGTCACTACTACATCACATTCTACAGGTGTGAACACAGTTCTGTTAGTAAACATTTGCAATAATGGGTGAATAAATTTGCCAGATGCAAATTTGCGGCAAATTTCGGTGTTTCCCTGCCTGTGAATAAATACGCAAAACTGCTGCAAGCATTTGCTGGCGAGAAATCCACCATGTCAAAAAAATTTTGGTGACCATCAAAATAGTCGCGTACATATAAATTGTCCTTCTTCAAAATTATTCTGACGCTCATTGACTTTAATGCATTTAGACAAAATAGGCACGCATATAAAAATTCCACGGGCGTCAAAATCGATACGCGTCAAGATTATTTTGACACCATTGACTTTGCAACTTTTGTGGTAAATTTGCAAATCCAAATCCAAAGCGAAACGGGGCAAATTCGCCCATCACAAAATGTTTGTACTGATTGCGCTGTGTTTACTTCGTGACCAGGTATAAATGATATAAGGTAACCTAAGTTTGTGACAAGTAACCCTTAGCCACCAATCAGCAGAGCACAGGTTAAAAGATCACCTAGCCTATGAGTAAGCCTATGAGTAAGCCTATGAGTAAGCCTTTGAGTAAGTGCCCCAATAAGTATGAAACACATTAGCCTTTAACAACTACTGCTTTTGATTGTTTGAGAGACTCCCATTATTATTTAGTACATGATTTATTGTCATATACCCATGACGGGTATCTTTTTATTTAGCCAGTTCGATATTTCTCATTATATTTAGAGTGTGTTCTACTTTTATATAAATATCTTAAGGCAGCATAAGATAGCATTAACATTTCTATTCTCCAATCTAGGGTCCAATGTACTCAGTAACCTTAAAGCCAAGTTTCCAGGAGTATCAAGGATAGCAAATTCATTCAACATAGTCTAAGTGGCCTTCAAGCCAAGCTTCCAAGAATATATATACAGGTATGGGATCTGTTGTCTAGAATGTTCTGGACCTGGGGTTTTCGGTATAACAGATCTTTCCGTAATTTGGACCATTATACCTTAAGTCTACTAGAAAGTACAAGGTACTGTTTTATTATGATGGAGAAAAAGGAAATAATTTTTAAAAAAAGTGTATTATTTGAATAAAATGTAGTTTTCCGTAATTAAGAGCTTTCTGGATAACAAGTTTCCAGATAACGGATCCCATACTTGTATTAGGAAATATGTCCACTATACTCTAAGTGGCTTTCAACCCAAGCTTCCAGGAATATCTTATGTAGCACATTTATCCAACATACTCTAAATAGTCTTCGAGTCAAGCTTCTAAGAATATATATGCTAGAAAATGTGTCCACCATACTCTAAATGGCCTTCAAGCCAAGCTCCCAAGAATATATATAGTGGGAAATAATTCCACCATACTCTAAATGGCCTTCAAGCCAAGCTTCTAAGAATATATATGCTAGAAAATGTGTCCACCATACTCTAAATGGCCTTCAAGCCAAGCTTCCAAGAATATATATAGTGGGAAATAATTCCACCATACTCTAAATGGCCTTCAAGCCAAGCTTCTAAGAATATATATGCTAGAAAATGTGTCCACCATACTCTAAATGGCCTTCAAGCCAAGCTTCCAAGAATATATATGCTGGGAAATAATTCCACCATACTCTAAATGGCCTTCGAGCCAAGCTTCTAAGAATAAATATGCTAGAACATGTGCCCACCATACTTTAAGTGGCCTTCAAGCCAAGCATCCAGGAATATATATTTTAGGAAATGTGTCCACCATACTCTAAGTGGCTTTCAAGCCAAGCTTCTAGAAATATCTAGCATGGCATGTAATACTGACTCCAAAACATTCCCTAACATGCCTTCAGGCTGGGAACTTTCAACCACTACTTTGAGATCCTCCAAGACCAACTACAAAGTTTGTGAAGCTTTTTCTACAAGTAATGGACAGTTTCTTCACTTGTCCCTAGAGATGATCTTAAGTAGTTTCTGTCAGGAATTAGAGTATAAATTCCATCTCTTTGGGGGCTACTAGCATGGTGCAAATGGCATGCAGTATTGAAACATCTTTATAAATCTGAATCTTGCCGAAACATTTCACATTTACCTTCACATACTTAAGGGTGTTGTCTCTTTTATCATCTTCAGTATACCTGCACATTTGTATGGCACCCTTTACAGTCCTGCATAGACTCTTTTTTTACCATCCCCACCAAACCCAGTTAATATTTATATTTAAAGAGATGAGTCGAACGAACACAAAGGTGCTGGAATCCATTTTGTTGCCCAGAGCTCCATTAGACAACGGTCTCTAACGACTAATAAATGTTGTTTCCTTCATAGCAGTGCTCCCCTGTGGATAAGGGGAATTATACAGCAAGCAGCCTCCCAGCAAAGACTCAATGGGCTTTCCAGTTCATAGCTCACAGCTTTTACAAGTGATAGATAAGAAGCAGGCAGAGCCCAGTTAATAGCCAGCTATTTTGCTGTGGTTAGAGCACATCATTACAAAAATATAACCCTTTCCAGATCCGAGGCTCAGTTTTCCATTAACGCATTTAACATTTCCCCTGAATCCCCGTGGCTGGAAGAGGTTGAAGTTTATTAACAGCTACAGGAAGTCAGACATCCTTCCAAAATGAATTGCTTTAAAGTATAATGAGGAGGCCAGGACTCA
Organism: Xenopus petersii; assembly: GCA_038501925.1. Classification (NCBI taxonomy): domain Eukaryota; kingdom Metazoa; phylum Chordata; class Amphibia; order Anura; family Pipidae; genus Xenopus; species Xenopus petersii. Next base: position 154,236,845 of record CM076682.1, read on the forward strand.
CCTTTAAGGCGATACAGACACTAAAATATAAGGATCTAGTTACCAACAGAGCTGCAAGTGTGATCAGACTAAAATGCACTCAGATGTTGCAATTTTTTTTTGCAAATAGCTGAAATTAGCCATTTTATGTCTCTCGTATCATTTTGAAAACAGGGGGAAAAAACGACTAATCAAGCAGGTAGAAGCAATTACTTTAATTAGACATCAGGTGGGCCAATTAAGATTCTTCTATTGAATCACAAAACAGAATTAAGGATGTGGTGCATTGAAGTTAGTTAGTGAATGGAGTCTTGTATTCCCCGAGCTTATGAATAGAGCGACTAGTTCCTAGGATCATAAAATCATGCACACCAGTGAAATTGCATCCCTTTTAAGGTACAAATAATATATTCACGTATAATTGTTGCCATTTATACACAAAAACAAACACAGCAAGGCTAGATTTTTTTATCCTAGACTTTATTATATAAAGATAAACAGGCAAGCTGTACAGGTATGGGACCTGTTATCCAGAATGCTCGGGACCTGGGTTTTCTGGATAAAAGATCTTTTGTAATTTGGATTTTCATACCTTAAGTCTACTAGAAAATCATGTAAACATGAAATAAACCCAATAGGCTGGTTTTGTTTCCAATAAGGATTAATCATATCTTAGTTGGGTACAAGCTGCTGTTATATTATTACAGAGAAAAAAGATGATTTATAAAAATTTGGATTTTTGGATAAAATAGAGTCTGTGGGAGAGGGCCTTTCTGTAATTCAGAGCTTTCTGGATAACAGGTTTCCAGATAGCAGAACCTATGCCTGTACTCGGAGAAGATCCTTTCATCCCTAAGCTGTCTAGCATCAGATTTAGATCCTAGAACTAGTGATGAATGAATCTGTCCCATTCGCTTCACAAAAAAAAATCACGAAACACATTGAAGTCTGTGGGAGTTTTTTTCACAGTGACTTTTTTGCCGTGGGGAGTTTTAATATCAATATAAATATGTCTATAGGTGGTGGCAGGTTTTTTTCTGTTTTGGGGCTACCAATGAAAAAATGTTCCTTGTTGTTGTCTTGTAGTCGTCATCACTATATTCTTGTTAACTGTAGCGATGAGTAGGGATTGGTGAATTTTTTTCGCCTTGTTTCGCCACAAAAATGACGCCCATAGACTTGCACGGCGTTGTGCATTGAGAAAAAAAAGACGCGCGTCAAAAAGACGCCCATAGACTTTATTGGGCGTCGGCGACATTTCGCCGGCGGTGAATTTTTGGCGAAACGAAACAGGTCAAATTCGCCCATCCCTAGTGATGAGCAAATCTGCAGCGTTTCGCTTTGTGTCAGGATTCATTAACCGGCATCAAAATTTGCTGAATTGCATTGAAGTTAATGGGAAGGTGAAATTACCCACGTTTCTTTCTCTTTTTACTACTACACACATGAACTCCTCTTATCCATTTTGCTGCAACTGCTTTTTTCAGTAGAGAAAAAAAAGGCTCCCATGTTACCAATTTTTCAAAAACATGTCTGTGATTTTTTACTTTATATTGGTCGATTGGTCTAATGGCATCTACTACTTCACTAAAAATAATAACACAACAGTGCATAATAGGAAGTATTTATTTTTGAATAGCAGGAGGAGGAGGGTTCCATTCATAGTCAGGAGAAAGGCTTTAACCTCCTAAAGCTCACATGGAATTCACCCACATTCATGGCTGTTGTAGGGTAGCATGCCCTCATCATGTCCTCTCTAAAACCTTCCTCCCTTTCCCACCCTCACATCCTCTCACACCCTCCCACCATTTCTGACCCTTCCTCCCTCTCCCACTCTTACACCCTATGCCACCCTTCCTCCCTCTCCCACCCTCCCACCATTTCCAACTCTTTCATCCTCTCACACCCTATCCTACCCTTCCTCCCTCGACCACCCTCTCACCATTTCTGACCCTTCCTCCCTCTCCCACCCTTACACCCTATCCCACCCTTGCTCCCTCTGCCACCCTCCCACCAGTTCCGAGCCTTCCATCCTCTCACACCCTATCCTACCCTTCCTCCCTCGACCACCCTCACACCATTTCTGACCCTTCCTCCCTCTCCCACCCTTACACCCTATCCCACCCTTGCTCCCTTTGCCACCCTCCCACCATCTCCGACCCTTCCATCCTCTCACACCCTATCCTACCCTTCCTCCCTCTCCCGCCCTCACACCCTATCCCATCCTTACTCCCTCTCCCACCCTTCCTCCCTCTCCTACCATTTACATCCCTTTCTCCCTCTCCCCCTCTTCTGTGTACCCCTAGTCCTGGCCCTGGAGCAAAGCAACATCACAAGACTTTCCTCTTTTCTCTAACTTAATTTTAAGCATTTACCACCAGGGTCAGATTATCCTGCCAGCTTAATGGGATCACCCCTATCCATGCAGTCATGAGCCTTTGTAAAAATATATGGCAAAAAATATTTTTTTATGGAGCAGAATAAAATATGAGTCTGAGGTCCAGAACCTTTAGGCCCCTTCAATACACTTAAAATGAATATACTGTATTTTATTTGCTGGATTTACTATACTGAATATGTATTGAATAAGTAATGATGATAAAAGGCTTAGACGATACATTATATTTATGGCACTACATTTATTTTCATTTGCTGTTCTGACCATCTTTCCCATTGGTTTGTCCCACTAACTACCTGATACACAATACTGGAAATGAACTGAATGTCTGAAAACTCTTCATCCAAAACTCATTTATGGCGGAACGTTTACTGTACGCGTGCGACAGCCATGTAAACGATCCTCTTTTATCGTTGATCAACGACATGATTCCTCGTGAAATCCATTCTTGTTAATGATTATGGTTAACCAAATCCATTCACAAGCATTAAGAAGAGGGTGACAGTGAATCATCAAAAAAGATGTACGGGTATGGGATCCATTATCCTGAAACCTGTTATCCAGAAAGTAGCCTTGGGTCACAAGCAGCCTTGCATTTTGCACCTGACCAGACAGGACACCTCTCATAGGTTTTCTACTGCATCCAGAGGGGTCACTTGTACCAGAAGAGTTGTACTTTAAATGAGTTGTCAAGTATGATGTAGAGAGTAATATTCTGACACAATTTGTAATCTGAGTCTTAATTTTTTATTTGTGTTTTTAAAATAATTTCATTTTTGTGTTCAGCACCTGCCCAGTTTCCAAATTCAGCGGCTATCTGGTTTCTAGGGCCCAATCTAACCTAGTAATTAGGCAGTGGTTTAAAAGAGGGCCTAAACAGAAAGATACGTAATAAAAAGTAGCAACAAGCACAACATGATGTGACTCACAAAGCAATAGGTTTTTTTTTCAGCTTCTGGGATCAGTCACCCCCATTTGAAAGCTGGAAAGGGTCACAAGAGGAAGGCAAATAATTCATAAACTATAAAAATGACAACCAATAGGCCAGTCTATAACATATGAAATTGCTACCTGAAGGTGAGCCACCCTTTTAAATTGGGGCTGCAACCCATTTGGGACAAGTAACTGCTCTCTCTAAACAAAGACGCATCATTAGACTCATAAACCACTCCTGTGGGATGCTGGGAAAACAGAGAGGGACTCAATCTGTCTCTCCGGGTATATTTGAACTTGACAAACCCACCCCCTAAAGGAGAACTAAAGCCTAACTAAAGAAGTAGCTAGAAATGTTGTACATGATGTTTTGTGCTTCTGTACCAGCCCAAGGCAACCACAGTCCTTTAGCAGTAAAGATCTGTGTCTCCAAAGATGCCCCAGTAGCTCCCCATCTTCTTTTCTGCTGATTCACTGCACATGCTCTGTGCTGCTGTCACTTACTGAGCTTAGGGACCCACTCACAATATACAGTACACATAGAACAGAAATGTCACAATATAAGGCTGATTAGTAATTAATACAGATAATTACTACATGGCAGCACAGAAACCAGTGCAATTAGCATCAGAATTTAATAATCAGCAAACCTGTAGCATCAGCTTATATTACAGCCAGGGAAGCTCATTTTCTGCTGGATAATTAGTGACGAGCCCTAAGCTTAGCTTCTCAACAGCCAATCAGAGCCCACTGAGCATGTGAGTGTCACAGACCCTTTCCAAGATGGCGACCCCCTGTGACAAGTTTGAAGTCCTGGATCATTGCTGCTATTGACAAGCTGAAACTTTAGCCTCGTGCAATAAGTTCAGTATATAAAATATGGCATTTTTATCCACATTAATTTTTAGACTTCTATTTTAACTAGGCATGGGCGAATTTGACCCGTTTCGTTTTGCCAAAAATTTGCACAATACAGCCACACATTTTGGGTGTCTTCCATCCACCGTTAGAATGGAACATCCCTATATGTACTGCTCCATTATTGACTTGTTTATGAAAAATAATAAACACATTGTTAAAATGAAATGAAATGGAACATCCCATTGACTAATTTCCCCTCCACAACTGTAACCAAATTGCACTTGGTTGGATGACATGAGAATCAGGCATGTGTAGGTGTCACACTTGTGATGGTCTCTGAAATACAACGGCAACAAGCACAGAATTTAGGCACTCAGCTCTGAAAAATGTGCCCTTACTCCTGGACACCATTAATGGTATACAGACACGCGTCTGTATATGAAATTCGTCAGGCCGATTTGACACGTGAATGTCATAAACCTAAAACCAGAGAATTCAGGAATGTATTACTGCTCTGAGAATCATCAGAAGAACGGATGGGATGCTCTGCTAGAATGCTAACCTGAGCTTATTCACGCAAAATAACACTGGCTTACTGATAAACACGGTTATAAAACGTAAACCTGGTTGCGGGCGCACGGTGATATGTTAGATGTCTAACACCCACTTTGCCCCCCCCCCCTGCTGTATTGGTGTAAAATTAGCTTTTAAAATAAAAAACTTTGGGTTCCACCTAAGTGATTTAGTACTGTAGGGCGGATTTATATATTTGAAAAGCAATTCAATTGATGCAAAATCAAAGGGGTTGTAAATCCAGCCATAACGTCATCCCACAGCAAACCCTCTAGTTGCTGAAAAACGTAATTATAGATGCAAGAAAATTCACCAATGAGAATTGTGCAGATCAGAAACTTCATTATAAATTCAAAAGAATTGGCCAATGAGAATGATCATTTCCAGTGCCTATGTCAGGCATCTTGCTGGTGCCTTACACCTAGGGATAATTATTTTTCTTCGTTATATTATACTGAAATCAGACATGGGGTTAAAGGATGGATTTGTTTGCTGCTGGGAAACCGTGCTTTAAGCTTCCATCTCCAGAAACAAAGAACATGATTTATCCAGATCAGATGGGTTTGTCATAAGAGGTTTTTTGGCATTTTAATACAGACAGAGATTTGGAGAAAAGTTTTGGAAACATTTTGTTATGAAAAATTGCTTTAAGAATACAACCCTGATGTTGCTAGTCTACAGCTCCCAGCATGCCTCAAATTTCATTATATGTTACTCTATTCTGGGATTTTTAGTCCAACAACAGTCCAGTTGAGCAGTGTGGCAGGGTTTACTACCCCTTTAAGCAGGTATTGATATGGTTCTTGCATCCAGATACGGTATGTTCCTTACTAGTGACGGGCGAATACATTTGCCAGGCTAGAATTTGCGTTGAATTTCCGTGTTTCATCAGCGGCAAATAAATTTGCGAATCTGCCACAAAAAAATTGCTGGTGTCAAAAAAATTTTGGACGTGCAGAATTTTGGACGTGTGGAAAAGTCACTCACGTCAAAACCGTTGCACGTCAACATTAACCGGGTGCCGGTTGACTTTAAAGTTCAAGTTTCTAAAAATTTTCGCCGGTTTGCAAATTTCGTGGTAAATTCGCTAATTTTTTGCCTATCACTACTCCTTAGCAACTTGTAACAAGCACCATGCACCCACTCAGCCTGCTCTGATTAACGCTGCACAATCACTTTTGGGGGATCCCTGTGATTCCAGACTGCTGGTTCAAGGTTCCCCCAACTTGCATCCATAGCCAAAGATTGGACATTAATGACCATATTCACATGGGTGCACCAAAAGTGACACCATTCCTGCTATAAAAATTTGCATATGATTTAAATATGTGCTCATATTGATGCATGGTGCACAGCTGGAAATGGATACTAGTTAGCAGGAAACAGCAATGCTGCTGGAATGCCGGTGAAAATACTGTGGATTAAATATATGGCAATTAAAGGGGTTGTTTACCCTTAAATTAACTTTTAGGGAGTTATAGACTAAACTCCGAATGCAAAAATCAAGAAAAATGTGTGATTTTTAAAAAATCAGACATTTTTCGGAATTTATTAAACCCAGAGGATGTAAAAGTCCAAATCTGAAAATCCTGCATTAGGGATGGGCAAATTTGACCCGTTTCGTTTCACCGTTGAAATGTTACCCACGCCCATTAAAGTCTATGGGCGTCATTTCTGTGGCAAAACAAGGCGAAAAAATTCGCCCATCCCTACCCGGCATCTCAGACCTGTCGAGGTTGCATATAAGTCAATGGGAGAAGTGCCAATGATTTTTTGATGTGCTGGATTTCGTGCAATAGATTTCAGGCAAAAATCTGATTTTTCGGGTGGAGAATCCAAAAAAAATCATGAAAATCGGATGAAAAATCAGATGAAAAATCTGAAAAAAACATGAAAATCAGATTTTTTTCCCACAAAGCAAATTTTCGGGAAAATGTAACAATAAATAAGCACAAAAAAACAGAGCTTGTACCAGGCCCGGGCCAAGCAACCTGGGCGCCCAAGGCAACCCGGCTGGCCGATTCGCCCCCTTGCCGGCACAGCTCCCGAGTGCGCATGCACGCACGCGTCCAGGATTGCGCGCGTCATAGAGGATACACATCCCGGAGTGCGCACGCGCACGCTCCCCGAAATGCGCATCTGCAGTCAATATTTAAATTTGTGGAGGGGGGAACGAGTGCCAATGGAAGAGAAAGGGTCTGGACCAGGGGTCGGCTGAAGGAAGAGGAACGTGCTTGGCGCCCCCACTTCATTGTGCCCTAGGCATGTGCCTCTTCTGCCTACCCCTAGTTCCGGCCCTGCTTGTAGCAGAAAATATTGAGATAAATTCGGACTTTGATAAATAACCCCCTTATTATGATGTAGAAAGTGATATTCTGAGACAATTTGCAATTAGTTTTCATTTTTTATTATTTGTGGTTTTTGACTTATTTAGCTTTTTATTCAGCAGTTTGCGATTTCAGCAATCTGGTTGCTAGGTTTCCAAATTACCCTAGCAACCATGCATTGATTTGAATAAGAGACTGGGATAAAAATACGTGAGGACCTAAATAGAAGTATGAGTAATAAAAAGTAGCAATGACAATAAATGTGTAGATTTACAGAGCATTTCATTTTAAGACGGGGTCAGTGATCTCCATTTGAAAGCAGAAAAGAATATGAAAGAAAGGGGCAAATAATTAAAAAAATAAAAAAAATAAAAAAAAGAAGACCAATAGAATTGACCATTGTATAACATACTAAAAGTTAACTTAAATGGGTTCAGTGTGTATTGGTTTGCTGTATGAATAGACAGTTTAGAGAGGAATGAAACCAAACTCTGGGTTAATAGAGAGAACTTTGTGTTGTTTCTAATTACGCCTTTTCTAGACCCAGAAATGGATCTCAGATTGTGCTAACACAAGTACATATTGGCACGGCCATCGATTCAGCGTTACAGCCAAACCGCACTTCATTACAATGCAAAGCCAGAAATCCAATGTGATCTATACTAATCAGTTGGAAAGCAATTTTAACTGATATGCTCTGTGCCAACAACAGAACCCAAGGGAGAGGCCGTTACAGTCACAATTAAGTAGTCAAAAATCACGCGACTATCAACAAAACGTATCTTGTTGCGAGGGCAGAGGATGTGTTTGTGCCACAAATATCTAACTCACTCTATTTAAGTTTAGCTACGAGTGGCTGATTTATGAAATATATGCTTTTTTGAAGGAAAATGTATTTCATGCAACACAGATCTAGAGTCATAGTGTATTTCTTCAAGCTTGGTAAGTTCTGTAATGAGAATTTTTCTTCCCTACCTAGCGTTTGGCAATGATACATCTTTGTAATTCATATCGTACAGCGTTTATCAGATTTGCAGAGGCACGCTCTTTGTTGCCTCACTCTCTGAGCTGTAAGGAGTACTTTTATAGAATGATGTACTTCATATCATAAGGAGTTTGCACAATATCAATTTCAGAGGCGAGGGAGTAGAAACCAAGACTCTTGCACTGGATTACATCAAACATTTGCATATAGGAAGAGTGGGGGAGACTTAGTTCTAAATAGGACGAGTTGGTGCCTATAGTAACAGTGGATAATAGTCTCTGGGAAGGGAATGTGACTGTGGGATAGCAGGTATAGTAGGGAGAGATGGTGTCTATAGTAACAGTGGATAATAGTCTCTGGGAAGGGAGTGTGACTGTGGGATAGCAGGTATAGTAGGGAGAGATGGTGTCTATAGTAACAGTGGGATAATAGTCTCTGGGAAGGGAGTGTGACTGTGGGATAGCAGGTATAGTAGAGAGAGATGGTGTCTATAGTAACAGTGGGATAATAGTCTCTGGGAAGGGAGTGTTACTGTGGGATAGCAGGTATAGTAGGGAGAGATGGTGTCTATAGTAACAGTGGATAATAGTCTCTGGGAAGGGAGTGTGACTGTGGGATAGCAGGTGTAGTAGGAAAGAGATGTGCCTATAGTAACAGTGGATAATAGTCTCTGGGAAGGGAGTGTGACTGTGGGATAACAGGTATAGTAGGGAGAGATGGTGCCTATAGTAACAGTGGATAATAGTATCTGGGAAGGGAGTGTGACTGTGGGATAGCAGGTATAGTAGGGAGAGATGGTGTCTATAGTAACAGTGGATAATAGTCTCTGGGAAGGGAGTGTGACTGTGGGATAGCAGGTATAGTAGGGAGAGATGGTGCCTATAGTAACAGTGGATAATAGTCTCTGGGAAGGGAGTGTGACTGTGGGATAACAGGTATAGTAGGGAGAGATGGTGCCTATAGTAACAGTGGATAATAGTCTCTGGGAAGTGACAGTGGCTGTGGGATAACAGGTATAGTAGGGAGAGATGGTGCCTATAGTAACAGTGGATAATAGTATCTGGGAAGGGAGTGTGACTGTGGGATAGCAGGTATAGTAGGGAGAGATGGTGTCTATAGTAACAGTGGATAATAGTCTCTGGGAAGGGAGTGTGACTGTGGGATAGCAGGTATAGTAGGGAGAGATGGTGTCTATAGTAACAGTGGATAATAGTCTCTGGGAAGGGAGTGTGACTGTGGGATAGCAGGTATAGTAGGGAGAGATGGTGTCTATAGTAACAGTGGATAATAGTCTCTGGGAAGGGAGTGTGACTGTGGGATAGCAGGTATAGTAGGGAGAGATGGTGCCTATAGTAACAGTGGATAATAGTCTCTGGGAAGTGACAGTGGCTGTGGGATAGCAGGTATAGTAGCAGTGCCAAAATTGTTCTTGAAGTACATCTCACCTTAGCTCCCACAGATACTTAGAGAGTTAAAGGGTTTTACTATAGATCTCAAGCCTGCAGTTTCCAGCTGATATTAGACTGCAGGGAGTGCTAGAATGTGGCACCACATAAAATAGGAAGGTTGCTGGTAATATAGAGGTTGCTGGGAACAATATCCTAACATAAGCTGAAGTGCCTCAAGTTGATGTGAGCAGTAGGCCCTATGTAATTGGTTGTCCTTACTTTGCAGGTCTGCTCAGAAAGCATCTCATGATAGGGGGTAGCTAGAAAAAAGGAAATGGCTGGATAAGCATGCACTAAGTAGGGGTATAATTCATACTGAGTGGAAAGATAGAATAGATACAGTAGTTTAGAGATACAATTTTTACTGGAAAACTGCATAAATACAGTATATATATAAATGTTGCTATTCAAGGTTTGAAGAAATAATCCCTAATGTTTAAGGGGTTATCAGTATAATATATTCAGCAAAGGATATACTATATATATGAGAACAATAAATTGACTAATAGAGGAGAATATATTTATGAGAGATGGGAAATATTTGAAACAAAAGGAAAATATTCTATTACTATTATTCTTATAGATCTGTTCATAAAATGCTACATTTGACTTCAGTCCGTCTCTGGAGTAATATAAGAAATACCTAACAGATTTTTACCTAAAGACGAACGAAACCCTCTTTATGTGCACACTACGGATAGCACCAACAGATATGGGAAATCTTGACTGTGATAAGTACAAACTGTAGTTACTTCAATGATAACACACACGGTAATGTGAATTCTGGATCTTTTAATATTATTTCATTGGTTTAGAATGGGGGCTGAAGAGACAGACTTGTGCAATGGAAGACCCAACAACCAAGAGCAGGACTTGCTGTGGTCAAGTGCAAAGAGTTAGGTGAGGGCAGTACAAAGTGCTGAAGAGTCCATAAAAGCTACTAGCAAAGAGATACAGCATCTAAAGGGCAGATAATGAAACATCTAAACGCACATCCTTCTACATCAGTGATCCCCAACCAGTGGCTCATGAGTAACATGTTGCTCTCCAACCCCTTGGATGTTGCTCTCAGTGGCCTCAAAGCAGCTGCTTATTTTTGAATTCCAGGCGTGGAGGCAAGTTTTAGTTGCATAAAAAACAGGTTTATGGCCAAACAGATTCTCCTGTAGGCTTCCAGTCCACATAGGGGCTGCCATATAGCCAATCATATCCTTTATTTGGCACCTCAAGGACATTTTTCATGCTTGTGTTGCTTGCCAACACTTTTTTACATTTGAATGTGGCTCACGAGTAAAAAAGATTGGGATTCCCTGTTTAAAAATATGTGACCAAAAGTACGAGGACGTAATAGAAATTTTCTGTACAGCACCTTGTAGTATAAAAATGCCTTTATTCAATTTTACATGGCAGAATCTGGTCAGCAATGTTTCAGGCCTACATGCGGCCTTTTTTCAAAAAAAGGCCGCATGTAGGCCTGAAACGTTGATAACCAGATTCTGCCATGTAAAATTGAATAAAGGCATTTTTATACTACAAGGTGCTGTACAGAAAATTTCTATTATGCTGTTCCTGGTGGAGGATGGAGCACTGATGGTAGGTGCACCTGTTACTTAAGGTTGGGGGAAACAAATGAGCTGACTCTGAAGTGTTTGTACAAAAGTACGAGGACACCTGTCTGTCAAACATTTCAAAACCAAAGGAATTAATACGGAATGTGTCCTCTCTTTGCTGCTTTAACAGCCTCTACACGTCTGGGAAGGCTTTTCAATAGTGATGGGTGAATAAATTCGCCAGGCACAAATTTGCGGCGAATTCCCATGTTTCGCCGCCGGCGAATAAATTTGCAAATGCGATTTTTTCGTGAAAACGTTTGAAATGCTAGATTTCTTCGTGAAAAGGTTCGAATCGCTAAATTTTGTGTGAAAACGTCCAAATTTCACGAATTTTTCGTGAAAATGTCCGAATTTCACTAATTGTTCGTGAAAACGTCCAAATTTCACTAATTGTTCATGAAAACGTCCGAATTTCACTAATTGTTCGCGAAAACGTCCACATTTCACGAATTTTTGGTGAAATTTCTGCTTTCATGATTTTTCTTGAATTTTTCACCATTTCGCGATTTTGGAAGGAAGTACGTGAATTTTTTGGCAAAGTGAAACGCGAGAGATTCACCCTTCATTACTTTCCAATAGATAGTGGAACATTGTGGTGGGATTAGTTTCCATTTATATGTAAGAGGTCGGGCTGTTCATCTTACAGGGGTTCAGTGAGGTTGAAGTCAGGGTTCTGTGAAGGCCAGTCAGGTTTTCCCACTTTCATCTCCGCAACCCCATTCTATATGGACCTATTGTGCTGAAACAGGAAAGTGCCTTCCCCCAAATTGTTGCCACAAAGTAGGACGCATGGAATTGTTGACATGTCATTGGATGATGTACTGACACCTGCAATGATGGCCTTGGCTTTAATAGGCAATTCCAATTATTAAAAGGGGGTGCCCACATACTTTTGACCCTAGAGTGGATAATGCAATTCTTGACGCTATGGGGCAGATTTATCTGAAGTTGCAAAATTTATTATAAATTGCTTTTCTCTTACAGATTAGGTTTTTTTCCATATCTAAGTTTTCTAGAGCCTTCTCAACTGTAAAAACAGGAGCTTAAACCTATAGAGATCCAATGAAACCAGTGGGTTTGTCAACATTTGATTGCATATTTACTAACTCTCAAAGGAGGCATATACTAAAGCGTAGCTATAAACCCATTCTAATATTGTAGGCAGCACTGAAAAATATATGGTGCCCCTTTATTGGAGCGCCTTTAGCTCTGCTGCAGTCCCTGTCTGGGTTTCAAATAAGGGGTGGGCGTGTCCTAACAGTCCCTGCCAGAAGTACTGTAGGAAGGGGGCAGCCAATCACAGCCCTGCCGTCACCAAGCAAAGGCAGACTTCAGTTCACTAACATGTCAGCCTAGCTGCTGACTGGTTCTTAACCTACAGTGCAGTGTGCTGAGTACCATTGGCTGCCCTCCACAGCCTGGGAAAGGAGGCAGCAGGAAGTGGCGTAGATGGGCGGGACTAGTAGGGTTTTTTGCAGAAATTTTCAATAAAGTAACTAAAACACCACTTTTTTTTAGCATATTCCTTCTATATTTAAAAGAGTATAATCCACTGGCACATTCTTGTTTTTTTTATATAATATCTCCTTTAAATGCTGACAATTGTTGACTCATTCTAGCATAACAATCTAAGCCCAACCCTAGAATGCAGGAAAATGTCTTCTTTTACGCTCAAGAAAATTCAAGCAACGCATCATAAATACTAGAGTGGAAAAAGTTGCGTCTAACTTTCCGATTTTTCTCACATGTACAGTTCGGCAACAACAAAAGAGAAGAGTTCTTGAATTTTGAAGACCCCGGCCCTTATGTGCATGAAACGCGCCAGGCGATGCTTTTTTAAATGCATTCAATAAATTTTACGTGACATCGGTCTTAGTGATTTGGAATGCGAGAGCTGACTTTATGGGACAAAGCAGTTCTACTATCTCCCAATCTCCAGATGAGATGTTTGTCTGCCCTCTGATCATTGTTTGTATAACAGTTTAAAAGGCATCATCAGTCAAGCGGAGTCATTTAAGTAATTCCATTAAGCTGCCAGTGCTAGCAGTGCCAATAAGCAATCATGGCAATACTCTAATGAACCCTTCATGCGGGTTAATTCACATTAAGAAAACCGGGGGGGGGGAAACAAAAATGCCACTGCAGTAGGAAATGTTGTGTTTTTTTATATAGATCAGGCAGAGGTGTACAGTATGTACAGTATCAGTGGTGTCCCTACATCATGCCCTGGGCCCCCCACCTATGCAACAGGAACCCACACCCTTCCCTGGCCCTGCTCCCCCACCACTTGGCACTGGCAGCTTGCATTTAGGTAGGAGGGCGGCTGGGGCCAGGATCACAAGTGGGGTGGGAGGCTGGGTACTACGTTTTTTACAACTGTAGAGGAAACAGTCCCTGTGGTCAACAAGGGGCCCAGACCGATTCCTCTATCGTTATGTACAGTTTATACAGTAAATCAGCTGCATTCTCACTTGAGAACATGGACTTCTTTATCAGACTTTGAGATGTGCTCTGTTTCCACTAACCATGCCTGACTTTAGAAAGGGGTGCCATCTCCCCACCAAGATTAGACTATAAATCTGATATCCCACATGACTAAATTACAAGGATATGGTGACATTCAGGTTGAAATATGGTCCTGGCAATAGACAAAACAAAGCAAGGCCATATACACAGAACTGTGGCCCCAGTGCAACAGTTGCCCAAACCTATTGATTATCAGCAAGAAACGATCATCCCAGGTTCTTAAAATTGTCTTATGTGAGAACTGTCACTGTTTAATCTCTGCATGTCGGCTTGTGCATTGGACCCTTCACACCAGTTATGCGCAGGTTGACCCAAAACACACAGGTTGACCACCGGTTGGGGAGGGTTTGGGTTGAAATTTGGATTAAGTGCGGGTCAGACTGGGAAATTACACTCCACTGCTCCAGAAGATTCCCTGTCTTGGAACCGGAGACACAGAAGTGATCTAGAGAACGAGAAATCACTGGAACGGGTTGGGTCCTACTATAGCAACATTTTGCAGGTTAGGGTCAAGTGCAGGTTAAAGTCTTGCAGGTTAGGGTAGGGTGTGGGTTGAGTTTTTCCTGCCCGCACATCAGTACTTCAAACTTCAAGGGTCTTCTCAGGCCTTGGCCACAGCCCATGCAACAACTACAGTTATGCCCCTGGCACTCAGGTTCACTGAGCAGTAATTTGGCAACTTTTTACTCTACCCCAGTCATGGCAATATAGTCCCACCTCCCACTGCCTAATTAGAGCTCCTACCTAAGCACCCTTGACAAAAATGGTTTCTTGTTGAGGATGTTGAGTTATACTGCGACAACCACAGGTCGGTGTATCCCCTCTCAGTAACTTAATTAACATCCAAATACATTCATTATTGCTCCATAAACAGAAACCAACAGTGTAACTCAACATGTAGTAAGCAGCCAACTGAATACTCAAAGGTCCTAATTTAGTGATGGTTGATCAGAAGCAACATGTTGTATCATTTGCCTTTGGTCAGAATGATAATGAGTAATACAGTATTTGCCCTCCAAGTCAACATAGCTGACAATGAAGTTGTCCAAGTCTTAGTGTTCTTGCTATGGTGAGTATGCTGACAGATAAGGCCTCTTTAAGATTAACTCCTTCCACTGGGTGCCTTGAAATCTAACCTCCATACAGCACCCCCAAGCATGGTTATTTAATTCTCCATTTCTCATTGAACTTTCATTATGTGGAGCTCACCTTAGGCCGGGAATGTCTCATGGCCCATTGCCTGTCATGGGAAGCACAGCTCCAGCCGCAGGGTGAACATCCCTCCTATAAAGTGATTAAATATGAATCCCATCATATTCCCACAGACGGCACAAAGGCTATAACATATCCCAAATATACACCAAGATGTCCAAAGCTGGGTCCAGATGTTTCTCATCTACAAAATGATTATTCCCAGGGCATTCTGGGAAGTGTAGTTTAGCAATAGTAAGCAAGTCAGAATGTTGAGATCTCTTTCTGAAGCAGCACCATGCCCTAACCTTGCTGTTTATGAATGTGACTATGAACAAAATGAAGACTTATTTGGCAGGGTAAAAAACCACCATTATATATAAGGATACAAATTTAACTTTTAGATATTGGAACATTAAAAGGTCATTTTAGTACCAATAATTGTGTAATACAGTGCACCCGAACTGAAATTCACAAACTCGTTCACAGTAGCGCAACTAGAGGGGGTCGGGTCCTGGTGCGTGACACGCAGCCGGGCCAGGCCCCGCCCCCTCTGTACGGCCGCATTTTCAGTGGCGCACGGGCTGTCGAGGGGCCCCTGAGGGGGGTCCCGCTCGCACCCCCTGCTCCCCCGGTAGTTCCGCCACTGCTCGTTCATTATTAATACCATATGAAGGTGGCCCAGCTCTATGGCTGGAAGGTAAATTGGGCTCATCCAATCATTTTCTTACATTTGGGTCAGGGCAGACCGTTACGGAAAGTCCAATACATGGACCAATAATCTGGAGACCTGGAGGGACCACGTCAACATCATATATATATAAAGGGGTGGTTCACCTTTTTTTAACTTTTAGGATGTTATAGAATGGCTAATTCTAAGCAACTTTCCAATAGGCCTTCATTTTTTTCTTTTTTTATAGTTTTTTTAATTATTTGCCTTCTTCTGATTATTTTCAGCTTCCAAATGGGGGGGGGTCACTAACCCCATCTAAAAACAAATGCTTGTCTTTTTTTATTCAGACCCTCTCCTATTCATATTCCAGTCTCTTATTCAAATCGGTGCATGGTTTCTAGGGTGATTTTGACCCTAGCCACCAGATTTGCTGAAATTGCAAACTGGAGAGAGATGCTGAATAAAAAGATAAATAACTCAGAAACCACAAATAATAAAAAATAAAAGCCCATTGCAAATAGTGTCACAATATCACTCTCTGCATCATACTAAAAGTTAATTTAAAGGTGAACAACCCTTTTAAGTCAGACCACCTGCTTAAATAAGATCATGTTGGATTCAACGCTTGCATTCCAACCCTCATTGGAAGGCAGGACGTGAGACTGGACCAATCAGTGCAGAGACATCTAGTTGAGGCTGTTACACCTGTGCTGATTGTGCTGATTCCACCACTACCAATGACTTTTCCTGCAATCTAAAGTGACCCCTGAAAGGTGGCTCTGTCCCAGGTTATACAAACAAGGCAGGAGCACAATTCAGCAGTATTTTATCTTTAACCAAAATAGGAGGAGCGGGGGATTCAATATTGCCTAAAAAGCCAAAATCACACTTAAAATGCGTTATCACAGCTTCCACAGTTTTGTGTGCCTAAGGCAACTCCAGGAATGAAAAGGTTAACAGTACTGCCAGCTTCAGCGCTGGTTCCGAGCCTTCTTACTGGAAAGTGCTGTCTCTGTACACAATAATATCTCCTATTTCTAGGGATCCTTTCCATGATTAAAATTCTCTTGTTTCCATCGGCCCTTAGATGGCATTTTGACACCACATAATGCAAAGGCAGCCCCTGCAGCTGCAGCAGCTTATCAGCGCACTCAATAATGCATCTGTGGCAGTCTAATTGCATTCTGCATCACCCAAAGGAAGGAGAGGGCGAAAAATAAAATGGAATAGTACATTGGCCCAGGAAGCATGGACTGCAAGCTCTTCATCTTATCTCAGCATTCCACTGACTCTACAGCAATGATCAATGCTCTACAGAGCGAGGATTCTAACCCTTTCAGTGCTAGAGAACAGCAGGTTCAGTAAGGGAGAGAGAGATACAGCAATGCACTGGTTAAACCAAAAAAAGGGGGAGAGAGAGATGCAACTTTGGTTCCTACCTTGGGTCCCTTGGTGGGAGGACACCTCACATTGTTGGAGGCACCAGCTGTTTGATTCATTCTGAACTTTCTTCCCCGGGGCTAGAAGTGTCCCCCCTCGATTCTCTCTGATCTTCACAAAGGGACGGCTTCACTTTTCGGCAGCTCCCAGTCGGCACACCAAGAAGTTCTTGTGGTCCCAGGAAGAAGACAGCAGTCCTTGGGAAGGTCTTGCAATGAGAAGGAGAGATCAGGCTGAAGCCTCCTCTGACTGTGAAGAGCTTAGTGACCAGGGGAGGAATTAAACTGAACACTCACATACAGACACACATCTGCAGATACTGCGTAGTTCAACACAATAGAACAGGGAACTGGCATGGGATGAGCAGAAGTGCAAGGCTGAAGCTGCTGCTTGTGTTGCCCTGTAACTGAATCTCTCCAGGATCAGCACAGTCTCTCTCTCTCTCTTTTGCTCAAGTTCTCAGGCTGTCTCTTTATCGTCAGCAACTTCTCACATCCTTACGTTTCTTAATTTTTATTTTGTGATCCAGGCTGCTTTTCCACCACCTGTTGGACAGTCTCCTGTCTTCCCCCCAAGTTCCAGAACCGTCTCCACAATGCACTTTCCAGGCTGTCTCTTGCTCTGACAGTCGGTTTATGTGCCTCTGGCTGTTGCACCCCGTTCTCAGCTGTTTATTGCATCCTTTATTGCACCTCTTTTGTTCAACTGTCAGCCTGTCATTTGCACCTTTATTTTATTTTTTTGTAACTACAGCCCAGTCGTTCCCTGATGTCTCTTGTTCACCTGTCAAGCTGTTCTGCTCCTCTTTGAATGGGCTGTGTTTAGTGATCTGTTAACAGTATAGAATCTCTAACGTTACCCCCAATCCTGCAGCCTCCCCCCTCTCTCCTGATTCAGGCACTGCAAGTTTAACCTTACAGCTATTGCTTCCTCCCAGGCAGAGATCCCTACTCCGCTCCCCCAGTACAACCAGTGATTGGAGACTGTCTCATCCGCTCTTTGCCTGCCTTCAGCCCTCAACCTCTAGGATTTCATCTGCAACTCTCGCTTTTTTCCCTGGATTTCTCTCTCATTCCCTTTATTTATTTTTTTGATCATTAAAAATAAAGTTAAAGGGAAACTAATTCTGCATGGCAATTTCCCAGCCTGATGGATTAGATTTCTGCCCATTCCAACTCAGTTATAAATAGAGAGATACTTTATTGATACTGTGTTCTGTTACACTCTCTCCTGCCTCATAACTCTCAGAGTTTTATGATCCATCTGCTTTGTCTTCAGGCTCCATTTTCAATTACAATTATATATATATATATATAGTCACCTCACAAACAAATCGCTTTATAAATTAAAAAAAAATCCCTATATAAACTATATAAAAATGATCTATAAGCTGCTAAACATTTTTACAGATACAACCGGTAAGGAAAGGGTTAACTTTTTTTTTTTATACACAAGTACCCACACCCACACATTCCAGAGGCTGAATGATTTAGTAGCAATGGGGTTAATCACAGATAAAATACTGATAAATATTGATATAGATGCAGCTGTTGGGAAAGGGTTAGCTTCTTTTTTAGTATTTTTAGTATAAGCATACCAGAAATAGTCTGTCTGATTTGGTAGCAATGGGGTTAAACACAGATTAGAAAATCAATCTCTAACCTGCTAAGCATTGTTACAGCTGCAGGTGGAGGGGAAAGGGTTAACTTTTTTTGAGTATAGTCATCCCGAGTATACTTGACTGGCTTATGTGGTAGCAATGGGGTTAAATACAGATTAGAAAATTGATCTCTAACCTGCTGAGCATTGTTACAGCTGCAGGTGGAAGGGAAAGTGTTAACTTCTTTTTCTCAGTATTGGCATCCCAAGTATACTTGGTTGTCTGATTTAGTAGCAATGGGGTTAAACACAGATTAGAAAATCAATCTCTAATCTGCTAAACATTGTTACAGCTGCAGGTGGAAGGGAAAGGGTTAACTTTTTTTGAGTATAGTCACCCCGAGTATACTTGGCTGGTTTATGTGGTAGCAATGGGGTTAAATACAGATTAGAAAATTGATCTCTAACCTGCTAAACATTGTTACAGCTGCAGGTGCAAGGGAAAGGGTTAACCTTTTTTTCAGTATAGGCATCCCAGAAATAGGCTGTCTGATTTGGTAGCAATAGGGTTAAACATCAATTATTAAATTAATCTATAACCTTCTCAAGATTGTTACAGATGCAGCTGGTAGGGAAGGGGTTCATTTTTTTCAGCGTATAGCCATACCAAGTAGGCTGGTTGATTTGGGAGAAATGGGGTTAAACACAGGCCCCTTTAACACTTTCTGGTAAAGAACTAGAAACAGTTTCTAGGAGAACATCTATGAGCTGTAAGCGAATGGACTGAGCTGATGCGGCGCCTCATGACACAGGCCTGCTCTGGAACATGACATGGTGCTAGGGTTGCCTCCTGACCGGTATTTTACTGGCCTGGCTGGTAAAAATAATGGTTGATCCCAATGTTATTAATTAATGTTGTTTTTTTTTTTCAGAAAAGGTGGCAACCCTACATGGTGCAAGACATACCCACAATTCAACTGATTGTATTAATGGAGTTGATGTATTTCCCTGTGTCTCTTGGTGTTATACCAATTTTTACTGGGAATTTACAGATTGGACCAACTCTCCAGCAATCAGCAGGGTGTTTTTATATGCGTGTCCCATTTAACCCTTTACAATCCTTCTTCCTTTTGACATGCACTAATTTAATCCCTTTGCGTAGAGGTGGGATAATCAGCTTTGGGAGGCAAATTTGGCGACCCTTCTTCATTCTGACATGCCATTAGAGTGCGAACGACGGAGACCTATACAGTACTTTAAAGTGGACCTGTCACTTTAAGAAATAATTCCAAATCCTGTTTTATCATGCCAGTCAAGCAAAATAAACTTCACTTGCACAATATATATATATGATTTAAATCTTGTTTTTTTTTTAGTCTTTGGATTCACAATCACATCAAGCTGGCAGCAGCCATTTTGTGGACCCTGTTATTAGGACAAGCTTTGTGTCATGCCAAAATCTTGTTTATGCGCCAGAATGGGGCACCGGATACCCATGCACTGATCACACAATTAGATAATTAGGAGGGAGAGGGAATGTAAGGAGGGCAGTGACACCTAGAAAGTGCAGAACGGAAAGTAATTGCCTGCCCCGCCTTTATGCCTAATGCTTAGAGGCGGGGCAGGCAATATATGATTGACAGCTGAGCTATATAACAGCACAACTATTTTGGCAGTGAACGTGTCATGTTCAGCACAATGGGTTTGGGCAGGTGGGGCAGGTTCGCTGATGAAAACAAAAAAGTACATTACTTCCCAGCAGTCAGGTACCTATTGTACAGGTATGGGATCTGTTATCTGTGAAACCCATTATCCAGAAAGCTCAGAATTACGGAAAAGCCTTCACCCATTTTATCCAATTAATCTAAATATTTAAAAATGATTTTCCTTTAATTTCCCTAAAAAATAATATCCCTAAAACAGTAGCTTGCACTTGATCCCAGCTAAAATATAATTAATCCTTATTGGAAGCAAAACCAGCCTATTGGGTTTATTTAATGTTTACATGATTTTCTAGTAGACTTAAGGTATAAAGATCCTAATTAGGGGAACATCCGTTATGCAGAAAACCCCAGGTCCTGAGCATTCTGTATAACAGGTCCCATACCTGTACTGTATTTACACTTGGGCTATGGAGACACAGAGACTTTCCAGTAATTCTGATTCTTTGCTAGACAAGTCAACCCCATTGAAGATCTGTTGTGTGTTGTTGTTGCAACTTCATTCTGCTTCAGAGAATCTCCAGTGTTAGCAATTTCATTGGAAATAATCCGATCTAATTTAAATTTCCTTCTCGATTGCGCCTGCAAATCTAATAATATCAGGGAGGCAGTAATTCTCCAACTGTATAAATTTGTCAATTTTGTCGAAATCAATGGGCCTGGCGGATTCGCACCAACGCGCTTGTTATTTATTACCTGAAAGTGACAAATGGACCAGCAGCTACTGGAGATTTACAGGAATTCTTGTTGTGTGCTTTTAACTTTTGTTTAGTTCATTGGTTTAGCTTCTCCCATGCATTAGAAATAAGATGTGAATGTGCTAAGACAATAATGAGTCCAATAATACTGAATTGTGATGGGCCAGGGGTGCAGGGGGTGCGACCCCTTGAGGCAACAACCCCAGTGGACCCTGGACCCCCAGTCCAACACTGGATTATATAATGAGAGGGAACACATGTCTAGTTTCGCTTTGCCGCGAATTTCACGATTTTCCCACGAAACTAGCGAAATTGTTGCTGGTGTTAAGATCGTCATTTTGCAAATTTTTCACCTAAGCTGACACCGGCGCTCATTAAAGTCAATGGCCGTCGTCGCCAGTGTGCGGAAATTCACCGCAAATTTGAGCCAGATCACTACACATGACTCTTCCTCTTCAGTCTCCACCTAGTACCAGGGGAGGATATACTGGGGACCTCCCTCAGCTTGAAACTTGGGAGGAACAGGGACCTCATGAATGAGGCAGCGATAGTGGGTAGTAGTTTCTGTCAAAGCATGGTCATGGGAGTTGTACATTAAAGGAGAACTAAACCCCCTTGCTATTAAAAATCGCTACCCCTACCCTACATAGCCCCCCTCCATTCTCCCCCCAGCATAGGTGTTACCTCCTGTAATCACCCCAATTCTTTACTATACTCTCCTTGCAGAGTCAGCGCAGCAGAACTCACGGGTGCCATCTTCTGGCTCTTCGTTCTTCTTCAGGTCTTCTTCCTTCCCTTCGGCAATTACCATCACTTATGGCGCATGTGCAGTTTTTGTCAGGAACTGGAAAATTGCTCCAAATGCGCATGCGCCGATGCTCCACTCAGTTCCCGAAGAAGAACAAAGAGGGGAAAACGCTGCCCTGACTCTGCGAGGAGAGTAAAGTAAAGATTTAGGGGCAATTACAGGATGTAACACCTAGGCTGGGGGGGGAGCAGAGAGGGGGTGTAGGGTAGGGTAGCGATTTTAAATAGCAATGAGGTTTAGTTCTCCTTTAAACAGGTCAACAGAAAGAGAAGTATTGGGTTCCACCATGGAGTAGTAGTGTGGAGTAAGTTCTCCAATCCAACACCCAACACCTGAGTCTGGGGACCACACATTTGAAAGGTACTAGTGAAAAGCCAGTGTTGTCTCTGAGAGGCTTCCATTGGAGTTGATCCATTACATGAAGTTGTATCTGTGAGCTGAGACTATTCCTTCCCTCTTATGTGTGTGGGTGTTTGAGCCTCTCTAGACTTTGGAAGAGTGGCTGCACCCATTGTAGTTCCTTCCCTTCCATTCCCTTATACAAGTCAATACATCAGATATTTGGTAAAGCATCTGGACTAATGTTTTACTGCAAAGGGTTACATATATATATATATATATATATATAGAATATCAAAACAGGGGGGTTGTGGGAGCACTCTAAAGGCTTTAAAGTATATATATATAAGTATAATAAATGCTATTGCATATGTACCCAAATAGGGGTTATTTTGTTACAAAGTTATGATCATAAAATTGATAAGCCACCATACCACGTCAAGGTAAAACAAGTTAGGGACCGCCATTCGGGGTTTACCTTGACGTGGTATGGTGGCTTATCAATTTTATGATCATAACTTTGTAACAAAATAACCCCTATTTGGGTATATATGCAATAGCATTTATTATACTTATATATTTATACTTTAAAGCCTTTAGAGTGCTCCCACAACCCCTCTGTTTTGATATTGTATATATATATAGACATATAACTAGATAGGTGCACTCAGATAGCCATGGTGATGCCTAGGTGCTGGAACAAAATATATATATATATATATATCATTTTGATAAATCCCAGTGTGCGTCAGCTTTCTACACGAATAAATATATATATATACACTATGTAAAGAGCAGTTTTGAAGGTGAAGTGGCCACAGTTCTTCAGGTTCAGAATTCACTCAACAGAGAGAAGGAATACAGTATTTATCTTTGAGAGAGACTCAAAGATAAATGCTTCTTAGGACCTTGCATAGTTCACAAGACAGGAGGCCCTCCTAAACCAGAGAACCTTGGTCACCCAGTTAACTACTACTTTATGTATTCCACCAGAAACACCCTTCTATTGTTTCCTCTTCTTTTTTTTCTTTATACATAGCTTGCATGTGCTTTACAAGGGGCCATATAATAATGCTGGGTGGGTTTGGGAAATAGGATAGAGGAACAATGGGAAAACTAGCTCCTGGATTTGGGAAAAGGGCAAGAGGAACATTCAGGAATTATTTTGTAAATGTGTTTATACAACTGAATTACATCAATTACATACATAGAACATATGGAGTTACATACATCACAACCAATACCGGTATAAAAGATGAGGAAGGCCCTGTGCAAAAGAGCTTACAATCTAAAGGGAAGGGAATAATACACAAGGTGTGGGAGTGGACAAGATCCGAATTATGTGGGTGAGAGATGTAGTACTGTATGTGGTATTGCGTTTGGTAGTAAAGCAGAGTGAGGGTAGGCTTCTCTAAATAAGTGTGTTAGAGATCTTTTGAAAGCAGAAAAGTTGGGAGAAAGTCGGACAGATTGTGGGAGAGAATTCCTGAGGAGGGGTGCAGCCCTTGCAAAGTCTTGAATGCAAGTGTGAGCAGGTAATGAGAGAAGAGTTGAGTAGCAGGTCAGTAGAGGAGCGTAGTAAGAGGTTGGGTGAGTATATAGAGATGCGTTCAGAGATGTCGCGTGGGACAGAGTTATGAAGTGCTTTGAATGTAAGGGTAATTAATTTAAATTGTATTCTGAAAGGTAGCTAAAACCAATGTAGGTAGGGATATACAGTAGTGCAGAGATCAGGAACTAGGGGCAACCAGAGAGAAGAGGTGGGTGCTTGGTGCCCCTTTACCTTTGTGCCCAATGCACGTGCCTCTTCTGCCAACCCAAGTTCCGGGCCCTGTTGACATGTGATCTTTTAACTTTGAAGGATTTCCAGAGTCAGACTGGGGAAATCTTGGCCCACCGGGGCTGCCACATTAGGAGCCTGCACATCCCCCTGGGCCCCCAGCCGCAAACGTATCTGGTGTGAAAAAGACTTTGCTTCTTGGTGCTGGAGGTCTTTGTGCTGGAGGAACTCCAGAGCCTGTTTGATAAGTGGCTCCTTACAACTAGAAAGTGCTTTTTTGGCTCTTATAAGGGAACCTTTAGTCGATAAATCCAAAATTGTAGACACTGTGTCTACAGAGGAAGGTTCCACTTTGACCTTTGGAACACTCCAATGGGCTGAAAGGGCCAGGGCTGTGAATGTGGCTTCTCAGTAGCTTAACCTGCCAGTCTGTAGGTAAGAAGTACTGACAAGAAGGCTTCCCGCTGCCATCTCATGCACATCATGTCTGTCTCCAACGAGTTCCACTGACTTTTATATTCAGCGTCTGCATCAATCTGACCTCCCTAGCGAACAGCGAGATTGAAGATGCTCCTGAGTGGGGGTTTTTTCACCCTGTGCATATTTAATGACATGTGTGAGCGTCATCTCAGAAAGCACATTGCAAAGGCAATTTCTTCAGAACTCCACAATTCTTCCAAGTTTTGAACCATCTCAAGAACTTTGATCCTTACTGCCATTGTGATGGATTTGGGGACCGAAAGTGCAGTTTAAGTAAGCAAACCAATCTTCTCTTGGGTTTACTGAATGGAATTGGATCTCCACGGCCAACGTCTGCTGGGAATTGGTACTGACAGAAGGATACAGAATTTCTCAATAGCAGAAAAATTCAATTATTCTAAGGCATTTCTCGCTTTAATTAGTTTAATCACCCATTTGTACAATGATAAAAAAAGACTAGACTCGTTTCCTCTTTAGATTAAGCTTTATACAGAAAAAAAATCACAAGAATAAGAGCCGTGGAGCAGAACTGATGGCAGCATGAATATTCAATTGTTGGTTTCCAAACAAGCAGATCTTTCACTGATATGCCCGCCTCGAGGCAAATAAAACAGAATGGATAAAATAATACAAAGCCTGTAGTGATGTGCGGGTCGGGTTTTTCCCGACCATCACCCGATCCTAACCCGCCCTCCCTCAGCCCGTGCCCACTCACATCCGACTTCCGGGTTCCTTTTATAGATCAGTGCCGCCCCACTCCCTGATGATGTCACAAAAGGGGCGGGGTGAGGAGGTGCCCAGCTATAAAGCCAGAAGGTGGTTTTGAAGGTGGTGAATAGGAGTGCAAGGTCATCGCAAACCTGTCGACCTCGCGGGTAAACCCACGTGTCCTGGGGCTATCGGGTCAGCCTGCACATCACTAAGAGCCTGCTCGGCACCGACAGAAAGATGTTGTCCCTTTCCACCATGGGTTGAAGGGCAAGTGCCCCAGCCCCTACACACCACTGTCCTTCATTCTCTTGAGCTACATTCAACTCCATACATTTCTCACTTCTGTAGCTCTATAGATACAAGGGGGTTCATTTTCTAGCTGCTTTCAAAGCTAAATGACCTCAGAGGGGACCTCCCAGAAGTATTGAAGGATTGGTATCAAGTCTGAGTGGCAACTCTTCATACATTTACTTTTGCAGAGAAACTTGGGCGCCAGTGATTCTTAAACAGAAAAAAGTAGATTTACCAAATTAATTTTTCCTAATTACCAAATATTTGAGCACAATATCACATCACACTTTGTAATACTGATACAGTAGGGGGCAGATTTATTAAAGTGCAAAATAATAGCTCACCACAGAAAAGGTCACCTACTTTCTGTTCATTCCTATGGAATTTTATGAGGTTTAATTCAGCAGACCTACACTCAACCAGGACCCCACCAGTCCCAGATACTCCCCGGCCTGCTGACCCGCACAGCTGCTTCTTTACAGGGCAACCAGAACTGGCCCAAAAAAATTGCTACGTTTTCCAACCTGCCCCTTGCTGGGACCCATGTGATCCTTGAAATGACATCACAAAATCCAGAAGTGATATCAAATCTATGAAGACTGAAGGAAATTTCTGTTTTTTTGTTATTTCCCCACTGCTAAACAGCCCACATCCTGACCAACTACCCTTGCAGGATACCCATGGCCCACCCATGTGGACAGGAGACGGAATTTCAACGGAATCCTCACCACTTTGTGGGTATTCTGCAGGTACCTGACCCAATGGAGGAATCTACCCACAGAGAACCCATCTTCAAAGGGTATTCCAATTAATTTCCCTTCCCACTTGAGTAAGTACAGCCTTATGATTCTGTACTCTGCTGGCTAATCACCATAGACGCCACTTTATTATTTTATTTCATCACTGGTCCCGAGGCTAAACAATCAGATCCACCATATTTGGGTGGTCACATTGAGTAAAGATCTGCTTGTGTGGAGAGGTTGCTATATCATTCCCCCCTTATATAGACTAGATGCAGGAATTCCTGGGCTTATATACATATACTATGGAGATGGCTGTGTTCCGAAAACAGCCAGATTAGAAAATGCCATCTATGGAAACACCATTACTCAGTTCATGGCTCATCAAGAAGTAAAAATAAGCTATATTGCTTGTGACCCCGCATTAACGATCAGAATGTATGTACAGTATGTATAACTTTATTTGTAAAGTGCTGTTACGGAGCCACAGTGCCGTACAATGCATAAAAGTATAATATAAATAAAAGCACAATACTGTACACATAGGGAGGACAATTTAGATAATAAATACAATAAAGATACACAGTACACAGAGCTCCTATAAGGACACAGATCTTAAGTGCTATGTTGTAAGTGGAAAGGAGGTCCCTGCCCCGTAGAGCTTACAGTCTAAGTGGGTTGGTGGCTAACACAAATTGAAGAGGAAAAAATGCACACGGTAAAGCCTTTGTCCAATAGATGCCTCAAATCAGATGCTTATTTTTGAATTCCAGGCCTGAAGGCAAGTTTTGGTTGTATAAAAACCAGGTGCACTGCCAAACAGAGTCTCCTGTAGGCTGCCAGTCCTCACAATGGCTACCAAATAGCCAATCACAGCCTTCGTTTGTCATTCCCAGGGACTTTTTCATGCTTGTGTTGCTCCCCAACTCTTTTTATATCTGAGTATTGCGTGTAAAAAAAAAAAAAGGCTGGGGACCCCTGACTAAGAACAAGGGAAAGAACATGGAAAATCTAAAATATTATCACTTAATAATGTATTCAAAGACAAACACAAAATGTAGGCACAGTGATACGTTACTAAGATCAAATGATGTCTACAGATGAAACATTATAATTTATGACAACTTTTAATAATAATATTATAATACAAATATTATTGGTGGTCAGGGCCCCCCATAAGTTAAAAAAAAACATTGGCGCCAGGGCCCCCGTAAAAGTTTTTAAAAAATTATTTGTGGTCAAGGCCCCCCATAAGTTAAAAAACAACCTTGATGCAGGGGTAATTTTGATAATACCCACCAGACTATGGGGATTGGCAAATTCTTACATTTATAATTGTGGAAGAGCAAAGCATTATTTTCAGTATACTGCATTTTATGGCTACCACATGACGAGATGCCATTCTGTCCTCCTTAGTTTCCTCGTTGTTGAAGTTTCCGGCAGGGCTCCAATTAGTGAGAGAGCAGAACGAGCCATTAGTGGAACTGTGAGGAGGAACCGCCCTGACCTTAAGTACTGAGCTGTGATACACTCAACTTCACTTCTGACAGACCCACCATCTCATTTAACAATCCATCATCTCCATCAAGTCCTCGTTGTATCGCCATCCAATTATTTTCTGTTTACTTCTTTTCTTTCCCATCATCTTATTTTGGCAGTTCCCTGAATTGTTCCTGTTCAGAGCAAAATACAAGGTTTCTATTTTTATATAGTTTTAACTATGTTCACTTCTTTCCATATCAAACCTGATACTAAAGCTTATCCTATGATTGTGTCAGTACATTAAGATATAGAGAACGTGACTACTGGGGAAAGATATTCACTGCCTTTGTAGGCTCTCTGGATCTGCTTCCATTCTTCATACTCAGCTACTGCTGCTTTCCTACTGGCATGGCCCAAATCTGTCTTTTGTAACCCATTCTCTGGTTTAATGACAGCCTCTTGGCAAAACCAAATCAGTTACCTTGAAGGATAAAGAGAAACATCACCCATGATGGTTTCTTTAATCTGAGTTATACGGGCCAGGGTGCTCTGAGTATCACTCATGTATTATAAGGGATAATGTACCCCCTACTGTAAATGATAAGGATATTATAAGTCATTGAGGGGTTGTTCTGTGACCATATAAAGGCACAAGGCTGCAGGCTGAGTTGTACAGGGAACTCTGAGTATCAATCGTGTAATATAAGGAATAATGTACCCCCTACTGTAAATGATAAGGATACTAGAAGTCATTGAGGGGTTGTTCTGTGACCATATAAAGGCACAAGGCTGCAGGCTGAGTTATACAGGGTGCTCTGAGTATCACTCATGTATTATAAGTGATAATGTACCCCCTACTGTAAATGATAAGGATATTAGAAGTCACTGAGGGGTTGTTCTGTGACCATATAAAGGCACAAGGCTGCAGGCTGAGTTATACAGGGAACTCTGAGTATCACTCATGTATTATAAGTGATAATGTACCCCCTACTGTAAATGATAAGGATATTAGAAGTCACTAAGGGGTTCTGTGACCATATAAAGGCACAAGGCTGCAGGCTGAGTTATACAGGGAACTCTGAGTATTACTCATGTATTATAACGTATAATGTACCCCCTACTGTAAATGATAAGGATATTAGAAGTCACTGAGGGGTTCTGTGACCATATAAAGGCACAAGTTTGCAGGCTGAGTTATATCACGATGATCCAATCATACTAATGCCATGATTCTTACTGAGGCCGGTACCTCAATAACATTTTTGGTGCTTTTGTGATTTGATCTCCGCATTCACATCTCAGTAAATTTCAGCCAACACCTCCCTGAATGAGTTCCATGAAACCAATGAGATTGAGTTATGCTGATTGTATTACAATGTTGGGGATGACTTGCCTACTAATCAACCTTCTAGTGGAACTGAAGAAGCTGTTGGGATGAATGGTGACATGTTTTCAAGTCCAGTTGCTTCAGACATATCACTAATACATATTGTATATCATGGATACAAGATTCTCTTCATAAAGTGTTATTTGTCCAGATTTAACTTATCCACTGGCCGGACTTTGGAGCTTGCACTTTTTATTTATTGCATGAACCGATGGCAAGATGTTTACTGACAAATAAAACCACTCTTGGGTGGAAGTGCTTTGTGCCTCTGCATCCATAAAAGCAATGATTAATGCGAGGTGCAGATTAAAAGCGTTATATTATTTATGTTTGTATAAAATGTCAGCAGATACAGAAACTTTAGAAGCACGCTCCTTCATTTACAAACCTCTCCAGCCAATCACTCACCGGGGTCAGCTCTGTTATAAACCACTCACTCTTAACTACTTAATTAAATCTATTAAAAACATAAAAAGGATAAGAAGAAAAAAAAAACAGCCACCGGATTTTAAGGAGTTTTTGGAGACCCAGTCAAAACAAAAAATGAAATAATTGCTATGCAAACTGTGAGATATTTTTATTCAGCACATTTTAATTAGTCATAGCATTTCCCTATTCATTTGTTACCAGATAAAAACACTTGCTTCAAAGCTGAATAGTAAATTGTTCTTAATAACAATTATTATGTTGATTGAGAATAAATCATGAGCGTGTGGGTGACTTCGCATTGAACTCTGGCGAGTTCTCGGGTTTGGGTTTTTTTTCCAGACGCTTTCCCGGAATGCTGATTAGACGCCGGCGTATTGTGTGAATGGACAAACACATTTCCAAATCACAATGCCGAAATTTGAGTTCAGCATCACATTCTATTCTTATATATCATTACCTGTAATTGTGATGAGGAAATCGGCTGGTAACCTTGGGCAAAGAATACGGCATTAGACAGAGAGTAGGGTGACTTCTTCTTAACTGAAATGCGAACACTTCATTAAATTGTACTATTTTGTACATCCCTTTTCACTCTATTAGTTTTTATTGCCTTTATCTGAAGTCCATATATTATCATACCCAATAATTGGAAGATTCAGTCCGTGGGTTTCAATAATTAAATGCTCGCTTTATGATGGCGAGTGAAAGCAAAAGTGCCTGTCTCCTTTTTAGAGAATAGACTCCAGTCTCAGTTGTCTTGGGATCAATTTGGACCACTGTTTGTCAATATATTGGGAAAAGTTTTACTGAAAATTTTCTTGGAAGCTTTAAAGTGGCAAGAAGAAGAAAACACCGACACACAAGCCATATGGTTGCAGGGCTAAACCTTGCTGTTTTCAACAATGCGGAAGCTTTATCAAGTGTGCTTCCCACCATTGGGTGTGCGTAGGCTTCAATTGTTCAAGAAGCTTTAACGTGCCACCATTGCCCAACACTGTATTTGTCTCAGTGTTGGATGCCAGGGGCCCACCAGAAAACCTTAGACCAGAGATCTCCAACCTTGTTTACTCTTATGCCCCTCTCAAATGCAGAAAGTGTTGGTGAGCCACACAAGCATGAAACAAGTTCTTGGGGATGCCAAATAAGTGCTGTGATTGGCTTTTTGGTAGCTACATGTGGACCACCATCCCATAAGAGGCTCTGCTTGGAGTAAAACTGTGGCTTAATGCTTCCAAAACTTGCCTCTCTTACAGAAATATAATGAGCACCTACTCAGAGGTCACTAGGAGCAATATCACAGGGGTTGAAACATGGTGACCACTGGTTGTGGATCACTGCCTTAGACCATCAGCCCATTCCCCACGTTACTTTTCCTCTTCTCCTAACTCAACCTTTTTTTATCCTACCACTTTTCTTTACATACTATAATCTATCCTTCCATCTACTGTTTTCTCCTCTTAGATCCCATACAGAACCAAGGAATGGGCATGAGATTGTATAAAAAAAAAAAGCCAAATGTATAGAAGCATGATGGACCAATGACTCCTGGGCTCAACTGCAATTTCCTGGTATCCTGGTGGACCAGGCCTTCACTGTATGGCAACATTATGAAGGTTAATCTAAAATAATTTTAATTTTACTTTTTTCATCTTTAGAACTTTCTCAACTCCAGGTCTGAAGTCTATGAAGGCACTTTTTATTAACATGTATTTATATAGCGCCAACATATTGCATAGCACTGCACTGTAGCACTTTCCCATTATGCATGACTGGACCTCACATATATTTAGTGAACTGAGCAGAACATTCTAGATTGTTGCCAATTAAGGCCAGGAAAGCACTCACGGTATATAAGTGCCTACATATATCAGCCTGCATGGCAACCTCCTAGAAAATGTTTGATCTATCAATGTTACATATCATAAGCTTGATATAAAACATTATAGGGATAGATACAAGTGTTAGAGCTCCAGTTAGCTTAAACAAAGGCCTTAACGCTCATGTAAAAAACTCTTTTGTCCAGGGTCTGTCTATGCTCTGTGCCAGATTGGAAAACCAAGGCTAGGCAAGAGCACACCGTTGATGAGGGCATGTAGCCTTGTCTTTACCACCAGCCATAGAGTTTCTTATCATCACGCACCCGCCGGTGCTCCCTTGCTTGACCCTCATACAGCACAACTGACCAAAATGGATGAAATTCACAGGACAGAGGGCAAAATGCAAATAAAAAAAGTGGATTATGCTTGTTTTTTGCCTTGCATTGGTAGCCAAATTGGGGAAATATCTGATGATTTTGTAAATAGATCTTGCAGTGCATGATCATCATGTATTATCTCTCCCTGGACTATAGGCCCTTTGTGTTCAAGGGCAATAAAGCAGGGGTGCCTTATCCAAAGTTTATAGTAAATGAAAAGGCTGTGGTTGGGCCCCTTGTCCTGGTGGGCAATGGGTATAATTACCATTTGCCCATTTTTTAAAATGTTTCCAGATAGGAGATGTAAGTAACTGCAGAGCAGTGGAAACGTTCTATTCCTATTCCAAGGACGTACATTGTCGAAAAAAGAACTAATTAAATGCAAGTCTTCAAAGCTAAAGTATAGGGTCATTCCATAAACAATGTCAGAAAGGGATGGATACTGACACCCTACGGGGCTTTTAAAAGAAATTTCTGAACAAATGTCAAATACCCACGGAAAGCACAACCATTAGGCACAGGGGAAACTGGATTAAGGGTTATTTTCCAATTCTTCCAAGCAGGTCATTCCATCAGAAGCTACAGATACAGCGATACGTTTCCAATGCAGATAAATAAGGTAGGATTCTATTAGCTTACCCCGCTGTAACACATCTTTAGTCTTCAGATCATTAGGCTGAGGGAGAATGCCCATTAGGTGTTATTTATAGAACCCTACCAGGTCATCAGTGAAACAGTGAGGATGAAGGCACTGTGTGTGCCACTGAAACTCTAACTTACTTTTCCTTTGCCGGCAATGCAGGAGTCACATAGGTCAGCTCCCGCGACATTGAAGCCAACAGGATGAAGGACAAGTGTAGAAATCCATCCCAAATTTGCATTTTCCAGTTTCTAAATTTAACAGATGAGTTCTAAGGAAAGAGATTATGTACCGCTGCAATCTGAGGCTGCCATGCTGCCAAATACGTATGGATTAAAGGGCAACCAAATAAAATAATCACTTATTCCCATATGAAATAATTGTATTATTCACAGATATTTGCATGGAAATCTTTTATCTATCTATATGATCTCCTAGGAATCTAGTTTAGAACATTTTTACATTGTGGGTTCCATTGTGCAGGGCCTTTTTCAGCTCTTGAGTCAGTTGTTGGATGCAATATTTGCATCCATTATACCTTGACTGCAAGTTTGAGCATGCTAAAATGGATGTATCTGTTGTGCCCACCCAAGTGGCCATGCACATCCATGCTCATACTTAGTATGTGTGTCTCCTGACTTCCACATCATATGTATGTACACATTGGGTGATCTGGGACACTGGCCAGGGTTGGATTGGGCTGTCGGGACATCAGGAAAAAGCGCAGTGGGCCCTGCCGACCCACACCGGCTCCTACTGAAGCCCTGCTACCAGGGCGGGGCCAAGGTATTTTGGCACCCTAGGCAAGGGATTCAATCACTGCCCTCCACCCGCTCCTGCATTAGCATTTCCCACCTTACCATTCATATTGTCCCCTGTGCCAGCAGCCATTGTGTTGCCTCATGTACCTGTGCCAACACCTATCATATTGATCCCATTTGTACCTGTGCCAACAGCAGTAAATATCTCAGATTGCTCCCAAGACCCCAATCTGTACTTGTGCCAGTATAGGCCAAAACAGCCATCATATTACTACCCCCAATCTGTACCTTTGCCAGCAGCAGCCAAAAAATCCATCATATTGCCCCTAATTTGTACCTGTGCCAGCAGGAGCCAAAAATCCATCAAATTGCCCCAAACATCTCTGTACCTGTGCCAGCAGCCACCATATTGCCCCATGTATCTGAGCTAGCAGCAGCCAATCCCTCATATTGCCCCCGATCTGTACCTGTGCCATCAGCAGCCAAACTATCCACAAAATTGTCCCCCAGCAGGAGCCAAAAATCCATCATATTTGCCTCAATTATGTATCTGTGCCAGCAACAGCCAAAAATCCATCATATTGCCCCATATCATCTGTTTACCTGCGCCAGCAGCTGCCAAGAGGGAGGTGGGAAGTGCTTCTGCCCGCAGTATGAATCACGGGCAAGAACAGGCAGTTTATAAAATTGAAATGATTAAAGGTCAAGCAAACCAAAATTCCCCTTAAAGTGCACCTTCCCATGATGGCACCCTAGGCGGGCGCCTACTCTACCTACCCCTAGTTCTGGCCCTGCTGGCTACTACTGTATGACCTCCCCCTGGCCAAAATGAGAGACCAAGGTATAAGCTGGGGGAGAGGGGGGCAGAGTGTGGTTGTGGCGCCAGGTGGACCTCAAAGAGGAAGGGTGTGTGGACCACCCAGTTCAATGCTGACACTTCTCGTTATGTGCATGAATGTGCCACAGCATGGAGCAAGCTCTAAAGAGGGAGGGTTGCAGCTTTCCTTCCTTCATGGTCCGTGGGCGTGGTGTGTGATGTCAGGGGGTGGTGCAGTGACATGAGGGGGGTGATGATGCTTTAGCCAGTAATTCATGGACAACAATCATGGCGAATAATTATTTTTCCCCAGAGTGTGGGCTCTGTTAGCCTGTGACTCCTCTGGGGAAGCAAATTTGAAGTGCCCTTTAATCTATATGGAAAAATGGTTAAAATTAAATTTGCTTTAAAAAATTATTATTTTTGGGGTTACAACCCCTTTAAAGGGCAATATACCCTGTGTTTCTTCCGTACATTTAAATTCTCTGCATTGGGATATCAGTACACGGATCTTTGATGGGTCCCCCGGTGTATTTATATGTTTTGATCATAGCCCCCCCCCCCAGCTCCTCTCCTGGAGTCATAAATATAAGCTTGTACGTTTCTCGTGTTTCTTCCCTTAAGAACATGTGTTAGTATGATATGCCTTATATCCTAAGGGAATATATACAGTACAATATTTATATGTAGGATTAGTTTATATGTATTGTAGCTCCCCAACCTGCCTTAAGGCCTCACTTACAGTGTGTGTATTGTGAATATTCTCACAGCAATATATGTGAATCCATCCATAAGTGAACAGATGAAGGACTCATGTGGCGGTATTTTGAAAACTATGCTATTCTGGTTCAAACCCCTCCACCTCACCCTCTAGAGTTCCAGCCTTTGGTCAGGGCCTACCTTAGCTCATAACAAGGTTACAGATATAAGAAAACATTGATATCTGCCATTCAGCCACAGTTCCAAGAATATCTAGGGCAGTGATCCCCAACAAGTGGCTTGTGAGCATGTTACTCACCAAACCCTTGAATGTTGCTCCCAGTGGTCTCAAAGCAGGGGCTTATTTTTGAATTCCTGGTTTGTAGGCAACTTTTGGTTGTATAAAAACCAGGTTTATTGCCAAACAGATCATCCTGTTGGCTGCCAAACAAAATTCGGGCTTATAAAATGGCCTACATTTAGCACATATTTTGCACCACCCAGGAACATGTTTCATGGTTGCGTTCATGGTTGCGTTGCTCCCTAACTCTTTTTACATCTGAATGTGGTTTACAGATAAAAACATGTTGGGGACCCCTGATCTAGGGGTAGTGTTCATTCGAAATCTCACATTAATTGCCCTTTAAGCTGAAACCACCCCCCATCATTGGTCCAAGCAACCCCTCAGTTTGGGAACGACTGGCCTTACGGGCAGGTTTGAAGGCATCTCCTTAAAGAAAAACTAAACACCCTTGCTACTAAAAACCCCTACCCTCGATAGCCCCCACTCCCTGCTCACCCTGCACATGTGTTAACACAAGTAAATGTAAATGCCCTTAAGCTGGTAATCACCCCTTGGGGGCCATCTTCAGTGCTTCAGTAATCTTCAATAAGTAAGTGCCGTATCGGTGCATGTGCAGTTGGAGCAGTTTTCTGATTCGTTTCTGCGCATGAGCCGAAAGTGATGGAGCCTGTGAGCTCTGTTGCACTGACTCTGCAATGAGGGGTATTTACCTGCTTAGGGGCATTTACTTGTGTTAACACCTATGCAGGGGGAGGGGGGACTATTGAGGGTAGGGTTAGGGGATTTTATTAGCAAGGGGGTTTAGTTCTCCTTTAAGGTTTCACCTGCAGTGGCATTCTTTGGTGAGTAGACTGGGGGCTGCTCCTCTCTGGAGAGTGACTTTATCAACAACCATCCGTACAGAACAAGTGCACAGCAACTGACCAAGAAGCTGGAATTTTCAAAATCATGCTGGTGGAGAAGTTGGGTTTGAAACGCACTCAGTCCTGTTATTTCATATGTGTCCCTTGGGGGGTGGCAGAATGGTGGTGTTGCCTCTGACCAAGAAGTTGGCCAATGTTCACACCTCTCTATCCAGTCCTAATCTTGCATCTATCATACTTTATTATTGGCACCAACTATGGTCAATGATATCGATAAGCCACGTGCCAGCAGCCATACATGTCTGGGCACTTTTGGAGCACAATGGGCAACTGAAAATGTTGCATGGCAACAGCCATTAATAAAGAGAGAGTAAAATCTGTGATAAAGGCTGGATAGTATCAAACAGCACTGTCAGATCCAGGTGACAGTTGGTTCAGCTGAAATCAGAAAGACAGCCGTAGTCCCTAATTGTGGTAAGTGCCAAGGGGTGGCCTTTTTTCATTTCCAAACTTTAGCCTCTTACCAACAAAATAGATTAGAAAGGGAAAGCACGGCGCTTATCCTTGTTGAATAATTGTGATGCATCTGAATTTTACAGCAAATCTGAGAGTCTTGCTGTGTGTCCCATAACCAAACCTAGTGATTAGGCACGGAGAAACCATCAGCTTGTCAGAAACTGCTTGTATCTTGTGATATTCATTTAATATGAGTTATAACTGGGTTTTCAAACAAGCCAAATAGTCTCAGGTAGCTGCAGGGGTTTTTTTTTCTCCATAGCTGTTGCTAACACCCCCCATACTGGTCTGAGCACAGGAGAGGTGAGCACTGGAACTTGAGGAGACACCAAAGGTAGTAGGAAGGCCCAAAGTGCCCCTGGTTTGCACAGCATCATGTACAGTCCATATGATCACAATGCCTGAAACTGATATAGTTTAACCACACGAGGGATAACATAAAGACGTAAGTAGTCAGTAAATTAAGTCCTTAAGCACTAAAGAGCTTATTTTAAGTAATTAAAGGCATTGCAGATAATTATATGGTGAAACAAGATGATAATTGCAGTTTATGCGTCTACTGTGTCCTTTAAATGAAGAGAAAAGTCATATTTGTGCCCACAGAGTCATTTTGCAACTTGATTCACAAACGTTTAGAAACAATAACAGTTAAGTTTGTGCTTGTATAGGAATTTGTTTGATCAAAATGATTCCTTTACCTCACAAAGCAGCAAAGTTCTGCCTGTTGACTTGTGGATGGATACAGCCGGTGGGGTTAAAGCACTCATCATGTCTACATGTTGACCTGTGGATGGATATGACTGGGGTTAAGGAACGCATCATGTCTACCTGTGGACCAGTGGATGGATATAACGAGTATGGTTAAAGGAAAACTATACCCCCAAAATTAACACTTAAGCAACAGATAGTTCATACCATAATAAGTGGCATATTAAAGAATCTTACCAAACTGGAATATATATTTAAGTAAATATTGCCCTTCTAGATCTCTTGCCTTGAGCCACCATTTCGTGATGGTCTCTGTGCTGTCTCAGAGATCACCTGACCAGAAATACTACAACTCTAACTGAAAAAAAGACACAACACTGTCTGTTAATTGGCTCATGTGACCTAACATGTATGGTTTATTGGTATGTTTGTGAGTACAGTGAATCCTACGATCCCAGGGGGGGCTGCCCTTATTTTTTAAAATGTCAATTTTCTATTTATGATTACCCAATGACACATACTACTAGAAAAGTATATTATTATGAAAATGGTTCATTTACATGAAGCAGGGTTTTAAATATGAGCAGTTTTATGCAATATCTTTTTATAGAGACCTACATTGTTTGGGGGTTGGGGGGTATAGTTTTCCTTTAAGGAACTCAAAGAGTCTACCTGTTGACCAGTGTATCGATACAATGGGTGGGGTTAGGAAACTCACCATGTCCACCCGTTGACCTGTGGATGGATCCAATGGGTGGTGTTAAGGAACTCATTGTGTCTACCTGTTGACTTGTGGAGGGATCCAATGGGTTGGGTTAAGGAAATCATTTTGTCTACCTGTTGAGCTGTGGATGGATACAATGGGTAGAATTAAGAAACTCACCATATCTACCTGTTGGCATGTGAATGGATACAGTGGGTGGGATAAATATACTCATATCTACCTGTTGGCATGTGGATAGATACAGCGGTTGGGTAAAATAACTCATCATGTCTACCTTTAGACCTGTGGCTGGATAAAATGGGTGGGGTTAAGGAGGGTTTCTGTTTTTGCTACATTTTGCCTGAAGACCACAATAATAATTCTCTAAACCTACCGGTACTTTGCTCTCAGTCTAACTAAAACAACTTCCTCGGAGTAGAGAGTCCTCCAAAAAACCAATGTGGTAATAGCAGTTTGAACCCCTAGTAACCAATAGCAACCAGTCAAGTAAATGCTATCGGCTGATTAGTTGCTGTGGGTTACTATGGGTTACAGCTGTTATTACATTACCCAGAAAAGTATTTACGGAAGAAGAATATTGTCTGGACTCACATTACATTTGTAATGTAAATCCAGCACAGAAACAACAAAACATTTACTATTTTAGGAAACAGCAGTATGTACTAAGAGCACATTTGGATCATTCAGATCCCAGGAGTGGCTCCCTACAACACTTGATGCAATTAAGAAACATTATGACTGTAGTTACCCACCCTTTGCCCAAGAACATAAATGTGGAAAATTCAGAGGGAAATATAAATAAATGGACATATCCCGACCCTCTCAAAGTACAGCCATATAATAACACCAGGGATGTCTCTAAAATGGGAACTGTTTCATTCATATACTTATTAAAATGCAGAACTTTAAACACTTTTTTGATCTTCTAAACTGAAATACAGTGCATTCTGCAGGAGTGTTAACGTGCACAGCATTATACTATCATCGACCTTCCTCTCGGGCTCTGCAGGGGTTTGATCTTCAGACCTCCTGGTTAATGGCTGCTTGCCCTAACAACCCAGCGAGGAGAGCAGCCAGCAAGTTCTTGTTTGCAATATCACCCCAGCATCCTTATTGGTTTGTCCGGTCAGCCAATCAGGGCTGACCCTTCCCTATATAAGCCCAGCCCTCCTCACTAACAGTGCCTAAGCATTGGCCTAACCTGAGCACTGAGTCACTGTCCCTAGCTCTGGTTGCCTTGGCTGGTTTAAGTACAGTTCCCTGCTCCTGGTTCTTGCCTTTTCTATTCTGCTCCAGTCTTCATGTTTTGCCTCCTGCTCTGATTCTGCTCTTTCCCTATCCTTGCCCTGTTCTTGTTCACTCTTGTTAAGCTCCTGTCTGCTTTAATCAGTCCTGTCCTCTTCTAGTCCTTGTCTTTGTTCACTCAACCTTATTCAGCCTGACCCTGATGCTATGCCCTGTCACCCTGTTCCTGCCCACATTGTATTAGCTCTTGCCTAAAAGACTTGCCTTCCTACCTCTGTCTCCTCAGCGACCCCTACCTTCCCCTGACACTATCTATCTATCTATCTATCTATCTATCTATCTATCTATCTATCTATCTATCATCTATCTATCACTATATTATCTATCTATCTATTATCTATCTTTCTAGCTATCATCTATCAATCTCTGTATATAATATCTATCATCTATCTATCACTCTATTATCTAACTATATATAATCAATCTCTTTATCATCTATGTATCTATTGATCATCTATGTATTATCTATCTATCATCTATCTATATATCATCTATCTATCTATCTATCTATCTATCTATCTATCTATCTATCTATCTATCTACAGTATCTGTCGCTAGCTATCAATATATATGTGCTATGAATCACTTTTAAAATATATCCTCATGAATGGTGCTTAGTTATATCCTCAGTGTCCTCTATAATGACAAAGAGTCCCTAACTTAAAACAGATGGTGGTACTGCTGGTTGGGCATCCTTGCTTGCACCATCTAGAGCTTGCATTTCTAGGTGCCCCCTATTCTTTAACACTGGCCATACATACAAAGAAACCCACTTTTGGCAAGTTTGTAGTGATGGGCGAATTTATTCGCCAGGCGCGAATTTGCGGCGAATTTGCGCAATTCGCCGCCAGCGAATAAATTCGCGAAACTCCCGCGAAAATTTGCGTCAAAAATTTGCCGGCGTCAAAAAATTTTTTTTTTCGAAAAATGGACGCCGGCGTCAAAAACGGGCGCCGGCATCGAAAAAACGGGCGCCGGCGTCAAAAACGGGCGCCGGCGTCAAAAACGAGATGCCAGCGCCGTTTCGCGAATTTTCCGCCCATCACTACAAGTTTGCCCTATTTTGCCACCCTGGCAGTGGACAAAATGAAATTGATTGGATTGTACCAAGACCAGGCACAGTAGATGCCTATGCAGAACCATCTGAAGAGGGCTGAATCCACACTATTCATGTCAAGATATCAGTCTGGGAGTTCATCATATCTGCCCTTTGTTTGCTTACTTCTTTATTCCATCCTTCTATACGTTTGGGTTTCATGAATATGCAAAAAGACTTTTCGGTTGACTCAATCTCTATTAAACTTGACTCCTCAATTCCAATCTAGACCTTGGTTACCTACAGCTTCTTCAATATTATATTTCCAGTTTAAGCTTGGCCTTCTTCTTGCTAGGGTTCCCTGTCATCTTACCTCCTTAGCTACATTGGGCAGTTAGCCTTTACTTATCCTATTAATAGGCCCAAACCATCATAGTTGCACCATTTTGTAATTTTGGAATCACATTCTGGTTCTGTCTGATGGCTTAGTTCCTATGTCTGTCCTGCTTCCCTGTTTTCCTCGGCTCACCTAAGAAAGGACATCGCTATTAGCTGCTTTCTACTTGTACAGTATGTTTGCTGGATAATACCCCACGTGTGTAAAGCACAGGGAGAAAAATGAAGGAATATACCACCTCCTTGGTGTTCCTAACTAATTCTTCCTTTTCAATAATACCCCTATTCAAGGTAGAATACAGTCTTGATGTTGCAGATATTCTGCTATTGATCTTCCCATCTATCCTGCCATCTTGACTGATGTTAGATCCCAGATACTTGAAACTCTTTATCTCTAACATTTCTCATTTAGGAGTGGCCCGAGTCAGCAGACAATATCCTCCAATGCATGACCAGCTTGACTCTGTCAGTATCACTTTAATTACACATTCATTCTGAATCAGTTTCTGGATTTGAATCTCAGTTAGGCTAACTCCTTAGGAACATATATCGATTTGGCTTTCTGGGAACACAGCAGCTTCCACCACAACTGCACTAAATGAGCAGTGATTCACAGCCAAATTTTTCTACTGACCTCACATCTCTTTTTATCTCTTTAGTATTAACCCTTCCTAAGTTCTGCCCTGATTCTAACTGGCAGTGTCAAAATGATGATACGAAGACATTCAAAGAAATGCCCAAACTTAGTTGTAATGACTGCTAGGAGGTGCTATCACATGGATTCACACCTTGAACATCTCCCTTTACCCGAGAGTAGAAATGAAGTGACCTGCAGTTGTCACTGGTCCAAAAACACAAAAACATTTTGGTCTGAAACTTTTTCCCATGTTTTCTTGTACAAAAAAAGGCATTAAACTTGACTTGAGCTCACCCAAAATGTGGCCAACCACCCCCTTAACCCCAAAACAAGGTTAAATGAACTTTCTCAATAAGGTCTAGTTCCGGTATCCTGGTCAAAGTTAATTGCAGGTCTGTTGATATTCTCCAGGGTACATTTGCCCAGTAAATTAGTCCCACTAAGATTTAAAGTAGGCAGACCTCACCACATTGCTATTATTTCTGTTTTGGCCTCTGCTCCTTCCATTCCTCTCTATCAGTTTCTCCTTTTGTCTCTTCTTCCTTCCACTTAATTGATTGCATGGGCCTTTTTCCTCTTTCCAAATCTACGTAGATGTTTTACATTGTCCCCTCTATTTTTGTTTTTCTCTCTCCTCCTGACCTTCCCATTCATCCCTCCTCTCCCCTCTGGCTAAACCCCCATTCTAGCTTATTATTTTCCCTTCCTCATTCTCCTCTCTATCTAATCCATTCAATTTTTATCACCCATTCTATAATCATTATTTTTATTATTTCTCAAGCCTCCAATATTTTTTCCACCTGTTCCTTTGCTCTTCAATGTCATCTCTGTCTTCCCCCAACTTATACACTTCTTCCCTTGCTGCCCATTTATTCTCCTCTTCTTGACCTTATTCTCCCACTTACAGTTAATGTGCTCAGAAACCCTACCTGGCAAAAATCTGTGCCACTCAAATATTTGCTAAGCTTGAAAAGAGTTTCAATCTTCTGTCTGTCCAACCATGCCACCAGCCATGCCAGTATCTGAGTATCTCAGTTGTTGTCTGGTAACCTCCAGCTTTCAGTATCTATCTTGGTGGCCTCCGAAGGTGCAGCCCTAAAAAAACATTGAACATCAAGCTAGAAATAATTATGTTAGCTTTTAAGAGCACTGACATATTCAGCTGCTCTTAATAGAGCATTTTCATCATTTGCATCAGCCCCTGTCCTAGTGGAGCTTACAATCCATGGATTTTATCACATTCATACCAATTTCATTGGAAGCCTGCTAACCTAGAAGTACCTAAAAGGAACCCATTTATACATGGGCAGAACATCCAGTACAAACTCCTTGCAGTGCCCAGGCTGGAATCAAATTTAGACCCCAGTGCTAACATCTAAGCCACTGTACCATAAGTGATATGTACAAAACTGCTCATTTGGTACTATGGGCAAGGTTAATATATTGTATAATGATGAAAACTAAGCTAATGATGTATACAATTGCAATTCCATTGACTTCTCTGGAAAAGTATGGATTTGAATATATAAATGAGGTTTACTCAAAGGGTTGAATTTGATTGGCTCTATATGTAAGGCTGGCTCTATTGCCTAATACATTTTGGACACAATACAGAAATGAAAACCGGTGTGTTCTATACATGAAGGAGCCAGACATGACCTTAAATAACTTAATAAAGTGCTGGAATCAGATCTAAAGTTTGTGTAATGGGTTTGGTTTCATATCATTTTGCTGCAGGATGATTCTGTATAGACTAGAGCTCACATTAGCAGTCTCAACTAACTGCTATCATTTTATGCTTTGTAAAGTCGGGACCTAGGGCTTTCCGAGCTTGATACTTGTACGGTACATTTGATGTCTAATCTTGTTATGTGTGAAATAAAATCTTCCAACCCAAATGCAGTTCATCGTGTATTTCAGAAAAGGATGTTTTTTTTTAATGAGCAGCCCATTCTTAGATTTGTATTACAAGCATTGCCATTTAAAGTAATGGGCACATATTAAGGTCACTTTGGTTGCTTAGAATGATATTTTCTTCAGTTTGTGTTCTCTGAGGACTGGAGACAATTTCTTTATTTAATTTATCATTATGTGTACTTTGCCCTCATTGGCCTAATATACATAAAATGTATTTTTAAAAAACATTCCCCAGTGTTGCCAGTGTGCTGGTTACACCAGTGTTGACTCATCAGACCCAAATCACAGCATGCTTGGGAACAAAGGAGCCCTCTACTTAAAGGGGTTGTTCACCTTTTAATTAACTTTTAGTATGATGTAGAGAGTGATATTCTGAGAAAATTTGCAATTAATTAGAATTTTTCATTATTTGTGGTTTTTGAGTTATTGAGCTTTTTATTCAACAGCTCTCCAGTTTACAATTTTAGCAATCTGGTTGGTAGGGTCTAAATTACCCTAGCAACCATACATTGATTTGAATAAGAGGCTGGAATATGAATAGGAGAGGCCTGAATAAAAAGATGAGTATTTGCTTTTTAGATAGGGTCAGTGACCCCCCCCCCATTTGGTCTGAAATAAGTAGAATTCAATAAAAAAAAAACTATAAAAAAAGAAAAAAAAAAATGAAGGCCAGTTGGAAGGTTTCTTGGAATTGGCCATTCTATAACATATTAAAAGTTAACTTAAAGGCGAACCACCCCTTTAAGCTGATATATGTATAAGCTGTTGACTTGGTCCCTCCAGATCTGCAGATTATTGGTCCATGTATTGGGCTTTCCCCAATGGTGTGCCCTGGCCCAAATCTGGACAGCAACTCCCCAGTTTGCAGTTTGAGCTAGGTAGCTAGGGACTAATTTACCTTTTGTAGCCTTACAGAGCATTTGTTTTTAGATGGGGTCAGTGATCCCCCTTTGAAAGCTGAAAGAAGTCAGAAGAAGAAGGCAAATAATTAAAAAATTAAAAAAATGATGGCCAGTTGAAAAGTTGCTTAAGATTATCCTTTCTATAACATACTAAAAGTTAACTTAAAGGTGAACCACCACGTTAACTCCTGTTTTAAAAGAGAACTAACCCCTAATGAATATGGCAAAAATGCCTTGTTTTATATAGAGAACTTATTGCACGAGGCTAAAGTTTGAGCTTGTCAATAGCAGCAATGATCCAGGACTTCAAACTTGTCACAGGGGGTCACCATCTTGGAAAGTGTCTGTGACACTCACATGCTCAGTGGGCTCTGAGCAGCTGTTGAGAAGCTAAGCTTAGGGCTCGTCACTAATTATCCAGCAGAAAATGAGCTTCCCTGGCTGTAATATAAGCTGATGCTACAGGGCTGATTATTAAATTCTGATGCTAATTGCACTGGTTTCTGTGCTGCCATGTAGTAATTATGTGTATTAATTAGTAATCAGCCTTATATTGTGACATTTCTATTCTATGTGTACTGTATATTGTGAGTGGG
The DNA here is from genome assembly GCA_038501925.1 of Xenopus petersii. Taxonomy (NCBI): domain Eukaryota; kingdom Metazoa; phylum Chordata; class Amphibia; order Anura; family Pipidae; genus Xenopus; species Xenopus petersii. The sequence goes on from CM076682.1 coordinate 154,281,272, forward strand.
TCCCTAAGCTCAGTAAGTGACAGCAGCACAGAGCATGTGCAGTGAATCAGCAGAAAAGAAGATGGGGAGCTACTGGGGCATCTTTGGAGACACAGATCTTTACTGCTAAAGGGCTGTGGTTGCCTTGGGCTGGTACAGAAGCACAAAACATCATATACAACATTTCTAGCTACTTCTGTAGCTTTCTTTGTCCTTTAAGTATCTGGTCTTGCACCTGTTGAAAAGAACACAAGAGAAAGATGGATGCCTATGTCCTGTCACCAGGCACAACTCTGGAATCAGACAAAACAATTAGTGCAATCATGACAGACTGCCGGGAAAGAAAAGAAAGGTCTTGTGATGTTGCTCTGCTTAAAACTGACCAGCGAAACATCAGATGACTCTTCTCTGCTAACTAACTTAAATTTCCTGAGCGGAGCAGCATCACAAGATGAAATAAATTTTCGGCCAACTGAAAAGTACAGCAGGTGGTGCTGCTTCAATTTATCTTGCAAACGTATGTGCACTAGAACGTCAAGTGCAAGTGCTCAGAAGAGTGCTTCTATCTATTTTAAGTTCCCATTGTTTCTACTATACACAACAATATATCATTCCTACTACAAGGCTGATTAATGATCAATTCAGATTCACATTACATGGCAGCTCAGTAGTCAGTGCAGTCTGCATCAGAACTTAATATTCAGCCCAGTAGCATCAGCTCCTATGAATGAAATACCTCATATTCTGCTCAATGTTTTGCAGCAACCCTTAAGGTTAACTTCTCAATAGGGATGTCGCGGACTGTTCGCCCGCGAACTAGTTCGCGCGAACATCGACTGTTCGCGTTCGCCGAATGTTCGCGAACGTCGCGCAACGTTCGTCAATTTGGGTTTGCCTTAGCTGGCGCTTTTTTTTGCCATTTCTCCCCCAGACCAGCAGATACATGGCAGCCAATCAGGAAGCTCTCCCTCCTGGACCACCCCCACACCCCCTGGACCACTCCCCTTCCATATATAAACTGAAGCCCTGCAGCGTTTTTTCATTCTGCCTGTGTGTGCTTGGAAGAGCTAGTGTAGGGAGAGAGCTGTTAGTGATTTGAGGGACAGTTGATAGTAAGTTTGCTGGCTAGTAATCTACTTGATACTGCTCTGTATTGGAGGGACAGAAGTCTGCAGGGATTTGAGGGACAGTGAGTTTAGGTTAGTTAGCTTTGCTGATTAGTAGTAATCTACCTTCTACTGCAGTGCTCTGTATGTAGCTGCTGAGGGCACTGCTTCTGATCTCATCTGCTGACTGCTGTAATAACCCAATAGTCCTTGTAAGGACTGCTTTTATTTTCTTTTTTCTTTTTTTACTTTGCTACTATAAGAGCCCAGTGCTATTAGTCTAGCTGTGTTGGGGAGTGGGACTGGTGTGCTGCTCCTCCTAGTAGTTCACCACTACCAGCACCAACCAGAGTCAAAATTGTTACAAAGTATCTTATTTGCACCTGTTAGCTGTTCTGAGCTCTCTGCCAAAAGCAAATTAAGTTAGAAACTGTTTTTTTTCTGGCTGTTCAGTGCAGAGAAAAGAGGGACTTTCCAGTACAAAAGAGGGACAGGGGGTTGAGTGGTCAAAAGAGGGACAGTTGGGAGGTATGCAAGTGCCACCTAGCTGTGTGAGCTTTTTCACATTCTGTCTAAATAACAATAATAATTCCGTGTCCGTAAACATCACCTGAGTGATGTTTTTACAGCAGCAATAATATATTCCGTATCCACTACTGTATACGTTGCCCTTGCAGGCATTGTTTGCCCAGTCTTTAACCAAGTGCCACCTAGCTGTGTGAGCTTTTTCACATTCTGTCTAAATAACAATAATAATTCCGTGTCCGTAAACATCACCTGAGTGATGTTTTTACAGCAGCAATAATATATTCCGTATCCACTACTGTATACGTTGCCCTTGCAGGCATTGTTTGCCCAGTCTTTAACCAAGTGCCACCTAGCTGTGTGAGCTTTTTCACATTCCGTGTCCAGAAACATCACCTGAGTGACGTAGTGTGATTTCTGCCCTTTACAGCACAAAACGCAGCGCTGTGTCAACAATGTATTTTTCAGATAAATTTTTGCCCTTGATCCCCCTCTGGCATGCCACTGTCCAGGTCGTTGCACCCTTTAAACAACTTTAAAATCATTTTTCTGGCCAGAAATGTCTTTTCTAGCTTTTAAAATTCGCCTTCCCATTGAAGTCTATGGGGTTCGCAACGTTCGCGAACCGTTCGCATTTTTGACGCAAGTTCGCGAATATGTTCGCGAACATTTTTTCCGACGTTCGCTACATCCCTACTTCTCAACAGCTGCACACTGAGCATGTGCAGTGCCACTGACACACAAATGATGGCCTAACAAGATCCAAAATGGGGAAATTCTGTCTACAGGCTTGGAGGTCTGGAGCCTCACTGTTATAGGGATGCTGAACTTCTTCGCTTAGTACAGTAAGTCAGGTATATAAAATATCACATTCCTAGCCATATTTATTTTTAGGGTTGAGTTCACCTTTAAACGACATATATGCAATACTTATTCAATCTTTCACAAAATAAAGTTGCAGAGATTATGCATTGATAATGGACTTTTTTTCCTTCTTGTTTCCTTGAGCTTTTATCTTATACTTTGCTTTCAGCTTCTCTTAATTCTTTAGCTGCACTCGTGATCCCCAGGAAGACAATTTCCCGAGAAGCAACAGATAAATGCGCAAATGCAGATCTCCCACATCTTTTATCTTCCATTTCTCTCTCTCGAATATTGTTCTTCCCGAGACCTCAGTGGGGGCCACCAAGGAGAATAGAAGCTCAGAGCAAACATTTAGTAGTTGATCCATACAGACGCACTTGTTGATATTTCGTGGGGTCTTTTATCTTGTGCTTTCTTTTCAAATGCCTACTTAACTGAAAATGGGCAACATTCGATTTCAATTTTTTTACTTTTGTACTATTTTCTCGAAAACATCAAACCAGCAAAGGAGGAACTTTATTGAGCAGAGTCCTGCTGTAGGTTAGCATGAAAACATGACAGTCTGATTAATTAAAGGGATACTGCTGTCAGGGTTTACTAACACTTGGGAAACAATGGGCCTCATTTATGATCATGATACGAGGTTGATCAGTAATTAATTCAGATTCGCATTACATGGCAGCTCAGAAAACAGTGAATTGTTAATTTTTTGCATGATGATTTGCAACAAACCCTAAGTTTAGCTTCTTGACAGCTGCACACCGAGCACACTGAGCATGTGCAATGCCACTGACACTCCTAACAATATCCAAGATGGGGAGCTCCTGTCACAGCTTTGAAGGTCTGAATCATAACTGCTATAGAGATGCTAAACCTTTAGGTGTCAGGGCCCGAAGGCTCCGGGCGGGAATACGGACCAAGGAGGAAGTAGCAGGCGCCAAACACAGTTCACGGTATCCAAGGGGTTAAGAAGTTCATCGTAGTCAAGTCCAGGCAAATGGTCAGTTCAGGCAGCAAGGGTTCAATAAATAAAGAAACAGGCCAAGTTCAAGATCAAGAATCAATAGAAATAGTAATTTAGCGCAACCAGGAACATACAGTAGAACCTATAATTGGGCAAGGTCTGTAGGGCTCTGGCGTCTTTTAAAGGCCAATTTTTGCACCACAATGAGTGTGATGACATCACACGTCACATGCTGACGTTGTGCTTTGACGCTGCACGCTTTGACACCTTGGCGTCAGAACTTCATGGCGTGCCACATGTCACCCCTGGGCACTGCCATGCCATCTTGCCGGCGACGCAGAGGAAGAAAGGTGCGCCGGCGAGCGCTTCTTAATTAGGTTGGTGAAGTAAGTTCAGTATATAACATACCACATTAGAGCTTTAAGAAGGGGTTGGATGGTGTTTAGCAAGTGAAGGAATACAGGGATATGGGAGATAGCTCATAGTACAGGGACTGGTCCCATTGCATCTTGCAGTCGGGAAGGAATTTTTCCCCCCTCCGAGGCAAATTGGAGAGGCTTCAGATGGAGTTTTTTGCCTTCCTCTGGATCAACTGGCAGTTAGGCAGGTTATATACAGACTTGATGGATGTGTGTCTTTTTTCAACCTAAATTACTATATTACTATGTTACTATATATTTATAGCTATATTCAGTGTTGGAGTAGCCCAGCGTGATAGTGAGAAAAAAATAGGAGGCCCTGGCCGAAGTGAGCCGCACTGATCCAGGCCCAATGCACCGCCCAGATCCAGGCCTGCTCCTCTGCTCAAACCAGCCTCTCTACTGCCCCTGGACCATCCCCTCTGCCCACCTGGACTGTCTCCTCTCACTGATCGTAGGAGGAAAGGGAGATAAAAATGTATGGGGCACGGGGAAAGGAAGCGGTAGATGCAGAGCTCTTGAAGTGAGACCTAGTGGGCCCAGACATCCCAGTGCAACCCTGGCCATATTTGTTTTTATGGTCAAGTTCTCCTTTAAATCTCAGCTACAGGGATCTGTTTAGGTCAGGTACAACATACACAAAATTAACCTATTTAACATAACTTAAATAACCACTAGGTGAATTATACATCAGGCATATTTGATTTTCAGTGGTTGGGTTTTAACCCTGCACTAAAACTACCAGCCTTTATATTCTGGGACCAATCATAAGGAACTGGTGGATCCCTTCCATAAAATCATAGGCTATTGTGATACTAAAATCTACAATTAGAATAAATATTGGTATATATAGTTTATGTGAATGTATGGAGGGGTCTGTCCAAGGTGCCTATTATTAAGAGCACATGCCCGAAACGCGTCAAGTCTACCTTAAGTCTACTTGAAAATCATGTAAACATTAAATAAATCCAATAGGCTGGTTTTGCTTTCAATAAGGATTAATTATATCTTAGTTGGGATCAAGTAGGTACTCTCTATGGAAAATGGGCTTTCCATAAGGCAAAGCTTTCTGTATAATGGGTTTCTCCATACCTGTATATTATAATATATTTAAAGAAAACATACCACCACCTTCTAAATGATTGCAAGGTTATTAATTTCCATAATATGTAATCATTTAAACATTTTACTGAACTTGCAGTTATTTAGTGCCCATACAATTGACACCATTTTTTTTTCATTGGGCCTATCACCCAGCAGGCCCAAGTCAACCAGTGAATAGTGTTGCCAACTTTCTACTTCTGGAACTCCATCACCGGAATGGGACGAGTAATGCTGGCGTGGGCCAATGATATCAGGGGGTGGGACTATGATGCTGATTGGCTGAATCATGGAGTGTCCTGTCCAGATTTCCTAATTTGAGAATTCCTAGTTTTGAGCCCTGTTTTTGGAAGGCTGCCTGGGATGCAACCCTACTTGTGATCTAATAACTTCTGCCTGCTGGAGGGTGGATTATAGATGGCGGCCCTGCCGAAAATAATTTTAGCTCTGAGCAACTGAATCCCAAGGCAATTACTTTAATTAGTGATTCAATCAAATCAACATTGATCCGACTGAACCTTCTTAGATCTTTTCAGATGAATTCTTCCTGATTCAATCATCATATTTATTTTTCGCAATCATTAGCAAATCCTCCACCCCCTTATTTACCAGGAACATATTCCCTTATTAAACTGTTGCCGAAGATCAGCAAGTTCTGCTTACAATTAGCTCCCCAGCGAGTAACTTCATCTTTTCGTTATCAAGGAAAGAAAATGACTTTAGCATCATATTGTTAAGCCTCAGTGAATGCGCGTCTTTCCAAAAGTGACCTCAATTCTCCCAGGCCTGACTGTTAGCCACCATGAAATTACCTGTACAAACAACCAGCCGAAAAGTCAATCAGGATAAATAAAAATGTACATTTAGATGAATCTTCAGCGTTTTTAATTAACCTTAGGCTTCCCCATAACCACCTACCTTTTGCTGAACATTCCTGTCTCCTTGATTCATGCTCAACATTCCAAGTCCCTGAAGTCTAAAGCGCCGCCATGCAGTATAAAGTGCCGAGACGCTGTCTACATGGAAGATTTGCAAGGAAAATTACAGGTCGGAATCATTTCACAAGGGAACCCCGACACCATGGAGGAGATATGTATTGCTAATTCATAAACGCCATCATTTCTGGTGGCAGGAACCATTAATAAACCGTAAGGCTGATTTGACTTTTGCAGACCACGGGGCACGGAAGGTTAACTAATATGAATGGAGCGGTCAATAAATAACACGGAGGTTGTCGGCTGTATATACATGTGTAATGCACTGAAGAGAAGTCAATACATTTCTGTATAGTTGGATCAATCATAATCAAATACATGAATACACTTGCATTTCTCTCTCTTTATTCGACCCTCATTCTTGTTCTTTATTTTGATAGTGATTAGGCGTTTATGGGGGCAGATTTCCTAAAGGGCGAAGTGGCTAACGCTAGCATCAGTTCGCTAGCTTTACTGCTCGCAGGAACATCCCCAATTTACTAATGGACGCAGTCGCCAATTCCCTAGCGAAAGAGACAGATGCTAGCGGTCATTCACGCTCTATCGCCAGGCAATAGAGCGTGAATGACCGCTAGCATCTTTCTCTTTCACTAGGGAATTGGCGACTGGACGTTACTCGGCAAATTCACAAAAATTCGGGTTTTACTGAATGTTAGCTCTTTCGCCAGAGTTGCCTTCATCAGCTCAGACCAGGCGAAGTGTAATGGAGTCAGTGTTGGACTGGGACACCAGGGGCCCACCAAAAAACCTTAGACCAGGGGTCCACCCTCAGTGCTATTATTCTTCCTCTCCTCACTCAACCTCTATTCTCCTAGTTTAGATCACATACTATAATCTATTATTCCACCTATTAAGCTTCTTTGTTCTCATAGAAATAGGGAATGGCCATGAAAGAGGCCAAAAGTTTAGCAGCATGAGGGCCACTGACACCTGGGCCCACTGGCACTTTTCCTGGTATCCCTGTGGGCCAGACCAACACTGAATGGAGTGCACAGGACTTCCTCAATTCTCTGTCACTTACATCATATTCTGAGTGGAAAATGGATAAAAGTTCAAAAAACGTTGGCGTCTTTTCCTTATTTTAAAGTAATAGGCTGCAAAAGTCCTAAAATTTTTTTTTTATGTGTAACCAGTTCCCCCCCATACATTGTCTAACAAATGGAACATAAACTATACAGTGGGCTCATGTTTAGGGCATTATAACAACTCTATTGACTTTGCCAGTGTTCGGCGCCCAGGTCGAAACTCCGAATGTTAGTGAATTAGCGTTGTCTGGATGAATTTTCACCTGGTCAAATGTTTTGATGGGTGCGAAGCAGACGCTGGCGAATTTTCACTGGTTAGTAAATCTGCCCCATAGACTTTGCTTATCAATCCCTGCCCTAGCAGAGCCCCCCATCTATGTGATTTACCACCCACTAGGGTCAGTTTTTATCAGGAGCTCTTCTATGTGTTTGGCGCATGGGAGGGAAGATACTAACCCTGTGCAGAATATGTAATTACACCCAGGACCTTTACATTGCAACTGTATCACCTAATGAGGCAACAGCCTTTCTCACAGCTAGATTGTTAGGGCAGCTAGGAGCAGTAGTAGGGGTTGCAGTTGCAGCTAGGATCAGTAGTAGCATTTACCGGTGTGATTCCCAAACTGAGGGACCCCTTTTACATGGGTTCTGACCATTGGCTATAGGTCCCAGCCTGAGGGCCAGTTCAGTGTCGGACTGGGACACCAGGGACCCGCCCAAAAATCTTAGACATGGGGCCCACCAAAAGACCTTAGGAGCCCACTCTCAGTACTATATAATTCCTCTCCTCACACAACCTCTATTCTGCTAGTCTCTATTCTTTACATGCTATAATCTATTATTCAATCTATTTAGTCTCTTTGCTCTCATAGAAATAAGTAATGGCCATGAAATATGAAAAATGTTTTGAAGCAGGAGGGCCCACTGACACCTGGGCCCACCAGGAGTTTCCCTGGTATCCCTGTGGGCCAGTCCAACACTGGGCCAGTTCAAGTGACATATGGCAAAGGCTTATTTACACTACTTCTTGAAGGCCTGTTTAAAGGCTAAAATTGTAAGTAAAAGCTAATTTCCTCTTCTGTATATTTTTGTAATTATATTCAATTGGCTGACACAGAACTTGCTTCATATACTGTATCTGACTAAATGTTGGACCTCAAATGGAGTTTGGACCAAATAAGTCACTGGTTTACAGCCCCGTGCTAGGTAAGAACAGCTGTGTTGTACCCATTATCTTGCCAGGACATGTTGGCCCCTACATTTAGGAGGTTATTTTTTAAGATTCAAGTTGTGTTTTTCACAAAAAATTTCATTTTTTGAGGGGGTTTTTTGGGGTCAAAAATCAATTTTCCGGGTTAAAAAAAACTTAAATTTTTCGAGATTTATTATACTCGACCCTGGAAATAGCTCTTTTTTGTTTTTAAAAAACACATTTAAAAACCTGTCAAGGTCATGTAGGAGTCAATGGGAGAGGCCCCCTGAACCATTTGAAGATGCTAATAGCCTTTATGATGTTCGTGTTTTTCATGAGGGTTTTGCCCGAAAAATCATTGACCTATTCTTGCCCAGCAAAGTCAACAAATAAGTGAATATGTATGTCTCTACCTTTGCCCTGAATCCCAAACTTGCAATAGCCTGCAGCACTATGAGGCTCATTGGCCTTCACTTGTACGGTTGCTTGGCCTATTATTATTACTACCCCTTATAAAGGCAGCAGTATGTATGAAAGGCCAAAGAAAACACCTATCCAATAACATTCTCTTTGCAGCAATATTCAGTGTGTCTGTATTCTGTCTGTTGACCTGTATCTTCTTATAGAATGAAACTCTCATCTGACCTCCCTGCTCCTTTGCAAAGTTCATGTAAAAGCTGATTCCTGCCGCTTGGGCCTTAAAGGAGAAGGAAAGCTCCAAGACAGTTTATTGCCAATAGAATAGCCACAATAGTGCAAGCTAGAACACTATATTTATTCTGCAGAATGCTTTACCATACCTGAGTAAACAGCTCTAGACACTGTCTCTGTTTGTTTAGGATAGAAGCGGCCATATATGCTTGGTGTGACATCACTTCCTGCCTGAGTCTCTCCCTGCTTACTAACAGCTCTGAGCTCAGATTACAGTAGGGATGGGAGGAGGGAGGGGGAGAGGAGCAAACTGAGCATGCTCAAGGCCGTGCCCAGGAGGTTTAAGCTGAAAACAGGAAGTCTGATACAGAAGCCCATGAGTACACAATAGAAGGAATAAATGTGATGTTTCTTTTGACAGAGGACTCAGAGCAGCATTACTTTGAGGGTTTACTGGTGTATTTATATAGACTTTTCTGATAAAGCTTACTTAGTTTTAACCTTTCCTTCTCCTTTAACAATGCTCAAAATAATCAATGTTTCCATTTATGCATTTGTTTTTAAAGCATAGCAACCCACAAGGGTGGGAAACGTAATAAACGACAGATGCAGAATCTCATGTGGCTCTGGGTTTGATATGAGCTTTCTCTGCTCTTTGCAGATATACAAAAGCATTCTGTGATGTGTTTATTCATAATACATTTATGACATTTTGGAGATATTTTTCCTTGAGACAATGTTCCTTCTGATATGTGGATTGATCATTGAGCTTACATGGCAGCTCAAGTTCTTACTGCAAGCTAAAGCAAGAATCTTTTTCATGAGAGAGATGACAGGAAGGCAAGAATTGAAAAGAGCCCAGAATTTTTCATAAAGATATAAGTGAATGGTCAGGCCACGTGTCCTACATTTTAAAGAAGCCTCTGCCAGCCTTGCTATTCCCTTGGAGTAGCCCTACTTCCATAATGCCATAGCTCATCATCAGAGGTGCTTCGGGTGCTTCAATTTCGCTTCTTCTACCTGTCATTGCATTGTCTCCTTCCCTACAATCTGCCCAATTCTATGAACCATTCACTATAATGTCCTGCACATGTTCATTTATTTGTATACCATTGTGATGGCAAAATAAAGACTGAATGGTTCTGCACTTGATATCCGAGATTAACCAGCCTAACTTAAAATATAGAGCTAGACTTAATAGATCTAGAAGGTACAAACTGTACTGCGTACCAAGGAGCATTAGTAGGATTTCAACCAAGAAAACTCATTGTGGCTGTATACAAATGCTCATTGGTTGGGTGCTGCTATTTCTTTTCCATTAGTCCCTTGCAGAATCCCACGATGATACTAGCACCATGTAAGGGTTAATAAAAAAGGGGAATCCCAGATCCACTGGTGGAAGGAGGTAAGGAGCAGGAGGCCAAGAGAGAGACAATAAGGGACTAGACAAGATAGAGAGGATGAAGATCTAAAACAGGATGGGGAGGAGCAGAAGAAGAAGCATGACAGACTAAAGTGGGCAGAGAGTTAGGACAGATGTGAGTGGGGTAGAGTGGATAGAGAAGCAGGACAGAGTGGAAATAAATGGAGTGGGAGAAGAAGTAGGACAGACTGGCGTGAATGCAGAAGTAGGACAGATTGGAGTAGGATGGAGTGGAAGAGAAGCAGGACAGATTGTAGTGGGAGGAGAAGCAGGACAAACTAGAGTTGGAGGAAAAGCAGAACAGACTAGAGTGGGGTGGAGCAGAAGAAGAAGCAGAATGGACTGAAGTGGGAGAGAGAGAGAAGCAGGACAGACTGGAGTGGGCAGAGAAGCAAGACAGACTGGATCAACAATGCTCAGGCCAAGAGATAATGCAAGGGAAGGGTTTAACTAAGGTGCACCCATCTCAGATTGACTTGTCCTATACTGTATATACATTAAGGTTGCTGGGGCACAATGGGAAAGGCAGGTGAAAAGACCAAACTCACAGGAACCCTTTGCCTGAATACCCTGCCCAGTGGTTAGCAAAAATGTATTTTAATTATGACCAGGTCACTATCTGACATAGTTTGTATACTGTGCCTCACAGAGCATATTGGCTCCTGATGAAACTGACACCTAGTCAAATGTTATCATGAGTTTAGGGAGTTACAGTCTGGCTTGTAACATGAGACTTGATTATTAATAGGTAAGAGTAATACAAGAAGATTTAACTTTGGAGTAGTCATTTGCTTTAATACCTTATCCTCCTAACACAGTGACTAGGCAGAACCAGGGAGTCGGAAAGGGAAAGTGGTTTCCATTCCAGTGTTTCCTGTGTTTAGTGCTTGATATAAAAGATTAAACAAAAAGTATGTTTGGCACAAGCTGTATTCATTGAGCTCATATTTAAAAGGGGACCCACCACCCCAAAACATAATGATAATGTGCCACATTACAATTCCAAATTCTGTATATTCACAACATCTCAAATGATGCCGGAATGTAGAAGCACATGATGAATAATAAGCTGCAAGTGACAATAACAAAGATCTTTCAGCACTAGAAAAAAAACAAAGTCAAGAATAAACAGCAGCTTTGCTTTTGTGAGCAACCTGTTGGCACTTGATACTTAGCACAAAAAATAAACTAAAATTAGAATTAAAAGGAAAAGCGCAGAGATAAAAAAAATAGAAAAAAAATTGTATCATGATGATTTGGTTTGGGGATTAGTCTCCCCTATGTACTGTAAACAGACAAAGCAAACAAAGAATTTGTGTTGGACTTGGTGCAACGCGGGTGCTATAGAATAGATAGCAAACAGTATAAATTAGAAGGAAAGACACAGGCAGAGCAACATGAAAGCAAATATTATCATAAGGGAATCCCTTTGGTTGGCTTTGTTTTCTATCAGCCTTGGTGTAGTTCCGTTATCAGCATGACACAGTTCAGTCAATATTTGCAGCAGATGTTTTTTTTCTGTTGTTGATGTTGTAATGTATGAGATCCTGGGCACAGGATTGAAATTCTGTATCATGCTTTTAGGTTTAAGGTTACAATACTTGGGGTTGACTTTATCCATAAAGAGCAAGAGAGAACCAGTAGTGATGGGCGAATAAATTCACCAGGCTTCAATTTGCGGGCAATTTCCATGTTTTGCCACCAACGAATAAATTCGTGAAACTGTGGCAAAAATTCACCAGCTTCAAAAAAATTTGGACACAAATTGGAATAGTCTCCACGTCAACATTATTCAGGCGCCCATTGACTTTAATGTGGGCGTCAAAATTGATGCAGGCGTCAAAATTCGTGCTTCTGTAATTTCTCGCCGTTTCTCGAAATTTGCTAATTTTTCGGCAAAACTGTACAAATTCGCCTATCACTGGGAACCGGAAGTCAAGTACTGTATAAGCCTAGAAGTCAAGGAGAAGAAGACCTGGAGCAAAATGGAAAGTTTACCAAGTGGCACTTAAATGTCTTATCCTTCTTCTCAAGAACCTCCATTCCTACAGGCCAAATTCGGGGGGTCACTAGTCTAACTCCTAGCACTTGTTGAAGCCAGAGATGCTTGCTAGTTTAACACAATGCCAACTGATTTTAAGTCAGGGCTTTAATTTTCAGACTTGGGCCAATGTTTTTTTATGGAGAGTGTCTTTCTGTCTACTGTTTTGCTAAAGGTTTTGCCCTTTATGTTACTGATCACCTGACAAGATAGACACCCAGGCTTGTGATAAGATGTCACTTTGGGAACCAATGTGCACCAGAAACACAATAACATCCTTCAATATAAAAAATCAGTAGAGTCTGTGCCCCAACACCCTGCGCTGCCTACACGATAGATAGATCCTTATACCCTACAAAAAATGTTTACTGTAGGAAAGCAGGCCCATCATTCCCTTCTTAAAATGTCATACAGGTGTAATGGATGGAAATCACATGAATAATGATGGGTGAATTTGGGGTGTTTCGCTTCCCTGAAAAATTCACGAATTTCCAGGGAAATTTGCAAAACGGCAAAAAATTTGCGAAATGGAGCCAGTGTCTGTTTTTTTGGACACTGGCGTCTGTTTTTGGCAAGATTTCGCTGGCGTCCATTCGAATTCCATTTGAATTTGCAACGGCCGAATAAATTCGCCCATCACTACACATGAAGCCTTTAGAGAACTCTGGTCCAGTTCAGTATGCATGGCAAAGACCCAAGCCATGTCACAAGTGGGTAGTGAAAAGAGCAGGCACACTCCGAACACTCGCTTTTTGGTGGGGAACTCTTAAGTCAGGGGTTTACCCATGAGCCACATTCAGTTGGTGAGCAACACAAGAATAAAAATGTTCCTGGGGATGCCAGGCCATTTGGTAGCCTCCTCTATGTGGACTGGCAACCTACCGGAAGCTCTCTTTAGAAGTGCACCAGGTTTATATGCAACCAAAACTTGCCTCCAAGCCTGGAATTCAAAAATAAGCACCTGATTTGAGGCCACTGGGAGCAACATCTATGGGGTTATTGAGAAACATGTTCACAAGCAACTGGTTGGGAATCGCTGCCTTAAACTGTCAACCTCCAACCATTACTATTACAAAGCTGCTCTTTAAAATTCCTTAAAATTAAAAGCCTATAAGTGAATGGGTAATTTGCTATTTTTCAAATTTTTTGCCATTACACATTTGCCTCCACCTTCACTATACAGTAAATGTTCATTAGAGCTGGAGGGGTGCCCTAAATCAAACCTCTAAACCCAAAGAAGAGTCACAGCCATGGAGGACAGGATGAAGTCTAACTGAAGGGCTTTAGCTTGATGAGCAGTAAAAGTGGTGATAGTTCATGCCACCAGAAGATCCACACATCACAGTGCATTAGAGCCACCTTTCTAATGAAGGCGTTATCATTTAAGTCTTAAGGTGGCCAAACACGGGCAGATAACGCTGCCGATATCGGTCGTTTGGACCGATTTGACAGCTTATCTGCCCGTGTATGGGGGCTTCCGACGGGTCATCCCGATCGATATCTGGCCACGATATCGATCGGGAAGGTTGGATTTTTACCCGACCGACCCGTCGGAGCCGCTTGGCGCATCGTAATTCGATCGTTCGGCCATACAGCCGAACGCTCGAATTACCCCCGATATAGCCACGCAGTTTAGTGGCATATCGGGGAAAGATCCGCTCGTTTGGTGATGTCGCCAAATGAGCGGATCTTTAAGTCTATGGCCACCTTTACTGTTGTGTCAGTGGCTGATATTGTTCTAACAGGGACAACTGGAGGAATTGAGGTGGATGTACCACACCATGAAGGTATTCACTCATATACCACTAGGTGGTTGCCCCGCAAGCCTTGCATAACTATTGCCTCTGCAGTCTCTAGCCTGTACAGATACCAGAATAAGCATTCCCTGGTGTTAAATAGATTTCTGCAGGAACAGCCTGTACAGAGAGAAGCACAACAGAGCAGGATTTTTAGTGTATAATGGCCCTTTAGGCAAGAACCATTCTTATCCAAGTTATTTAGAAGGAATACAATACCATTTGATCCAATCAATATTTAAGCAGCTTTGGTGGAAGAAGATTGAAGCACACAACATAAATCCCTTAGGCACTTTTCAGTGCAATCAGTTGTTAACAACCAGAAAGCCACAGGCCGGAGAGCAATGCAGTATATTTCCCCTTTAAAAAATAAATAAGTAATGATCACTGGCTCTCGATGCCACTGCAGATGAGCTTAGTTGCAAAGAAATCTTTTAACAATGAAACACATGCTGTTTACAGCTATACATGTCTCTGTATTGCCCAGGGTTGCTTCCCCCCTAAGCATTTCCAATAGAAGACAACAATTAGGAACATGCCTAACAGAAGCAGCAGATGTCCTGCAAACAGAGGATGGGAGAAAAGCATGGAATGATCAGCCTCTCTGAGGAAAATCAGGTACCACTGAACAACCTCCAGCTGCTTTTCCGAGGCCCTGCTATCCAGATAGCTTGTTCTTGTCTCTATTCATTTTTAATGCACAAACTGTTTATCAGTCAGCAGAAAATCATGCTGTTTACACGCAATTCACAGGAGGGTTCTATCATATGCAGGGCCACCAGCGTGCTTATTATTATTCTCTATGCTGTCTAGAGTTTGTTTAGATTTATACATTTTTAATGGGGAACTGCCCTGTTAATTACAAGAAACATCCTACATACAATATAAATAGGGGGAATGCCCAATTATTTGCCCTTAAAGCCTATCATATAAGCAGCATTTTGAGAGTAGGTTCTGTTTCACTTGTGGAGTGTGTTTAACATTAGATTTGCATCACAGTTGGATGTGACTACTCACCCTGCCCACTTGGGGAAACCTGGAGCTACCGTCAGGTCCACAGTGGCAGTAGCTCCAGAATTCTCCAACATCAGTAGGCATAGCTGTGTACTATACATATAGGATCATTTTTGGATGGATGTACCATAGAGGAGAGCGAACTGTAGAGGCCTCCCTCATGAACTGCACCACCAGATGCTAACAAAACAACATGTATGGATTAACTTGGGTAAAAAATGCAGAATAGTGCAGCAGGGTTGAATAGCACCATCTTGTGTGTCTTTGGGTCCTCTTCTCTGTGATCTGCCCACAGGATCATGACCAGTTTAAGTGGCTCTAGACCTTGCTGCAACTGTGTGTGCCCAGGTGTTGATTAGGACCTAAAGTAGTGCAAGATGAACCTTGTCAACAACACTGCACTACTCTGCATTTTTTAGCCAATAAATCACTACCTACTTGGTCTGGTGGTGTGGTGCAGCAAATGGGCCTCTGGAAGGGAGCTAAAGTTGCTCTCAGGGTTTACATTATACTGTCATCCAAACATGCTCCTGCAGCTCCCCATGGTTACCAATGTACCCATTGACGCTGAAGAAACCTGGAGCCACCACCAATGGTGATCTGGCATTAGCTCCAAAGTTCCCACAGCAGGTTGCATCAATAGGCTCAGATGACTTGTTTTGGTTCACCTTTAATGAATTGCATGAATATTTTCTCTCCATTGTGTCCATTTTAAAGCACCAGTCCTTGTGGTTACATTATTAAATGTTTTAGGTTCAACTCCTTGAAAACAAAAGGGCAGCGATATGAAGATGCTCACATCTTCAGAATTCCATTAGGATTTGAAAACTGTAACCAGGATTATTTCTCAAACAATGAGCTCTTGAGCTACCTCTTCTGAGTGTTCCATGAACAGCATCCTGGCAGGAGATAGGTCTTCTAAAAAGTAATTGACCGAAGATGGTCAGAGATCAATAATGTAATTGGATATCAGTTGCATGCTCACTGTCATGCAGAAACAATTATGTAAGGCAGCATGCTTCAGACTAAACTATTTAGTAGTACAGAAGTCAAAGGGTTGGTTTCCCTAAATAATGCAATTTATTTTGTCCAATTAACAATCTGCTAATTATCATGTATTGGTCTTAGCTTTACATTTTCCCATTTCATATAGGCAAAAATAAAAGAGACAATGTCCTCAATATTACATTTCATGTATATAAAGCTTCAACACTCTTTATTGTGCCCCTGTAGGTTCTCTAGATTTTAGTTGAGCTATGAACATAATCTTCTGGCTACACACAGCACAGCTTGAGTTGGGCCTAGAATGTTTTCTCTCCCCAATGGAGGTCTTAGAATTTATATATTCCCACTTCAACTGCTGATGCCTATCTCTCAATAAATGCAGGATACTAAACATGAATTTTCCACATTGGTGTCTCCACCGCAGTTACTTTACAAGTGCACAGGAATGCAAAAAAAAAAGATTCATAGGCTTACCTTCAGCCAGAAAATTACTTAATCCTGTAGTATCCCAGGAGAAGATGACAGGCATCTTAGTGCACAATATAAGAACCTCATGAAGACTCAAAGAGTTCATCATATAAAGTGGTATTGGCATGGAGTTAGTACTTCCCAGTGTGATGCCCACCAAAAGGTAGGGATGATGGTTTGGGAAAGTGTATTTCGCATGCTTGAGAGGCTTCCACTGGAGAAGATCCAGAATCACTATGGTCTTTACTTGTGAGACTATACCTTCACAATCTCCTATGGGAAATGGTGCATGATCCTTTGTACTTGCTTAATCTCATTTCATGTATTATTTGTTAATAAAGCAACTAGTGCCAATAATATAACCACTAGTGCCACATTTTTTCTACATATGGTATATATGGTGTACAGATCAGCAGCATCACACCTTTTCTCCAACATCTTGAGAAGGCCCAGCTTACCAAGAGAATTGCAATGTAAAAGTATTCTGAGAGATGCCGACCTGAATCCTAAGCAATCTGGGGGCATCTTGGATGGACTGATAACCCTGCCCTTGCTTAGCCCTTGACATGACCCAATCCACACTCCCTGCCATTCTTTCTGCTCCAAGGCTTCAGACAATATCAGAGGACATTCAATGGATGAGGTTATAGGGGAACTGACAGCAAAAGACTTGTTACTGTGGGAGATCAGGAGAGGGGCTTACAAATATGGGAAAGCTGGCATGTCTTTATACTATTGGTCGTCAGCTGTGGTAAAAGCAGGGTGATCATTTGGCTGACCCTTCTACCCATTACAATAGGTATTATTTTGGCTTCATGAAGCTACTGGCACCCCACCTCTTGCTAATATACAGTTGCACCATGCATGGCCATACTGGAATCATCCTTCCTTATAGCAGAGGTTCTTCCCCAACACACTAATATGTGTGTAATGCACAAGAATCCAAGAGACCTATAAGTTCTGAAGGCTATGTAGACATCTCAAGAGGCTAGGCCAGCTTGTATCAAAGGGTTTCAGTTTTTGTAAGACAATATACTTTTATAATGAGTTATTACATGGACTCTGGCCCTCAAAAAAGTATTGAATAAATCTTTAAAAAACATTATTCTAAATCTTCCTTTCCAGTAAATTTGTTGTGAAACTGGGCACGTGGCCTTCATGCCAGAGAGAAAGCAAACAGAGACAGGCCAGGGGATGGAAAAAAAAGAGAGAAAATATTTGAATAAGATAATTTAATATTGATATTGTTCTAATGAGATCACTTTCCAGTAATATTAGTTCTGACTTTCCTAAGCGGCACAAATGTCTGCACTGATGTAAATCATTATATCCTCGCGACCTTCACTGCGCTCTTCCTCATACACCCGTTTTGCTCATGTTGAAGGGTTTCTCTCTTGTTTTGGCCATCTTATTTTTTCCCCTCTAACTATATACTGAGCATCTATTAATTAATGAAAATTGAATCCATATTTTCATTATATTTTTCCATTATATTTCATAACAGCTCTCCCTGCTCTGACTGGACAATTCTGAACTGCAGAAGATTCTAATTCTAGAAGGAAGTGGGCAGAGTCTAGGGTGATTGGGGGGGTCACTCATTGAAACGCAGGACTTGGGTGTGCACTTGTGGGTCTGTCATTCTTGTATTATAAGGGATAATGTACCCCCTACTGTAAATGATAAGGATATTAGAAGTCACTGAGGGGTGCTGTGACCATATAAAGGCACAAGGCTGCAGGATGAGTTATACAGGGAACTCTGAGTATCACTTTTGTATTATAAGGGATAATGTACCACCTACTGTAAATTATATGGCTATTAGGAGTAACTGATGGGCTTGTATAAAGACACAAGGCTGCAGGCTGAGGTATACAGGGAACTCTGAGTATTTCTCACATATTATAAGGGATAATGTACCCCTTACTGTAAATGATAAGGATATTAGAAGTCACTGAGGGGTGCTGTGACCATATAAAGGCACAAGGCTGCAGGCTGAGTTATACAGGGAACTCTGAGTATCACTCATGTATTATAAGGGATAATGTACCCCCTACTGTAAATGATAAGGATATTAGAAGTCACTGAGGGGTTCTGTGACCATATAAAGGCACAAGGCTGCAGGCTGAGTTAGACAGGGAACTCTGAGTATCACTTGTGTATTATAAGGGTTAATGTACCACCTACTGTAAATTATATGGCTATTAGGAGTAACTGATGGGCTTGTATAAAGACACAAGGCTGCAGGCTGAGGTATACAGGGAACTCCAAGTATGCCCTACACTACTTGTGTAGGGCACATCAATTAATGAGCAAGCTATTCCTTGATGTGCGAAGAGTGCGCTGTCCGGGAATTTGGTGTGTACAGTATTTCATTCCCCTTAGCGACGGACTCAGGGCGGCTGTACCTGGGTAACAACTAAGTACGGGTAAGATTATATACCTACATATCTTGGGAGTTTGATCCGGTGATTTAACGAGGGGTCTGAGGCCTTGTTCACCCGGACCAACAGAATTGAAGGGTGAGCTTGAAACCGGCATTGAGCTAATTTAATTAATTTGGAAGTTTACCGCAGGACTCGTAGAGAATTTGGAATCCCAACAGCAACGCTGAATGTTTATACAGGCAACTCTGAGTATCACTTGTGTATTATAAGGGTTAATGTACCCCTACTGTAAATTATATGGCTGAGGTATACAGGGAACTCTAAGTATGCCCTACACTACCTGTGTGTGCCATACTCTGCCTGCCCTATGTTCCTTGTGTGTGCCATACTCTGCCTGTCCTGTGCTCCCTGTGAGTGCCATACACTGCCTGCCCTATGCTCCCCATGTGTGCCATACTCTGCCTGCCCTATGTTCCTTGTGTGTGCCATACTCTGCCTGCCTTATGCTCCCTGTGTGTGCCATACTCTGCCTGCCCTATGTTCCTTGTGTGTGTCATACTCTGCCTGCCCTATGTTCCTTGTGTGTGCCATACTCTGCCTGTCCTATGCTCCCTGTGTGTGCCCTACTCTGCCTGCCTTATGCTCCCTGTGTGTGCCATACTCTGCCTGCCCTATGTTCCTTGTGTGTGCCATACTCTGCCTGCCTTATGCTCCCTGTGTGTGCCATACTCTGCCTGCCCTATGTTCCTTGTGTGTGTCATACTCTGCCTGCCCTATGTTCCTTGTGTGTGCCATACTCTGCCTGCCTTATGCTCCCTGTGTGTGCCCTACTCTGCCTGCCTTATGCTCCCTGTGTGTGTCATACTCTGCCTGCCCTATGCTTCTTGTGTGTGTCATACTCTGCCTGTCCTATGCTCCCTGTGTGTACCATACTCTGCCTGCCCTTTGCTACCTATGGGACATGAGGTTTTTAATTATATGCTCCCACAGGGGAGGAGGAGGCATGTGGATTTAAGGGTATGTTGTAATGACATAAGGATTATTTCACATATGAGTGAGGAGTGATATCCCTGCAATGAGTACCAACCATTTGTTTTTTTGGTCTGCTACCACCATTAATGTGGACATGGTCTTAAAAGGTATGGTGGTAACATGGATGTAGTTTAAAGTGAGTGTGGTTTAAAAGGGGAAGTGGTCAACACTGGCTTCCATCACCAGAAAAATTATGGTCCCAGGTACCTCAGAAGTTGGACAGCACTGCCCTAGGGAATTAAATACAGCAGTCCCTGCCCCAATGGAATTTACAATCGTTCACATTCCACACACTGAAGTCAATTTAATCAGAAGCCAATTAAAGTATCTGAATGAGTGTGAGAGGAATTGGGATTATCTAGAGACCGTTCTAGTCCCAGTGGCTCACGTAATTGTTAAGATTAGTGCATGTTGTTGGTAGAGAAACAAAGAAACAGAGAAGAAAACCATCCTCCTAACAGGGGTGCTTTATAATGATCAGAACAAGGACTCCATTACTGATCTGCTTATTAAAGTTAAGGAAAGAAAATGAAATTGGATTCTTTGTTCATCCTTGGCCAACAAAAAGGTATTTCTTCCATTTACAGATTGCACACATTATCTTGAAAGGCCAATTTATTTTGCCCAGAGAACACATCTTGTAGAAGAAAGAAGGCTGCAATGCCTTTCCACTCAATAGGTTATGTATATTTTCCACATTGATGCAATTAAATGATTTGTGACTGTATGTCATTCCTAAAACAAGAAGTGTGTGTTGGCCCCGTGTTCCAGGAGTTCTAACATAATTAATTATATGCTGAGATCGACTTAACTGCCTCTATTGATTTTGCGTCGTCTTCTCTTCACCAGCGTCTACTTAGGCTCTTCCTCCGGTCTGAAAAGAAAGTTTGGTGCTGCTGATATAGATAAAGCTCGGACTGCTCTGCAAGTTCTAAATGCTTCTCTGATGGGTTTATTGTTAATGGTCCAAGAAACTGAAAAAAAAAAAAAAGAATTTACAAAAATCAGGGTTGTGGGAGCACTCCAAGGCTAAGTAAAATATAAGTACAATGGAAGTGGCCTACAATTAACTACAATATACAGAAGAAAACAAAAATTCTAAAAAGGGATGGAACAATGCACATTCACGGTCCCCTGTTTTATTTGTAATTAAGTATGAAAGTATATACAGTATTTTTAAAAAACAGGGTTTTTTTGTTACGAAGTTATGACCATAACATTTTCAAGCCACCACACCACATAAATGCCTTGGACACTATCCCAAAAAATGCAACTGTGAAGAAAGGTGCCAGCCAGTGAAAAGTATGACTGCAGGTGAAATGTATGGAGGACCATGTGGGGCTTACCAGGGCATCATAACTATTATCAGTCTATTGATCATGGTGTTAAATTGCATGTAAAGGCAAAAAAATAAAATCCAATTTTTACTTTCTTTAATGAAAAAGAAATCTATCTCCAATATGCTTTAATTAAAAAATGTGTACCGTTTTTACAAGAAACCTGATTGTATGCAGTGAAATTCTCCCTTCATTTACTGCTGTGGATAGGAATTGTCAGACGGTCCCTGACTGATCTGCAGGGAAACAATCATACTTATGAACAGCAGGGGGAGCCCCCATCTTACTTCCCAGCCATGCAGAACTCAAGCAGCTTTGTTTGTTTCCCTGGAGAGCAGTCGGCGACTTTGTATTGGATTTTATTTTTGCCTTTACATCCCCTTTACTGTTTCCAACTCCAGCTGCAGGGACAAAGACCATGGAGCCAGATTTATACAGATAAACTGGGGTTCTATTTGGAGAATTACTTTGCTGTAGCCACTGGTTCTGGAGAGTTGGAGTGAGTTTGTATAAAACAATACAAAAACTATAAAATCCACATTAGATTACATGACAACACATGACCCAGTGCAGTCTGTATATTCTGATTATTAATCAGACTTGTTGTATCGGCTTCTGGCAGATATTATTTGACTTGTGCTGTTTTGATAATTTATGATGATCTCTAAGCAGCCCAGACCACACTGAGCATGTTCACAGTCTTGGTCTTTTCAAAGATGTTTAATAAAGTTAGAAGATGACAGCCCCCTGCAGCCAACTTTAAAAGCATACATCATTTGTTTTATTAGGTTAGTGGTGCAGTAAGTTCATGTTTATGTTTCATATACAAAATACAGTATTTCTAGCCTTATTCTGTTTTAGACTTTACTTCCCTTTAATATAACTTTGGCCTTAATACATCGACTCTGAAATGTCAGTTTATTTGTTTTCCTAGGGGGGGATTCCTGGGATAAAAGGGTGGCATTTGGTTGGGGGAAAATGCATATGCCTTGACACCAACCTGTTCAATGTAATTTTCAATACGTTGTCAACAGTAGACTCCTCCATTGGTCTGTACTATTCAATGAATATGGTGCAAAAAAATATTAATGTTCCTCAACACTGTGTTGAGTCTACAATCTGCAGTTTTTGGAACAAAAACAAACCATAAGAACATTGAGAAGGAAAAACAGCAGCCTGCCAGAAAGCATTTCTCTCCTAAAGTGCAGGCACAAGTCACATGACTTGGGGCAGCTGGGAAATTGACAATATGTCTAGCCCCATGTCAGATTTCAAAATTGAATATAAAAAAATCTGTTTGCTCTTTTGAGAAATGGATTTGAGTGCATAATTCTTCTGGAGCAGCACTATTAACTGATTCATTTTGAAAAAAAATGTTTTTTCCCATGACAGTATCCCTTTAAGATTGTTTTATAAGGTAATTAGAATAAAAGGACAACAATGGCTTATTCTTTTACATACTTAATATAAAACAGTTCATTCCCTTTGTCGCTTTACCTTGACCCTGGCTTTATTCCTGCATTTTAATACACAATTAATTTACCTCTAAGCTTTCTACTTGCATCTCATCAGCGGCGCAGAATTCTGTCATTGTGAAACTGCCTCAAGGGCTCCCTTCTCTGTCTCTCCGACTCCACTTAGTACAATAGGTGTTTGACAAAACACATTGATTATTAAACTTCCCTAGACAAGGTTGCATTAACGTTAATTCAGGACGTTCCTTTTCTTTCCATAAGTAAAGAAAAATTGCATATTTATGAAGCTGGATTTTTACAAGCGATCCAGTCTTTCACATTACAATGCTTAAAAGCCTTATTATTTTCCCTGTGTGCGCTGAAGGATACCCGCAGCTGTTGCATGAATTTGATGAGGTAGCTTTGTTAGCCAATGTATTGTCTCTGGTGTCCAATGCGGTATTTATAAATAAAACATTCTGTGATGGTGGATTTAACAAATGGAATAACTGCAATAACCCAACCGCCTGATTCCCATTGGTTCTAGTTCTTTCATTTTACAGATTTGTTTTATATAGAGATAAGAAATGGATGGCAGAAAAAATACTGGGTGCCCTGATCAGTGACATTAGATCATAAAGCTAAAAGGGCAAGTAACACACAACTGAAGAAGGAATTACCAGTCTATGGCTCTGTAGCTAATGTGTAACTACCTAAAAACTTTAAATTAATCGTACCACATTCATTAATATCATCATTCATTATCTCTTGGAAGAAGCAATTATCAGACAATATAGGTATAGTAAGGTAGTAAGGTAAGAGAGTAGTAGTCGCAGGTATAGTAGGGAGAGATGGTGCCTATAGTAACAGTGAGATAATAGTCTCTGGGAAGGGAGTGTGACTGTGGGATAGCAGGTATAGTAGGGAGAGATGGTGCCTATAGTAACAGTGGATAATAGTCTCTGGGAAGGGAGTGTGACTGTGGGACAGCAGGTATAGTAGGGAGAGATGGTGCCTATAGTAATAGTGGATAATAGTCTCTGGGAAGGGAGTGTGACTGTGGGATAGCAGGTATAGTAGGGAGAGATGGTACCTATAGTAACAGCGGATAATAGTCTCTGGGAAGGGAGTGTGACTGTGGGATAGCAGGTATAGTAGGGAGAGATGGTGTCTATAGTAATAGCAAGGCCCAAACTTGCCCCAAACCCAACTCTTTGATATAAATGCCTGCCCTTTTGCACAAATCTGGGTTACCTACATCTGCTGGGTCCCTGAAATAAGTCTTGTCTGTCTGTCTTTATCTACAATAGTCGATCGTTCCTAAACAGAGCAACATCAGAAGAGTTTCATATTTTTCTTCTGACATTTTCTCTCCACGAGAGCCTGTTCGGCAGAACCGACCAGCAGGTGGTGCTGTTATTTCAATTTCATTAACAATGTTAATAATTGCTATTATCTAGAAAAAATACTGAATAACAAATAGCAAAATTGCTTACAATACCATTCTTGAGCGTTTACATTTCTGTAAATAGTAGTTATTACAAAAATTGTGTAAAAGGTCACTTTTTTCTCTCTTTAAAATCAAGACTTTTTGGATAGAGAAGTGTCTGAAAAACGAATGTGTTGAACTCTAAAGCCGTTAACTTATTTATTTATATATAATTACTTTGGCTGGCCTGCTTCCATCCGTTTGAATCATTAATATTTCATTTTCTTTGTACCCTTCCAGCTCTTGTCCTTTCTTTTTTTATTGTTCTGTAACACAAATGTATGTGCATTAGGCCCCTGTTATAGTTATGTTGCTTTAATTCCTGGCTAATTTCTAAACATACTATTGTATAGCTTGTGCCAGAACAATGCCATGTAACAATGGTGTTCAGCCTGAGCCATTAAATACATCCACATCACTATTGTCATTGCTATTCTTCAACCATTCCACTCTTTCAGCTATTCACTCTGATCACATTGTGCCACGTTGTTTTGGAATAATGTATGGAATTATTCTTTCATTTTCTGAAGAGCGTAGTATGACATTGAAATTATTGATTGACATATAGCAAGAAAGAAGATAAAGCACAAACATCGTTCTTCTAGCTTTTAATTTATGTACCAGCAACTGAATACTTAAACTGACATAAAAGGCAATTACATTAGTGTTAAACTTGCAGTCTTAAAGGGATTGTTCACCTTAACATGAACTTTTAGTATAATGTAGAGATTGCTATTCCGAGACATTTTGAAATGGGTTTTCAGATATTTAACGTTTTGTTCAGCAGCTCTCCAGTTCAGAGGTAATTTAGCAGCTAGCTGGTTGCCCAGGGTCTTATTTTCCTTAGTAGGTTTGAATATGTCACTGCAATAAGTATAGGAGCAGGACTGAACAGGATGATAAGTAATAAAAAGTAAAGTAAATTTGCTAGAAATAAAGCATCCTAACTAGGGATGGACGAATTTTACCTGTTTCGCTTCGCCAAAAATTTGCCGCCGGCGAAATAACGCAGACGCCCATTAAAGTCTATGGGTGTCAAAAAAAATTTGTCGTGAGGCGAAATTTCTTTGACACGCATCTTTTTATTTTGACGCACAAAGCCATACCTGTCTATGTTTTCGGCGAAACAAGGCGAAAAAATTCGCCCATCCCTAATCCTTACTTAAAGTTGAACAACTCATTTAAAGGAATATTGAAGCTGAAGTTTTGCATCCTTTTCAAAAAGTGATCAACAAGTCAAGGTTGGGTGCTGAGAAGCTTCCCAACCCTTTTCCATCTGTTTCTTTCCAGCAGTATCTTCTCAAACCTTCTCCATCGGTTTCTTCTCAACCCTTCTCCTGCCATTTCTTCTAGACCCTTCTCTATCCCTTTCTTCTCAACCCTTCTCCAACCATTTCTTCCCAACCTTTCTTAACATGTTTCTTCCCAACCCTTCTCCAGATGTTTCTTCTCAACCCTTCTCCAGCCATTTCTCCCCAACCCTTCTCTATCCATTTCTTCTTAACTCTTCTCCAGCCATTTCTTCTCAGTCCTTCTCCAACCGTTTCTTCCCAACCCTTTTCCAGCCACTTCTTCCAAACCCTTATCCAGCCTTTTCTTCCCAACACTTCTCCAACCATTTGTTCCCAACCCTTCTCCAGCCATTTCTTTCCATCCGTTCTCCAGTCCTTTCTATCAAACCCTTCTCCAGCCCTTTCTACCAAACCCTTCTCCAGCCCTTTCTTCCCAAGCCTTTTCCAGCCCTTTCTTCCCAACCCTTCTCCAGTCATGTGACCCATTTTTGGTCAATGTTTGAGACTGTTATAATTTCATAAGACTCCTATTGTCCTATAAGACCTCCTATGCAGGATAGACTTTCTCTAAGGGAGGCGCTCTCTGAGATTAATTCTACAGAAGAGATGGACTTTTCTCCACACAGCAGTGGACATCTATAGTGCTGCTGTGCATTGTACATTCCATTCTGTAAGGCAAAGTAGTTACAGAGGAGTCAGTTGCAGCTGTACTGTTTTACTCTATCAAACACAAACAGGGTCACTGAAATTGCTCTGTAATCAAGCCCCCTCAAAGCACTCAGAAGTTTTTTCCCGTAACAACTGTAAATAGAACAAGAAACAAGTCAAGGAAGTTATTTTTTTATTTATTTGATCAGCTAAAAGCTCCGATAATCCATTTGGCCAGTGCTGCCAATTTCAAATGAAACATTAAGGTTTCCTTTGCGGTTTCCAAAAGGTGACAGTCCACACCCTGACTACGGTAATATTACGCTTGATGTTAACTCCCGGAGATTTGTCAAAGCGACTTACTGATGGCAGAATATCTTTAAAGTGCCACATTTTCATTTTTATTGATTTCTTGTATTCTGCCTATCAATGACAGGGCAACCTTGCCACTTTCAATCTCCTCCAAATATAACGTTCAACTGAAAATGATCAAGAGGCATATTAGCGGCTATTACTCTTCACACAGCCACGTTGCAACGATGGCAAAGAAAGAATGCATAATTAATGTAAAGTATGTACTATCTCATCTCATTTTCCTTAGATATAACATTGACCTTTACAGATCTTTCCAAGTGGCTATTTTAAAGCATTAGCTTGAGTTGTTTGTGTAATGTTGGTGCTGGTTGGGAAAATCTAAGGCTATGTTCTCTTTTCTAAGGATTATGGCAAAAAAACTCACATCTGTTTGCACGGCCGCTAAGTTATAACTCACTTTGTGCAATTCACTAAGGAACTTATTAAGAATTCACAAGCTTCTGCTTCTAGTGGTCTAAGAAGCCTCCTTCATGTTGGTAAAATAAAATGGAACCAGCTTATATATATTAACTATCTCCACAGACAAATGTGTAAATTAGAGACACCATAAAGATACAAATGGTGCCAGATAGAGTAGATTAAATATTTAGGGGTCAGGAGAGAGAATAAAAGAGAGTGCTATTATGGTCTAGTTTTCTGTAACCATAGCGAATAATGGGCTGTGTATATCATTCTGTCTGAAATGCTCATCTTTAGCCGATATTTTTGGCACATCACTTTAATGTGAAATCAGACATAAACTTTGTTTTTTGGGGTTTTTTTTTTTTAGAGAACATCAATAAATGTTCTAATTTCAGAAAATACTAAGCTCGATTTTTTGGAAAATAAAACAAAGCATTTCCAGTAAGGTGCTCTTTCATTTATTGATGTGGTATTTTTCTCTTCAAAGACAAACTCTCTGATAGATTTAGATATTGCTAATAATGTAAAAGAGCAATCATTCTTGATAATTGTATAAAAAGGGCATCTTCCAAGGGTGCCGATAAAGATGGAGCAGACAATATTGCATATGCATTTGGAGCACACAATGGGGACAATAATGTTGCTGAGATACCTTTAGTTAAACTTGCTCCATCTGTAGTTCTGTTAGTGATAGGTGAATTTGTCCAGTTTCGCTTCGCTGAAAAATTTGCGAATCTCCCGCAAAATTCACGAAAAAAAGTCAATGGGTGTCAAAATTATTTTGATGTGCATCATTTTGGCATACGCGCGCCTATTTTCTCCAAATTATTATTAAAGTCAACAGGCATCCGAATGATTTTCAGCAAGGTGCCAATTTTTATGTGCGGATTTTTCACTAGAAAATTTTCTCCACAGTTTTGCGAATTTATTCACCAGCGGCGAACGCGGAAATTCGGCACCTGCCGAATTTATTCGCCCACCCCTGTTCTGTTGTTTTCCGTTAATCCTGTATGTGTAATTCATTTTAAGCGATGGAGGTACTTCATGTACTTCTACAATGTTTCTGTGATATTCCATAAAAGGATGACCTGTAAAGAAGTCATTGTGGAAGAAGAACTTAAGGAAGAAGAACTTATTTGTACTCATGTAGGACTAGAAATTGATTTTGTAGTATGCTAAACAAATCAATGGAAAGGTCCTGCCCTAAGTATGGGGTAGAGTTTTAGGCAAAGTAGGAAGAAGAGACCACACACACAGGAAGTTTTGGCTGAGAATCTGACCCCCATTTATTCTGCCAGTGTAACTACAATAATTAACTTTCAGGAGTGGACTCCCACCCAAAGCGTTGATGTTTGTGATTACACTGGCAGCATGAATGGGGTTGGTTCCCCAGCCAACCCCTACCTCCTACTTTGCATGTACTTTGGGATGTTGCCATACTGTACATCTTGAAGACCAGGGACTATAAAGGTTAAGCGCAGCTGTGAAATATTCTGGCAAAGCAAGTAGAGTTTTAGGCGAATAGCTACAAAAAATATATGAAAGAAAAATCAGTTGCGATCTGGTGGTCCTCTTTAAACGGCCTGCAATGTATCCTGACTCTGCAGCAGTGTCTGCAAAAACAGATCCCAATGCAATAGAGTGGCCCAGTGTTCCCCAAGACCAGAGAAGAAATACATTTGTAGAAAGAAGGTTACCAACTCTGGGATGTTCGCTTGACGTTGGCTGCTCTGCTAACACAGACACTCCAGAAAGAGAATAGAGCCTCATGCTCTGAGGTGCCTATCAAGGACTTATCACTATTCCACCCACAACTGGATATCAGTTGTTTTTTTGTATTATAGAGATACTGCACCCCAACATTTTGACTGGTAAGCTAGCAGAATAAGAGAAAGTGTGAGAGAAGACTTTTGGAGTTATTTTCTATGGTCGTGTTCAATTCTTTTTCACCAGTGATGCCAGACAAAGAAGGCATGTTTGCTAACATTCCCTAAAATTCCCTCGATTTGCCGCCAGCTAATAAATTCGCAAAACTGCTGTGAAAACTTGCTGGTGTCAAAAAAAACGGACGCCAGCATTAAAAAAATAGAAGCCAGCATCAAAAATGGACACTGGCATCAAAAATGAGATGCCAGCGACGTTTTGTGAATTTTTTGCCGTTTTGCGAATTTCACTGGAAATTCTCAAATTTTTTGGCAAAGTGAAACGCCCCAAATTCACCCATCATTAATAATTAGAGTTCAACAGTCACCTACATGTTGGAAAACAAAATCAAACATCTGATTGGTTGCTATGGGCAACATCTCTGGAGATCTCCAATGTCCCCAATTCCTTTTAAGGGAACTGCAGCTCAGGGTTAAAGGAGAAAGGCTGATTCCGAACGGCTTGAAACAATGGCAACTTAGGGACAGATTTAAAAACTGGCTAATTCACTAAAATGCGGAGTTTCCTCGTGGGCGCCGAACACTGGCGACTTTTCGCTAGCGTTATTTTGGCAATGTGATCATGTGATTGTAATGATCCGCCTTGCGAAACATATGCTAGGGATCTTGTGATCAGGTCAATTTGCATAGGGCAGGAAATTTAAAGTTGTATGAATGTCTTTATGTTAAATGTTGGTGCATATACTTACAAATTAGTGATGTGCGACCAGCACCGACCCTAACCTGCCCTCACCTAGCTCACGCCCGCCCGCATCTGACTTCGGGGTTCCTTTTATAGACCTCTGCCGCCGTGCCGATGATGTCACAAGAGAGGCGGGGTGCACAGGCGGGCGGCTATGAAGCCGGCATTTGAAGAGGAGTGCGAGGTCATCCCCAACCCGCAAACCCGTAAATCACTATTACAAATTACACTTTTTAAAACACAAGTCCAGGGAACCTTAATAAAGACAATAGAGTTGTTATAATTAGTGATGGGTGAAAAATTCACGAATTTCCAGCGAAATTCGTGAACCAACTAATAATTCGCGAAACGGCTCCGGCATCTAGTTTTTGATGCCGGCATCCGTTTTTTTGACGCTGACGCCCATTTTTGACGCCGACGCCCATTTTACACCATCGTCTGATAACAAATTATTTTTCTTTTGTTTCGCGAATTTATTCGCCGGCGGCGAATTACGCAAATTTGCCACAAATTCGCGCCTGCCGAATAAATTCGCCCATCACTAGTTATAATGCCCTACACATGAGCCCACTGTAAAGTTAAGGTTCCATATGTTAGAAAATGTATGGGGGAAACCAGTTACCCAAAAATATTTCACAAGCTATCACTCTGAAATAAGGAAAAGACGCCAATGTTTTTTAAACTTTGATGCATTTTCCACTCACAGAACATGATTTAAGTGACGGAAGATCGAGGAAGATCTATGTTCTCCAATGCACTTCATCTGGTCTGAGCTGGTGAAGGCAAGTCTGGTGAAAGAGGTAACGTTCAGTAAAATCCACATCTTAGTGAATTTACGAAATAACGTCCATTCGCCAGAGCGAATTTCACATGGCGATAGAGTGTGAATGACCGCTAGCGCCTGTCTCTTTCTCTAGCAAATGTCGCCTGCGCCCGCTAGTAAATTGGCGATGTCTCTGCGGGCGGTAACAATAGTGAATTGACACTAGCGTTACGCCCTTTTGTAAATCTGTCCCTTTTGTAAATGAAGGTAATTTTAATCAATGTCCACCAGCCCCTACCGAAATCCACTATTTTAGGATTCGACGAATACCGAAGAGAATCTGAACCCTAATCAGTTCATGGAAATCAGGAAAATGAGGGTGAAAGAGAATAAAAGAGAAATCCTTCTTTGTGTGATGACAAGTCATGCGATTTTTTTGGATTTAGATTCAGTTCATCCAGGCCCTTGGATTTGGCTGAATCCAAATCCCTAATCTTGTCCAAATCCCAAAACGAATCTACGAATCAACTTTATTCACAGTTACACACTGGCAGATGAAATCTTGATAGTAAACTCTCCTTTGTCTTAGTAAGATTGTTGTCCCCTCTTGTCTTACTTTCTCTGGGGGACTATGGAGCACCAGTTTGGAACAGTGCATTTTACAAATAAGGACCGTTTATATAAAACGTTTTTTACTTAAAGGGCACCAATCATGACCAAAATCATTTCCTAAGTAAATACACTATGTGAAAGTTCAAGAAATCCGATTTTTAAAACAGTCAGAATTGTGTGTATAATGTAAATGATCAGCTGACTATTCCTTCTGCAAGATCTCCCCTATCTCCTCTGCAGTTCTAGCTGAGGCAGCCATCTTGGATTTCACTGGCTCCTCCTACCTATATCTTCCCAGCCAACTGCAGCTCTGAAATCTCGCACATGCTCAGTTGAAATTCCTTGTTGCTTATCAACCCTTCTAAGCTATTTTCAAATCAGCCAAACCTGTGTGTTAGCTGCTGTACAGTAGTGCTGCCACCTGCTGGAAGTTAGTGTGTGCCCTTCATTTGCATAATAACATCACCAGCAGGGGACAAGATAGGGAAATCTCCTGATACTTCTAGTGGAGGAGTTTACTAAAACAAGGCATTCTGGGTAGAATACTCAAAGCAGTGTTACAATCTGAGCATGCTCCTGAAATTTGCATATTATAGTCTCTGTTATAGTCTCAGTATGGCCTCCCTCAGTGAAAGAACCCATTTGACAAAGTAAGGGATTTTTTTAAAACCTGCAGTTTTTTCAAAAAACTATATATGTAGTTTGATTAAACGTGTTTATGTTGTACTGGTCAGATTGTTAATATGTGTTTGATTTTGGCTGTGATAGGTGCCCTTTAAGCGACTGTTTATTCCGCTTCTGTTTACAACCATTTGCATTCTTGTCTTTGCCATTTTCCTTCTGTTTTTCATTCTTCACTCTGTATAACAAAAACATCAGTTGTATTTTTTTTTTTTTACCCCAGGATACCAATTTCTATTTTGCTACTGACAACTCGGAGTGTGAGAATTTCATAACTGACCTCAGTCTAATGGTACAAAGAAATGCTTTCCATTTCCAAAACTCTGGAAAGCAATTGAAGTCTTGGCAGCGCATGCAGGCATCTGTGGAAAAGCATCAAATCTATCAAAATAAGACAATAAATAAAAACGGGAAATATTAAACAATTTATTTTTTAATGCAGAACAAATTTGCTCTTCAAGGGCTTTTTCCAATTAAGTGCAGTAGGTTATATTGAAAGTATTTTATCTTAAAAAAAAACACGTTAAGGGATCCTCTGATATATTCCAGTTCCACATTTTTTTCCCCTAACTTAAAGGAAATAAAAACAGTAATCAAGACTTTTGAGAAGGTTTATTTAGAGAGAAAAGTCTTCCAATGATACTCTGCTTAGGGCAGAAAAGACTCAACTGATCTTACTCTTCCATTTCTAAACTGAGCCACATCAGAACACTTTCATCTTTTTCTTCTAATGGCGGCCATAGATGCACTGAAAATATTGTACGAAACACATTTTCATACGATATTCGGTGCGTGGTAGAAGAGCCGACTAGTGATGGGCGAATAAATTCACCTGGCGCGAATTTGCAGCCAATTACCGCTTTTCACTACTGTCGAATAAATTCGCTCGACTGAAAATATGCCAGCGAAAATTCACTGGCGGCAAAAAATTTTTTGGGTTGCTCGCATCAAAATCGATGCATGTCAACACTATTCAGACGCCCATTGACTTTAACGCCTGCGTCAAAATTGACGCAAGCAACTTTTCACAAGTGCATACAAAATAGACGCGGTCGTAAGTTTTCGAGTATCATGAATTTTCTGCAAATTATTCAACGTTTCGCACAATTTTCGGGAAATTAGCACATTTTCCGGCAAATCGAAGCAGGAGAAATTCGCCCATCACTAGAGCCGACCGATATTGCCGGAAGACTTCGATATCGGTTGGCTCGTTGATTGGGCTGGCTGGAAAATTTTGAACAGACGGGCACCCGAATATCGCCCATTGTCAGTGCTGAATCGTCAGATACAGGTAGAATTCTATTGTTTCTCTCTGTATATCTGACGATTCAGTGTATTGAAATTAACGATCTTTCCAGTAAAGATCATTAATTGTAAAGTCAATGGCCATCTGGATTCGGCCAGGATTCGTCCTTCTTGTGCTTGGTCAAACCAAATCCGAATCCTAATTTGCATATGCAAATTCGATTTGGGAAGGGAAACCAAGTAAGTAAATTTTTTTTCCCGACTTTTTCCTTTCTGCCCCTAATTTGCAAATGTAAATTAGGATTGAGATTCGGTTAGGTAGTTCGGCAAATCTTTCACGAATGGCCACCTTTAGGGGCAAATTCACTAAGCGACGAAGCGACGAACGCTAGCGTCAATTCGCTAGCGTTTGGCATTTT
Organism: Xenopus petersii; assembly: GCA_038501925.1. Classification (NCBI taxonomy): domain Eukaryota; kingdom Metazoa; phylum Chordata; class Amphibia; order Anura; family Pipidae; genus Xenopus; species Xenopus petersii. Next base: position 154,314,598 of record CM076682.1, read on the forward strand.
CGGTACTTTGCAAATTCACTAACGAACGCTGGTGTAAATTCTCTAGTGTTACTTCGCACCCTTACGCCAGGCGAATTTTCGCTACGGACGTAACTACGCAAATTCACTAACATGCGCATTGTTCTGAACGCTACCTTTTACGCTAGACTTCCTTCGCCACCTCAGACCAGGCGAAGCGCAATAGAGTAGATAGGGATTGCTTCAAAAAAAGTTAAAATTTTTTCTAAGTCCCAAAAAACGCTGGCGTGTTTTCTATATTATGGGTGATAGGCTGAAAAAGATCGAAAAATTTTTTGGGGCTCCCCTCCTTCCCCCCTACATTTCCTGACTCATGGCAATTTAACTAGACAGTGGGCACATGTGTAGGGCAAAATGAAATTTTTATTTGATGTTTTGAAGGTTTTCTAGGCATTTGTAGTGCTGATACGTATTCCTCCATTGAAATTTGAATTTGGCGCCGTATGCAAATGAACCATCGCTGCAAAACTTCGCTTCGCTTGGTGAATCAACGCTAGCACAACTTTGCAAACTTACGCTACCCCTGTGCGCAACTTCGGATTTTAGTGAATTTGCGGAGCGCTGGCGAATCTACGCCTGGCAAAGTGCGGCAAAGTGCACCTGGCGCAACTTCGAATCTTAGTGAATTTGCCCCTTAGGGTTCCTCTCGACTGCCAGGCTAGTTAGCAGAACTGACCAGTAGATGGCAATGTTTTTGCAATTTTATTATTTTAGCAGTGTAAAAAACTGATGACATTTTGATAACTAGAATATTAAATTTAGATATAAATTGCAAAAAAAATGTTAGAATTTATTTTGAGGGTTGCCGTTTGCTTTACAAAATACATGTACAGTAAAGGGCCCATTCACTAAAAATGTTTCCACTAATCTAAATTTGTGGGTTTCTCTTTTTAAAAAAAAAAACTAGTGTAAAGTGTAAAAACCACGAAACTCTCTAATACAAAACTTCTTCAGGTACATGTTGTTGAGGTCCTATAGAAGTCAATGGGAGCTGCACTGATCCTATTGGACCATTTTAAATCAACGGACTTTTAGAATTTTTTTTTTTTTTTTTGCTAGGAATTGGCTGAAAAACTTGCATTTTTTGAGGTTTTAGAGGTATCTATTTTTCAGCTCATTATTTTGCGTTCTTACTTTTTTAAATTTTGATCTTTAATTAAATGTCATGACATTTTTAGTTTTAGAGTTTGTGAGTTTAGTTGTGGTTTCAAAAACCTCCAAAACCACTAAAATCTGACCTTTGATATATAGAGATGGCGCGAACTGTTCGCCGGCGAACTTGTTCGCGCGAACATCGGGTGTTCGCGCTCGCCGGAAGTTCGCGAACGTCGCGCGACGTTCGCCATTTTGGGTTCGCCATTGTTGGCGCTTTTTTTTGCCCTCTCACCCCAGACCAGCAGGTACATGGCAGCCAATCAGGAAGCTCTCCCCTGGACCACTCCCCTTCCCTATAAAAACCGAAGCCCTGCAGCTTTTTTTCACTCTGCCTGTGTGTGCTGAAGAGATAGTGTAGGGAGAGAGCTGCTGCCTGTTAGTGATTTCAGGGACAGTTGAAAGTTTGCTGGCTAGTAATCGTTTTGATACTGCTCTGTTATTGGAGGGACAGAAGTCTGCAGGGGTTTGAGGGACATTTAAGCTTAGGTAGCTTTGCTGGCTAGTAATCTACCTTCTACTGCAGTGCTCTGTATGTAGCTGCAGTGGGCAGCTGTCCTGCTTCTGATCTCATCTGCTGACTGCTGCAATAACAGTAGTCCTTGTAAGGACTGCTTTTATTTATTTTTTTGTTGTTTTACTACTACTACTACTACTACTACTACTACTATAAGAGCCCAGTGCTATTAGTCTAGCAGTGTTGGGGAGTGGGACTGGTGTGCTAATCTGCTGCTCCTAGTAGTTCAGCAGCACCAACTTTAATTTTTTTTTTTTTAATATTCATTCTTTTTTTATTTAACTTTTTTTTATTTTACTACCGCTGTAGTAGTGTATAAGTTGACCTTTTAGGCATTATTTGCCCTGTAGGCATTTTTTGCCCAGTGTGTTATTCAACCAACTGCTATCTAGCTGTGTGACCGTGTTCACATTCTGTCTAAATATCCATAATATTACCGTCTCCAGAAAAAACACCGGAGTGACTTTTTTCAAGCAGCCATAATAAATTTTACGTAATCCGTATCCATCGCTGTAGTAGTGTATAAGTTGACCTTTTAGGCATTATTTGCCCTGTAGGCATTTTTTGCCCAGTGTGTTATTCAACCAACTGCTATCTAGCTGTGTGACCGTGTTCACATTCTGTCTAAATATCCATAATATTACCGTCTCCAGAAAAAACACCGGAGTGACTTTTTTCAAGCAGCCATAATAAATTTTACGTAATCCGTATCCATCGCTGTAGTAGTGTATAAGTTGACCTTTTAGGCATTATTTGCCCTGTAGGCATTTTTTGCCCAGTGTGTTATTCAACCAACTGCTATCTAGCTGTGTGCCCGTGTTCACATTCTGTCTAAATATCCATAATATTACCGTCTCCAGAAAAAACACCGGAGTGACTTTTTTTCAAGCAGCATTCTTATATTTTACGTAATCCGTATCCACCGCTGTGTATACGTTGACCTTGTAGGCATTATTTGCCCTGTAGGCATTTTTTGCCCAGTGTGTTATTCAACCAACTGCTATCTAGCTGTGTGCCCGTGTTCACATTCTGTCTAAATATCCATAATATTACCGTCTCCAGAAAAAACACCGGAGTGACTTTTTTTCAAGCAGCATTCTTATATTTTACGTAATCCGTATCCACCGCTGTGTATACGTTGACCTTGTAGGCATTATTTGCCCTGTAGGCATTTTTTGCCCAGTGTGTTATTCAACCAACTGCTATCTAGCTGTGTGCCCGTGTTCACATTCTGTCTAAATATCCATAATATTACCGTCTCCAGAAAAAACACCGGAGTGACTTTTTTTCAAGCAGCATTCTTATATTTTACGTAATCCGTATCCACCGCTGTGTATACGTTGACCTTGTAGGCATTATTTGCCCTGTAGGCATTTTTTGCCCAGTGTGTTATTCAACCAACTGCTATCTAGCTGTGTGACCGTGTTCACATTCTGTCTAAATATCCATAATATTACCGTCTCCAGAAAAAACACCGGAGTGACTTTTTTCAAGCAGCCATAATAAATTTTACGTAATCCGTATCCATCGCTGTAGTAGTGTATAAGTTGACCTTTTAGGCATTATTTGCCCTGTAGGCATTTTTTGCCCAGTGTGTTATTCAACCAACTGCTATCTAGCTGTGTGCCCGTGTTCACATTCTGTCTAAATATCCATAATATTACCGTCTCCAGAAAAAACACCGGAGTGACTTTTTTTCAAGCAGCATTCTTATATTTTACGTAATCTGTATCCACCGCTGTGTATACGTTGACCTTGTAGGCATTATTTGCCCTGTAGGCATTTTTTGCCCAGTGTGTTATTCAACCAACTGCTATCTAGCTGTGTGACCGTGTTCACATTCTGTCTAAATATCCATAATATTACCGTCTCCAGAAAAAACACCGGAGTGACTTTTTTTCAAGCAGCATTCTTATATTTTACGTAATCCGTATCCACCGCTGTGTATACGTTGACCTTGTAGGCATTATTTGCACAGTGTTTTCTTCAAACCGCCATCTAGCTGTGTGAGCTTGTTCACATTTTGTCTAAATATTGATAATATTATCGTCTCTAGAAAAACCACTTGAGTTACTTTTTTTCAAGCAGCATTCATATATTTTACGTAATCCGTATCCACCGCTGTAGTAGTGTATACGTTGATCTTGTAGGCATTATTTGCACACTGTTTTCTTCAAACTGCCATCTAGCTGTGTGTATTATCGTTTCCAGAAAAACCAACTGAGTTTTTGTTGTTGTTGTTTTTTTAAAAATAATGCCAGGCAAAGGCAGGCCGCCACGCAGAGGCCGTGCTAGGGGCCGTGCTGCTATGCAATCCTGTGGCCCTAGCAAATTGCCCAGTTTTAAAAAGCCAATGACCCTGAACTCCCAAAATGCTGAAGAGGTAGTTGACTGGCTTACACAGCACACCCCATCCTCTACCGTTTCTAACTTTACCACAACATCCTCCTCATCCTCCACTGCTATGGCCACCCCACGTAACACTTCCTCCACCACCGGTGCCCCTTCTTCACTGGAGTCAGAGGAGTTATTTTCCCATGAGTTTCTTGAACTGAGTAATGCGCAACCATTATTGGCAGAAGAAGATGAAGGAGATGAGGACGTTACACCAGATTTAATTCTGGCAGAGAACACGACAGAGATGGACATAATGATGAGTGATGAGGAGGAGGTCCCCGCTGCTGCTTCCTTCTGTGATGTGTCAGAAGAAATTGATGCATCTGAGGAGAATGATGATGAGGAGATTGATGTTTTGTGGGTGCCTAGTAGAAGAGAGCAAGAGGAGGGTAGTTCAGATGGAGAGACGGAGAGTCAGAGAGGCAGTAGGAGAATAAGACTTAGAAGAAGCAGGGAGGACAGCCCGCAGGGATCAGTAGGGCAACAACATGTATCGGCACCTGTGTTCAGCCAGCCAACGCACCCGCCATTGCCGCCAATGCCGCCAACTTCTACTGTTACCGCCAGATCGCACACTTCCAAAAAGTCAGCAGTGTGGGATTTTTTTAATGTGTGTGCCTCTGACAAAAGCATTGTAATTTGCAATGAGTGCAGTCAGAAACTGAGCCTTGGTAAGCCCAACAGCCACATACAGATGAAGCCACTTGGATTTGTGAGTTAAATGCGTCATGACTCAGGGGTAATTGAAGAAACTGTGTTATCTTAAGTCATCTTAACTCATTTAATGCATTTAACCTTTTCATTAGCATACCAAAGCTCCATTGTTCACAATGGTGAATGCTTTAATTAGATGGGATGTTGTGACGCAGTTTTCTGTGTTAAATGAGATAAATGGGATATCTGTGTTTAGTTATTCTGTGTCAAACAGACAAACCAAAGTGGCTGCATCTGTAGGTACAACTTCTATGCGAAGGCACATGAGCGGCAAGCACAAAGCACTTTGGGAGCAACACCTCAAAGGCAACAGGCAAACTAAAAGCCACACTCCTTCTGGTCCAGCATCTTACTGCTCTACCTCTGCTCTCCTTGACCCATCTGAACCACCCTCCACTCCGCCTTCCACCTTGACCACCTGTTCCCATTCCCAGTCATCTGCCACCAGCCAAGTTTCTGTGAAGGCCATGTTTGAGCGTAAGAAGCCAATGTCTGACTGTCACCCCCTTGCCCGGCGTCTGACAGCTGGCTTGTCTGCACTCTTAGCCCGCCAGCTTTTACCATACTAGCTGGTGGACTCTGAGGCCTTCCGCAAATTTGTAGCAATTGGGACACCGCAGTGGAAGGTACCCAGCCGCAATTTTTTTTCTAAAAAGGGAATACCACACCTGTACCAACATGTGCAGAGCCAAGTTACCGCATCTCTGTCACTTAGTGTTGGGCCAAAGGTCCATATGACTACTGACGCATGGTCCTCCAAGCATGGTCAGGGCAGGTATGTCACCTACACTGCCCACTGGGTGAACTTGGTAATGGCTGGGAATGGGAAGCAGGGAATGGGTAGCTCAACAACAACAACAACAGTGGAGTTGGTGTCACCGCCACGGATTGCACGCGGTTCTGCCACCACCTCTACTCCTCCATCGCTCTCTACCTCGTCTTCTTCCTCTTCTTCTTCTTACTCTGCTGCTGGGTCCTCCTTCTCCTCCTCCACACCTGTGCACCCCCAGCTCCCCCTAGGCTATTCGACGTGCCAGGTACGCCGTTGTCACGCTGTCTTGGGGATGACGTGCCTGGAAAGCAAAAACCATACCGGATCTGTACTCCTGTCATTTCTGCAGTCACAGGCCGATCGGTGGCTGACCCCACACCAACTGCAGATCGGAAAAGTGGTGTGTGACAATGGAAGCAATCTGTTGGCAGCGTTGAGACTGGGAAATTTAACACATGTGCCCTGCATGGCACATGTGTTAAATTTAATAGTCCAACGTTTTGTCTCCAAGTACCCAGGATTCCAGGACGTTCTCACCCAGTCCAGAAAGGTGTCGGCCCATTTCAGACGTTCCTACACAGCCATGGCACGCCTTGCTGACATTCAGCAGCGCTACAACATGCCAGTCAGGCGTTTGATTTCTGACAGCCAGACTCGCTGGAATTCAACGCTCCTTATGTTGGAACGTCTGCTGCAACAACAAAGGGCCGTCAACGAGTACCTTTTTGAACTGGGTGGTAGGACTGGATCTGCAGAGCTGGGGATTTTTTTCCCCCATTACTGGGTGCTTATGCGCGATGCCTGCAGGCTCATGCGACCTTTTGAAGAGGTGACAAATATGGTCAGTCGCACCGAAGGCACCATCAGCGACCTAATACCCTTCGCTTTCTTCCTGGAGCGTGCCGTGCGACGAGTGACAGATGAGGCTGTAGACCAGCGTGACGAGGAGCTGGAAGCGCACGATTTCTGGTCGGAATCACCAGAACGAACCCAGGCACCTGCTGCAACGCAGGGAGAGGTGCCAGAAGTGGAGTCAGAGGAGGAAGGTGGCTTTGTGGAGGAGGAGGACCAACAGGAGCAGGCTTCCCAGGGGGCTAGTGGTGACCTTTTGGGGACCCCTGGTCTTGTACGTGGCTGGGGGGAGGAGACCGTGGATGATGCAGTCCTTGATAATGAGGAAGCGGAGATGGATAGCTCTGCATCCAACCTTGTGAGAATGGGGTCTTTCATGCTGTCATGCCTGTTGAAGGACCCCCGTATCAAGAGGCTTAAGGAGAAGGACCTGTACTGGGTCGCAACGCTACTAGACCCTCGGTACAAGCATAAAGTGTCAGAAATGTTACCAACATACCACAAGTCCGAAAAGATGCGGCATTTACAAACCAGCCTGCAAAACATGTTGTACAATGCTTTTAAGGGTGATGTCACTTCAGGAACTCATCAACATTCCAGGGGCAGAGGTGCCAGTAATCCTGCCACGAGCACACCTGCAAGGACAAAGCCCTTTGGCCGGTCTGTAACATCAGACATGCAAATGTTTTTCTGTCCAAGGCAGCGCCACAACCCTTCTGGATCCACCCTCAAAGAACGCCTCGACCGGCAGGTAGCGGACTACCTGGCATTAACTGCAGATATCGACACTCTGAGGAGCGATGAACCCCTGGACTACTGGGTGCGCAGGCTTGATCTGTGGCCAGAGCTGTCACAATTTGCCATGAACCTCTTGTCTTGCCCAGCCTCAAGTGTGCTCTCAGAAAGGACCTTCAGTGCAGCAGGAGGGATTGTAACTGAGAAGAGAACTCGCCTAGGTCACAAAAGTGTCGATTACCTGACCTTTATTAAAATGAATGAGGGGTGGATCTCGGAGGGTTACTGCACGCCGGAAGACTTGTTCTGACTTCTATGCAGCTGTCCTTCTCTTCAAGCCTCATGACTCCACACACAGCTGTCCTTTAGCGTCCTCCTCCCTCCGCCACCGTTACAAACTAGGGTGCAAACCCTACTGGTTTAATTTTTTCTGGCCTCAGTGGCTGCAACCAAAAAAACTGGGCAAACAATGTCTACAAGGTCAACGTATGGCGAAAAATGACTATTTTCAGCATTTATATGGCATATTTTTTCTGGCAACTGTGCTTCAGTGGCTGCGTCCAAAAAAATGCATATTTTCTGCATTTATATGGCATAATTTTTCTGGCCTCTGTGCTTCAGTGGCTGCAACCAAAAAAATGCATATTTTCTGCATTTATATGGCATAATTTTTCTGGCCTCTGTGCTTCAGTGGCTGCAACCAAAAAAATGCATATTTTGTCCATTTATATGGCATAATTTTTCTAGCCTCTGTGCTTCAGTGGCTGCAACCAAAAAAAATTATATTTTCAGCATTTATATGGCATAATTTTTCTGTCAACTGTGCTTCAGTGGCTGCGACCAAAAAAATGCATATTTTCTGCATTTATATGGCATAATTTTTCTGGCCTCTGTGCTTCAGTGGCTGCAACCAAAAAAATTTATATTTTCAGCATTTATATGGCATAATTTTTCTGGCAACTGTGCTTCAGTGGCTGCGACCAAAAAAATGACTATTTTCAGCATTTATATGGCATATTTTTTCTGGCCTCTGTGCTTCAGTGGCTGCGGCCAAAAAAACTGGGCAAACAATGCCTACAAGGTCAACGACGTTGACCTTGTAGGCATTGTTTGCCCAGTTTTTTTGGCCGCAGCCAATGAAGCACAGAGGCCAGAAAAAATATGCCACATAAATGCTGAAAATAGTCATTTTTTGCCATACGTTGACTCAACGTATATGGCAAAAAATGACTATTTTCAGCATTTATATGGCATATTTTTTCTGGCAACTGTGCTTCAGTGGCTGCGTCCAAAAAAACTGGGCAAACAATGTCTACAAGGTCAACGTATGGCGAAAAATGACTATTTTCAGCATTTATATGGCATATTTTTTCTGGCAACTGTGCTTCAGTGGCTGCGTCCAAAAAAACTGGGCAAACAATGTCTACAAGGTCAACGTATGGCGAAAAATGACTATTTTCAGCATTTATATGGCATATTTTTTCTGGCAACTGTGCTTCAGTGGCTGCGTCCAAAAAAACTGGGCAAACAATGCCTACAAGGTCAACGTATGGCAGTTGTTTAAAGAGAACAGTAGATTACTAGCCAGCAAAGCTACCTAAGCTAAAATGTCCCTCAAATCCCTGCAGACTTCTGTCCCTCCAATACAGAGCAGTATCAAGCAGATTACTAGCCAGCAAACTTACTATCATCTGTCCCTGAAATCACTAACAGCTCTCCCCCTACACTATCTCTTCCAAGCACACACAGGCAGATTTTTCAGATAAATTTTTGCCCTTGATCCCCCTCTGGCATGCCACTGTCCAGGTCGTTGCACCCTTTAAACAACTTTAAAATCATTTTTCTGGCCAGAAATGTCTTTTTTAGATGTTAAAGTTCGCCTTCCCATTGAAGTCTATGGGGTTCGCGAACCGTTCGTGAACCGCTCGCATTTTTGCGCAAGTTCGCGAATATGTTCGCGAACTTTTTTTCCGACGTTCGCTACATCCCTATTGATATATAGACTTCCACATCTCTTAAACTTGCCTATTCATGAACACGACTGATGTTTGGTTCTCGGTTGGCCAGCTTTGGTGTCATTGTTGTTTTGATAAACAAGTAAAGTACTTTTGAGCATATGAGAATAGCACCTGATAGTAAAGCACCCAAGTCTGGCTCAGCCAAGTCATGAATCCTCCAGTTACAATGAGTAACAACAATAGCTTATTTGAAAGCAGTTGCATTGTGATGTGCTGGCTCTTTCTGAAAGCACATGACCTAAGATGGCCTTACAAACCAATATTACAACTGAAAAAAAAAACATTTATCACTTCACGAATAACATTTTAAATGGTATTATGAATTGTTTGCAATGTACACAGTGTAATTTACTAATAAAAATGACACCATAAATATCTTGACAGAACCCGTTGACAGGGGCGGTTCACCTTTAAGTTAACTTTAAGGGGCAGATTTAACAAAGGTCGAGGTGAATTTTCGAATGAAAAATATTTTGAGCTATTTTTTGTGTACTTCGAATAGGGAATAGTCCAAATTCGATTCAAATTTGAAAAAAATGTAAAAAATTTGAATATCGAAATTTATCTTGTGCTGTCTCTTTAAAAGTTCGACTTCGACCATTTGCCATCTAAAACCTGGTCAATTGCTGTATTAGCCTATGGGGGACCTCCTAGAACCTAATTGGAGTCAATTGGTGGACTTTAAAATATCCGCGTTTTTGTTTGGGAAAAACCTTGAATTAGATCAAATGCGCTATTCCTTCGATTCGTACAATTTGAATTCGGCCAGATACGGACCTATTCGACCGAAAAAAAAATTTTGGTTGGTCTTTTTGAATTCGAATTTTGAAGTTTTTTCAATTCGAAATTCTACCCTTGATAAATATGTCCCTAAGTAATTTATAGAATGACCAATTCTAAGCAACTTTATAATTGGACTTTTTTTTCTTCTTTTTTATGTTTTTTTTTTTTTTTTAACAACTGTTTTTATTTATTTTTCATAAAACGAAACAAAATCAAATAGAGCAAGAAAATATTTTTTATGGTTTTTAATTATTTGCCTTCTTCTTCTGACTCTTTCCAGCTTTCAATGACCCCACCAAAAAACAAATGCTCTGTAAGATTACACATGTATTGTAATTGCTACTTTTTATAACTCTTCTTTCTATTCAGGCCTCTCCTATTCATATTCCAGTCTCTTAGTTTAATCAGTGCACGGTTGCTAGGTTCATTTGGACCCTAGCAACCATATTGCTGATATTGCAAACCGGAGAGCCGCTGAATAAAAAGCTAAATAACTCAGAAACCCTAAATAATAAAAAATGAAAACCAATTGCAAATTGTCTCAGAATATCCCTCTCTACATCCTACTAAAAGTTTATTTAAAGGTGAACCACCCCCTTTAAGAAATACAAATTTAGTAGAGTAGTTTAAGGTTAATTGTGTCTATACTGTTCTCCATTATAAAGATTTCACATCTTGGATTGCTGATTAAATTTATACTAGTAATAAGATGTTACGATGTTGAACCCATTGCTGAGCCCACTAGGATACTGTTATCCTGTCTTATAATTCACTTTTTTTTTTTTAACGATTTTTCATTTTTCTCTTTCATGAGATATTGCGTCGATACTCTGGACATGGTAACATTAACTTTATGATTGTTGTTTTTCTAATAATGCCTTATCTTGGGGGAGTTATAGAAGGGGTTATAAATTGATTGATACATTTGACACCAACAACATATTTTTGAGATTTTTGAGACTATCAACCCTTTCCATGCTGGGCAGCTAGCCGCTAACATTTCCTATGTAGTTATATATGTGTGTGTGTGTGTGTGTGTGTGTGCAGTAGAATCATATCTGCCTTTCTGAACAATTAAATCACTGGATATTTTTCATCCATCGTTAATGACCTGGTACCAAATCATGTCGGCGATTATATGTTACATCGAAACGTATTGTTGGCTTTATATTCACTGCCGCTTACATCATTTTGTTCACTTCTTTCTGTGAAACTAATCAGCACTAGTGATGGGTGAATTTATTCGCCGGGCGCAAATTCTAGCCGAATTTCCGGGTTTCGCGCCGGCGAATAAATTCACAGAACTGCTGCGAAAATTTGATGCGCAAAAAAATTTGTCGCCGGCGTCAAAATTGATGCAAATTTATCGGCAAAGCGAAACGGGACAAATTCGCCCATCACTAACAAGCACTTAATCGGCCGTCTGTTGTATTTATTAGATGGTACAATGAATGATTTCCTGTCCGTCAGCTCCCATAATTTCCCATTTCTTTGCAGCTCTGGGGTTGGGACTGTTTATGTCTAGTCAGCTTATAAAGACTTAAATGAACAACAATAAGGGGTTGATACACTAACTTCGAGTGAAGGATTCGAAGTTAAAAAACTTTGAATTTCGAAGGTTTTTTTGGGCTACTTCGACCATCGAATGGGCTACTTCGACCTTCGACTACGACTATCGAAGGATTCGAAGTAAAAATTGTTCGACTATTCGACCATTCTATAGTCGAAGTACTGTCTCTTTAAAAAAAACTTCAACCCCCTAGTTCGCCATCTAAGAGCTACCGAAGTCAATGTTAGCCTATGGGGAAGGTCCCCATAGGCTTGGCTAACTTTTTTTGATCGAAGGATATTCCTTCGATCGTTGGATTTAAATCCTTCGAATCGTTTGATTCGAAGGATTTAATCGTTCAATCGAAGGAATTATCGATCGAACTATCTGCGCTAAATCCTTCGACTTCGATATTCGAAGTCGAAGGATTTTAGTTCGTAGTCGAATATTAACCCTCGATATTCGACCCTTAGTGAATCGGCCCCTAAATATATTGTTATTATTATTATTATTATAAGTATGGGATCCATTATCTGGAAACCTGCCATCTAGAAAGCTCTGAATTTCTGAAAGGTTCTCTCCCATAGACTCCATTTTATCCAAATAATCAAAATTTTTGTAAATGTATTTCCTTTTCCTCTGTAATAGTGATGGGCGAATTTGTCCAGTTTCGCTTCGCATGAATTTCGTGAATTTCCCGCTAAATTTGCAAAAATGGCGAAAAATTAGCGAAACGCCAATTTTGACACCAGCGACAATTCGCCGACGTCAAAATAGGTGCCCGCTGACGGGCATTAAAGTCAATGGCGTCCGTTTATCATCGCTGGCGTCAGCAAATTTTCACTGAAAATTCGTGAATTTATTCGCCGGCGGCGAAACGGGCAAATTCGCCAGAAATTCGTGCCTGGTGAATCAATTCGCCCATCGCTACTCGGTAATAATAAAACAGTAGCTTGTACTTGATCCCAACTAAGATATAATTAATCCTTATTGGAAGCAAAACCAGCCTATTGGGTTCACTTAGGTGGTTATTTATCAAAGGTCGAATTTTAGAGCTTTATGAGCTTTTTTAGACTCCAAAAAAACTTGAATTGAAAAAAACTTGAATCAGTGAAGTCAAGTTCAACAACCCAAAAACTCAGATTGAAAGACTTGAATTGATCGAGTTTTCGAGTGAAATTCACTGAAAAAAATGGAACATCATGAAGACTATTAACATCTTCAAATGGTTCAAGGGACCTCTGCCATTGACTCCTACATGACCTTGACAGGTTTTAGATAATAAATTTTCGGATTAAAGCCATTTCCAGCTTTTCAGTAAAAAAAAAAAAAAATAAAAATTCAAGTTTTTTAAAAAAAAAAAAAAAAATACCCTTGAAAACTCGATTTTGTTGTTGAAAAAACAACTTGATCTTTAATAAATCTGCCCCTTAATGTTTACATGATTTCTAGTAGATATAAGGTATGGAGATCCAAATTATGGAAACATCCATTACCTGGAAAAGCCCAGGTCCAGAGATCTAGATTACAGGATCAATACCTAATTATTACTTCGAGGGATCTACCTAGTAATCCTATCTTTGCTTGTATAGAAAATACAATATTATAAAATAAATCCCAGTTAAAGGGGTTGTTTGCCTTTAATTAACTTTTAGTATAATGTAGACATTGATATTTTGAGTCAATTTGCAATTGGCCTTCATTTTTTTATGTTTTCAGTTCGCATTTTGTCCAGCAGCTCTCTAGTTTGGGATACCAGAGGCTATATGGTTGTAGGGTCCAAATTACCCTAGCAACCAGGCAGTGACTTGATTGAGACATTGGAATATGATTAGGAGAAGGACTGATAAGGAAGAGAAAGAATAACAATAAAATTGTGGCTTCAAAGAAGAATAGTTTCTTGTATGCCAGGGTCAGTGACCCCCATTTGAATGCTGTGAAGAGTCATCAGAAGAAGGCAAACAATTGAACAGTAACACCAAAAATAATAGTATTTTAAAGTAATTAAAATATTGTGTATTATTGCCCTGCATTGGTTAAAGTTATGTGTTTGCATTAGAAACACTACTATAGTTTATATTAACAAGCTGATGTGTAGCAATGGGGGCAGCCATTCAAGGCTCAGGTTACATAGCAGATAACACATTGTAAGAAATTGCCATCTTGATTTTGTTATTTCATATGAAGGCTGTTGTTCAGGGAACTTACATGAAGCCCTGATTATCATAACAAATGTTTTCCTGTGACTACTAAGGCCTATGTCTGCTGTGGGGACCATAAAACGGATTCTGTATGCGAGAAAACTTGCTCAACAGGATGTAGGCAAGATGGGGGTTTATCACAGCATCTCGGCATTTGGGAGGGTTTCTGTGGGGGCAGGTGAGAACCCAGGATAAAAGAACACTAGACAACATGTGAAGGGGCGGGGCAGCTGAGAGGAGGCAGCTAGAGAGCGGGAGAAGCCAGAGGAGCCTGGGACAAGACATGTGAGGAATGAAGACCAGAGGGGAAGGCAGAGATGAAGCTGAACTCTATTCCCCTGCCTTTTTGGTAACAACTATGTAGACTTGTGTAATGTGTAACTGTAAATAATGTAATTTTTGTTTAGTCTAAGGGGCCGATTCACTCAGCTCGAGTGAAGGGTTCGAATGAAAAATACTTCGAATTTCGAAGTATTTTTTGGGTACTTCGACCATCGAATTGGTTAAATTCGATCGAATTCGATCGAAGTCGAACGAAATCGAACGATTCGAAGTAAAAATCGTTCGACTATTCGACCATTCGATAGTCGAAGTACTTGCCCTTTAAAAAAAACTTCGACCCCCTACTTCGGCAGATAAAACCTACCGAAGTCAATGTTAGCCTATGGGGAAGGTCCCCATAGGCTTGCTAAGCTTTTTTTGATCGAAGGATTTTCCTTCGATCGTTTGATTAAAATCCTTCGAATCGTTCGATTAGAAGGATTTAATCGTTCGATCGAACGAAAAATCCTTCGATCGATCGATCGCAGGATTAGCGCTAAATCCTTCGACTTCGATATTCGAAGTCGAAGGATTTCAATTCGAGGGTCGAATTTCGAAGTATTTTTAACTTCGAAATTCGACCCTTCGTGAATCGGCCCCCAAGTGTAATGATTTATGTAGAACAATCAACTGATTTATTTTACAATACATCACTTTATTATACTCTCATTGGTGTGGATTCATTGTCTGCTTGCTCAAAAGAACCAGAAACCCCAGTAAGTGGGTTGAGGTATATTATTAATATTGATATAATTTATGTTAATATTGATATACTATAGAAACTTACAACATCACACTGTAGAATCCCATTGTATTCTATTACAGAGCTTATCTGTTATCTGCTAAGTAACCTGTGCCCTTTCTTCTTTTTCAGTTTCAATGGCTGCCCCCATGGCTACACAGCAGCCTGTTTATATAAACAATAGTAGTACTTATCTGTTATCTACTGTGTATCCTGTGCTTGAATGGCTGCCCATATTGCTACACAGCAGCTTGTTTATATAAACTATAGTAGTACTTATCTGTTATCTACTGTGTATCCTGTGCTTGAATGGCTGCCCCCATGGCTACACAGCAGCTTGTTTATATAAACTATAGTAGTACTTATCTGTTATCTACTGTGTATCCTGTGCTTGAATGGCCGCCCCCATGGCTACACAGCAGCTTGTTTATATAAACTATAGTAGTACTTATCTGTTATCTACTGTGTATCCTGTGCTTGAATGGCTGCCCCCATGGCTACACAGCAGCGTGTTTATATAAACTATAGTAGTACTTATCTGTTATCTACTGTGTATCCTGTGCTTGAATGGCTGCCCCCATGGCTACACAGCAGCTTGTTTATATAAACTATAGTAGTACTTATCTGTTATCTACTGTGTATCCTGTGCTTGAATGGCCGCCCCCATGGCTACACAGCAGCTTGTTTATATAAACTATAGTAGTACTTATCTGTTATCTACTGTGTATCCTGTACTTGAATGGCTGCTCCCATGGCTACACAGCAGCTTGTTTATATAAACTATAGTAGCAATTCTAAAACAAACACACCAGTCGTACTAGTGCAGGGGAACAATACATTACATTTTATATACTTTAAAAGACGTTCATTTTTTGGTGTTACTGTTCCTACTAAAAAATAAATTGAAGGTGAAGCTCCCCTTTATGGATCTCCTTCATTTTGTTAAACCCCCAGATTTCATTTCATTGTGCTGTCGTTCCCATATTTGTTTATCCGTACAGCCATACGGTTATTCCTAGCGCCACTGTTTTTGTTACCGCAAGTTGCTCATTTCATATTGAGGTTGTCAAGCAGCAGTTGTTGGACTATAGACTCTTTGCTACAGACACTGTTTTCCTTTTACAGCCCTGCCGTTCCTCCGTCCCGCCATGGAAATGGCCAGTTTCATTATTGGTGATTAGCCTTCGCGCTGGCGACAAGATGTGGGTGGACACGCATTATTGATTTTCATTTCCAATGCACTCATCTCTGATCATATTAGCATATTAGCATTCATCACCGGGTTGCCACAACAGCGTATCCATGATGTTTCTGTGCCATTGTTACATCGATTGTCTCGTTGCTAAGGGCAGCTTCAAAGGATCTGTTTAACCTTTGATAGTAATACCCGCTATAGTTATCCTGTAATATCCTTTATGTTATATGCGCAATGGACATGGATCACCCAGTTAATGAGCTTAGAAGGTTAAATGAGCCCTTTAGAATTTGACTCTGCTTTAATACAATACTGATAATTACTGGAGGAGGGATTGTGCAACTCTGTAGAATTCACATTAAAAATCTTTTCTTTTTCAGTGTGGCTTTCGCTTTATAATCTTTAGCTGGTTCGTAGCGTTGGGCGAATTTGGGGCCAGGACCCTTTTTTTGGACGCCGGTGGCGAATCGCGGGAATTCACCGCGAATTTGCGCCTGGCGAATAAATTCGCCCATCGCTACTGGTTCGTCATTACTTTTATTTTCTTATCATAAACTGTCTTCTTTATTAGGGCACACGCTCAGATTCAGGGATTAAGTCGCCCGAACTGCCTCCCGTCGGCTAGAATCTAAATTGCCAGGGGGATTGCACTCCGAACAATTCGTTTTACGAAGTCGCCCAAAGTTTCCTCATGAGGCAACTTCGGGCGACTTCGGAAAACTAAGCGCTCTGAGTTCCATCCCCCCGGAGATTTGGATTCTAGCCGGCAGGAGGCAGTTCGGGGAGTCACCCTGAAAAAGAGGCGATTTATCGCTGGGTGACTAATCTCCCTGAATCTCACTTGAAAATGCTGATAGAATACATTAAAGGGGTGGTTCACCTTTAAGTTAATCTTAAAGGTGAAAGTAGAATGGTTACTTTCCAATTGGCGTTCATTTTTTTTTTTTTTTAAATAGTTTTTTTTTAATAATTTGCCTTTTTCTTCTGGCTCTTTCAGCTTTCAAATGGGGGGGGTCACAGACCCCATTTAAAAAACAAATGCTCTGTAAGGCTACAAAGGTATTATTATAAATATTTTTTAATTACGTATTTTTCTATTCAGGCCTCTCCTATTCATATTCCAGTCTCTTGTTCAAATCAATACATGGTTGCTAGGGTCCTTTGGACCCTAGCAACCAGATTGCTGAAACTGCAAACCCGAGGTTTGCTGAATAAAAAGCTAAATAACTCAAAAACCACAAATAATAGAACATGAAAACCCATTGCAAATGGTCTCAGAATATTATTCTCTGCATAATACTAAAAGTTAATTTAAAGGTGAACGACCCCTTTAAGAAACACACATTTAGGAGACTAGTTTAAAGGAATAGTTCAGTGTGAAAATAAAAACTGTGTAAATAGATAGGCTGTACAAAATAAAAAATGTTTCTAATATAGTTAGTTAGCCAAAAATGTAATGTATAAAGGCTGGAGTGAACAGATGTCTAATAAAACAGCCAGAATCCAACTTCCTGCTTTTCAGTTCTATAACTCTGAGTTAGTCAGCGACTTGAAGGGGGGCCACATGGGACATAACTGTTCAGTGAGTTTGTAAATGACACTCAGCATTCAGCTCAGATTCAAAAGCAACAGATATGACCCATGTGGCCCCCCCTCAAGTCTCTAATTGGTTACTGCCTGGTAACCAGGGTAACCAGTCAGTGTAAACCAAGAGAGCTGAAAAGTAGTGATCTGACTGACTTGTTATACATTAAATCACTCCAGCCTTTATACATTACATTTTTGGCTAACTATATTAGAAACATTTTTTATTTTGCACAGCCTATCTATTTACCCAGTTTTTATTTTTACACTGAACAATTCCTTTAAGGTTAATTGTGTCTATACTGTTCTCCTATCAATATCATATCAATGCATGATTACTGGGAAAATTTGGACCACACAATTTTGCAGCTCTTTCGTGAAAATATTCGCTGTTGGTGAAATACATAATTTTGTTGCGAATGCATTCCCGCTGAAAAGTTTCACTCATTAGTACAGGTATGGGATCTGTTATCCGGAAACCTGTTATCTAGAAAGCTCCGAAATTACAGGACTCCACTTTTTCCAAACACAGGTATAGAAACCTTTTTTTCATAATGCTCTGGAACTGGGGGTTTTCCAGATAACGTATCTTTCTGTAATTTGGATCTTTATACCTATAATAAAAGGAGCTAAGTTTGACCAGGAACAGTAACCCATAGCAACCAATCAGCAGGTAGAATTTACTAGTAACCTGTTGAAAAGAAAACACCTTATTGATTACTATGGGTTACTGGTCCTGGATAGTGACTGGATTTCTCCTATTTCACTTTGCCGAAAAATACTCAAATTTCCTGTGAAATTCGCAAAATGGCCAAAAAATTTGCGAAACTCGAATTTTGACGCCCCCATCAGTTTTGGCGCCCTTGTAAATTCACGTCAATTTTGACGTCAGCGTTGAAGTCAATGGGAGAACAAATAGTGTTGATGCACGACTTATCCGATGCTGGCGAATTTTCACAAATTTACTCGCCGGCTGTGAAACGCAGAAATTTGCAGCGAATTCATGCCTGCCGAATTCATTCGCCCATCACTACTCCTGGAAAAACTTAGTGCCTTTTATTACATATGCGGGGTAAGTCTACTAGAAAATCATGTAAATATTAAATAAACCCAATAGGCTGGTTTTTCTTCCAATAAGGATTAATTATATCTTAGTTGGGATCAAGTACAAGCGACTGTTTTATTATTACACAGAAAAAGGAAATAATTGTTAAAAGTTTGAATAAAATAAGGTCTACGGGAGACAACCTTTCCGTAATCTGGAGCTTTCTGGATAATTGTATTCCGGATAACGGATCCTATACCTGTAGTGTAGCTTGTGTCCTAGCTTCTAGACTAGGCATGCTCAAATCCATATCCATGTATAATACACAAAATCCATGAATTTCTTGTAAATTATATCCTTATAAACGGTGAGTTCTGATGTCATTTCTGTCACATGACTCACTGAAATTTGTGTATTATAATAAATAAAGCACCCCCAGTTGTAAAATATGAAGATATTAGAAGTTACCTCGGAATTCCATGACCTGTATAAAAACACTCGGCCTTCGGTCTCGTACTTTTATATGGTCATGAAACTCCTCGGTTACTTATACTATCCTTATATTTTACAAGAGGGGGTACTTTATTCACTATATATTTTACAAGAGGGGGTACTTTATTCACTATATATAATTGGCAGCAATGGATGCCGTTTTATCAGCCACATTCTCCTGATGCGTCGGTTCTTTTCCCATGCCGTATGTACCGTATATACTCGAGTATAAGCCGAGTTTTTCAGCCCCCAAAATATGCTGAAAAACTCTACCTCAGCTTATACTCTGGTCAAGCGCAAAAAACGGTCGCCGGCGCCTTAGAATAGTAGCCAGCGCCTAAGAATATTCGCCAGCGCCTTAGAATAGTAGCCGGCGCCTAAGAATATTTGCCGGCGCCTTAGAATATTCGCCGGCGCCTTAGAATAGTTGCCGGCGCCTAAGAATATTCGCCGGCGCCTAAGAATATTCGCCGGCGCTTAGAATAGTAGCAGGCGCCTAAGAATAGTCATACAAAAACGAGATTGAAACTTACCAGAAGCTGCTGCATTTCTCACCCTCGGCTTATACTCGAGTCAATAAGCTTTCCCAGTTTTTGGAGGTAAAATTAGGTACCTCGGCTTATACTCGGGACGGCTTATACTCAAGTATATACGGTATTTTGAGAACCACAGGCTGAGATTTAATCTCAAGTAACATCAGTGGATAAAGGCTTTCTTTTACACATGCTTCTTGCCATAAAATATTAATATGTTGCTACCTTCCATTTACTTGTGCTGTAGATCTCCTATTATTTTAACTTTATCTGACAGCAAACAATGTACTGTCTTATTTTACTAGCATTTAAATTATAGATTAGCGCTCCTACACAGTTTCTGCTCAGTCACCCCGCTAGTTATTCTGCCCAAGAGCGATGAGCTGAGTATTTATGGTTAAAAAAATCCAATAAAGTGCGATGGACGTATGGGACCTGTTATTCACAATACTCGGGTCCTGTTATCCAGAATACTTGGGACCTGGGCTTTTCCGAATAACAGATCTTTCCATAATTTGGATCTATTCTCCAGTCTACTAAAAAATCATGTAAACGTTAAATAAACCCAATAGGCTGATTTTGCTTCCAATAAAAATGAATTATATCTCCGTTGGGATCAAGTACAATGTACAGGTATGGGACCTGTTATCCAGAATGCTTGGGACCAGGGATTTTCTGATAATGGATCTTTCCGTAATTTGGATCTTCACACCTTGTCTACTTGAAAATCATTTAAACATTAAATAAACCCAATAGGCTGGTTTTGCTTGGGATCAAGTACAAGCTACTGTTTTATTATTTTAAAAGGAAATCATTTTTTAGAATTTGAATTGGAATTTTAGATACAATGGAGTCTATGGGAGACGGCCTTTCCATAATTCAGAATTTTCTGGATAACAGGTTTATGGATAATAGATCCCATACCTATACAATGGACTTCTACCGATTGATTGGGGGGGTCAGTCAGTGCTTAGAAAGGCACCCCACAACTCCTATTGAAATGTCTGTTTTGACTTTCTTTCGCAAGATAAACATTCAAAAGAGCAGTTTAGGCCTTTATACTCTTCCCTATACTCTAAGGTATTTTTAAATTTATATAGTGAATAAAGCACCCCCTATTGTAAAATCTAGGATATAATAATACACATTATATGGGATATAATACACAAAAACCATGAATATCCTGTAAATTATATCCTTATAAGCGGTGAGCTCTGATGTCATCAGTTATAAACGGTGAGTTCTGATGTCATTTCTGTCACATGACTCATTGAAACTTATGTAATATAAAAATATGAGGATATTAGAAGTTACCTCGGAGTTCCATGACCTGTATAAAAACACTGGGACTTCGGCCTCGTACTTTTATATGGTCATGAATCTCCTCGGTAACTTATAATATCCTTATATTTTACAAGAGGGGGTACTTTATTCACTATATTATGTCACCAAAGAGTTCCATGACCATATAAAAGTACGAGGCCGCAGTCCCAGTGTGTTTTATACAGGTCATGGAACTTATTATAATACACAAGTTTTAGTGAGTCATGTGACAAAAATGACATCACTACTCACCGTTTATAACTGATGATGTCACTAGTCACCATTTATAAGGATTTAATTTACAGGATATTCATGGCTTTTGTGTATTATACTGTATATAGATATACAAAGATGATCATGGCACGCTTTTTAATCAGCAGTATTTTATTTATATCGACATTTTGATCCCTCACATGGATCTTTGTCAGGATTAAAGACACACACTCCTGATGAAGATCCCTGTACGTTAATATAAATAAAATCCTGTTGATTAAACACTAAATTCTAAGAGTGCCACGATCATCTTTGTATACAGTATGTCCATATCTTGTTTGCTGGCACCTGGGTCGTGACAGTGTTAACATTGTGCACCTTTGGGACTTGTGTATATATAGATATATAGTGAATAAAGTACCCCCTCTTGTAAAATATAAGGATATTATAAGTCACCGAGGAGTTAAGCAGGCAGGCAAATCCTTAGTGTTCTAGACACCTAAATGGGTCCTTATGGGGACTTGTGTCAATGCTCTGCTTTATGATATGCCCCTGAGATTCTCAATAGTGACCAGTAGATGGCACTGTGCTAAAGTATAAAACCCTTTGTAGCCATGCTCTCAAGGTCCATCTTGTGCTGGCTCTAGCCTGAGCAGGCAGGCAGAGTTCGAGTGGAACCTAGACAGGTCAGGTCTAGAAAGTATAGGCTACTCACCTTAAGAGGTCACTCTAAGAGTGACAGATACACAGGTTATTTGAGCAGCTCAAAGCTCTGATGAGGAGAGTCAGAAGGATTAAGATCCCGGGTACTAATTGCCCAGAAGTAGGGACTAGGTGCATAGACTTAGGGATGTAGAATTCACCTGGGTTCCACTTAGGGAAAAGGCTGAAAGCTGGGTGTACCTTCATTGCTGCTGTGTATGTTCTCTTCCCTGTGGGGACTAATACTGTGAGTATATGCCTATCCACTGTTCTGTATGATCCTGTCTGCTATTATGTACACTCCACTGAGGATTGTATTTGTTCAATAAATATGTTCATACGTTAAAAGAACCACTGGCGCCCAATTCTTGCACCCTGCATCAAGTTACAGTTGCACTACATCCTGCTTCCACACCGTTTGCGAGGGCTTACTTCCTAAGATTTAAGGTCTCATCTGGAGCACAATATTGGGAGTGGAGCTCATAGAGAACTCACTCTCACTTTTACTAAAGCGCTACAAAAGTCTATTCTCTTTTTTGTGCTTTTATTATGCCAATACCTTTGCCATCTTTCTGACAACAGTTATGTTGATTGGCAAGGATTGTTACAAATGTAACCAAGGCAGAGGAAAAGAACGTGAAAGCTTAACTGGCTATGACCAATATATATATTTATAAACTTATGGTAAACATGGTATTTTTGGTTTGTTTTCTCTTTCCCCCAAATAACTAAGAGCTCTATTCCTGCAGTCTTTCCAGCTATAATGATGAACACATGGGTTAAACCAAAATTGCAAATAATTGAGCAACGGTTTTTATTGTACTGCAAGAATGGCACCTGAATCATTCTAACAATGAATATGCAGTTATTTAAATGAAAACATGTCACCACCGCTAAATGGCAATTTGGGAAAGTGCCTTAAATTCCCCGTTAGAAATGTAATTATTTATCACGCCGCACACAATCAAGCAATTTTGTAACCTTTTTAATTCAAATGAGCCTCCGTCAATGCGCTTCTGTGTCATTTTATGCATTTCAAAAAGTCAGAGAATTTCTTTTTTTTTTTTTTTTTTGGTAACAGTTTATTTTTACAAGCTCCCTTTAATATTATGCAGTCTAAATTAATATTGATTTTTATTTTATTATTAGTTCTCAACATTTGATTTATCTGAGTCTGGCAGGAACATCGCATGTACTTATAAAACTTTGATACTCGCATTAACTCATCAGCTAAAAATTGGACGGCGTTATATTTCTTGTTGGCATTGTTTTCTACACGAGCAGGGGCTTAATATTGCATTGCCGTGGATTGGAGTCCTGCAACAATTAATTAATGCTATAAATGTCCCTAATTCTTTCATAGACGTCAACATAAAAGAACGGGTGGCTTGATAGAGAATCTCAGTGCTGACACAAGACAGAAAAAAATGAATATCATAATGGCTGAAACTATGACTACACTCTGCAACCCCAGTTATCAGAAACCATAGAGGAACAAGGCCAAAGCTCCATTTATTTATTTTAACATTGTACACTACATGAAAATATATTACTAAAGAACAACTAACCTATGTTGGAGGAACATAGATAACTTTAAAACGTTCCAGACCAGAGACTTAAGGCCAAAACCAAGAATGTGAGTTTCTCCAAAAAATAGATAGGCAGCAAGTAAAAAAAATACTAAAAAATTTATTAGGACTTAAGGTATGGCCTAACGCGTTTCATGCCTGTTGGGGCACTTATTCATAGGCTCACGAGGCCTTACTATGCCTTACTATGTCCTAATAAACTTTTTGTATTTTTTTATTTGCTGTCTCATTTTTGGAAGAACTCACATTCTTGGTTTTGTTTTTGCCCTTGGACTGGGGTGAACTGTGAGTATGTCCTCCTATTTTTTTACTTGGTTCTTGAATTGTATGCTAAGATAAGTTGGAAGCACCATCTCTCTCCTTTTTACTGAGACTTAAGGCCCCCAAACATGGGAAGATATAAGTAGGGATGTAGCGAACGTCGGAAAAAAAGTTTGCGAATATATTCGCGAACTTGCGCAAAAATGCGAGCGGTTCGCGAACGGTTCGCGAACCCCATAGACTTCAATGGGAAGGTGAACTTTAACATCTAAAAAAGACATTTCTGGCCAGAAAAATGATTTTAAAGTTGTTTAAAGGGTGCAACGACCTGGACAGTGGCATGCCAGAGGGGGATCAAGGGCAAAAATGTATCTGAAAAATCTGCCTGTGTGTGCTTGGAAGAGATAGTGTAGGGGGAGAGCTGTTAGTGATTTCAGGGACAGATGATAGTAAGTTTGCTGGCTAGTAATCTGCTTGATACTGCTCTGTATTGGAGGGACAGAAGTCTGCAGGGATTTGAGGGACATTTTAGCTTAGGTAGCTTTGCTGGCTAGTAATCTACTGTTCTCTTTAAACAACTGCCATACGTTGACCTTGTAGGCATTGTTTGCCCAGTTTTTTTGGACGCAGCCACTGAAGCACAGTTGCCAGAAAAAATATGCCATATAAATGCTGAAAATAGTCATTTTTTGCCATACGTTGACCTTGTAGGCATTGTTTGCCCAGTTTTTTTGGTCGCAGCCACTGAAGCACAGTTGCCAGAAAAAATATGCCATATAAATGCTGAAAATAGTCATTTTTTGCCATATACGTTGAGTCAACGTATGGCAAAAAATGACTATTTTCAGCATTTATATGGCATATTTTTTCTGGCCTCTGTGCTTCAGTGGCTGCGGCCAAAAAAACTGGGCAAACAATGCCTACAAGGTCAACGTCGTTGACCTTGTAGGCATTGTTTGCCCAGTTTTTTTGGCCGCAGCCACTGAAGCACAGAGGCCAGAAAAAATATGCCATATAAATGCTGAAAATAGTCATTTTTTTGGTCGCAGCCACTGAAGCACAGTTGCCAGAAAAATTATGCCATATAAATGCTGAAAATATAAATTTTTTTGGTTGCAGCCACTGAAGCACAGAGGCCAGAAAAATTATGCCATATAAATGCAGAAAATATGCATTTTTTTGGTCGCAGCCACTGAAGCACAGTTGACAGAAAAATTATGCCATATAAATGCTGAAAATATAAATTTTTTTGGTTGCAGCCACTGAAGCACAGAGGCCAGAAAAATTATGCCATATAAATGCAGAAAATATGCATTTTTTTGGTTGCAGCCACTGAAGCACAGAGGCCAGAAAAATTATGCCATATAAATGCAGAAAATATGCATTTTTTTGGACGCAGCCACTGAAGCACAGTTGCCAGAAAAAATATGCCATATACAGATGAAGCCACTTGGATTTGTGAGTTAAATGCGTCATGACTCAGGGGTAATTGAAGAAACTGTGTTATCTTAAGTCATCTTAACTCATTTAATGCATTTAACCTTTTCATTAGCATACCAAAGCTCCATTGTTCACAATGGTGAATGCTTTAATTAGATGGGATGTTGTGACGCAGTTTTCTGTGTTAAATGAGATAAATGGGATATCTGTGTTAAGTTATTCTGTGTCAAACAGACAAACCAAAGTGGCTGCATCTGTAAATGCTGAAAATAGTCATTTTTCGCCATACGTTGACCTTGTAGACATTGTTTGCCCAGTTTTTTTGATTGCAGCCACTGAAGCACAGAGGCCAGAAAAAATTAAACCAGTAGGGTTTGCACCCTAGT
Organism: Xenopus petersii; assembly: GCA_038501925.1. NCBI lineage: Eukaryota > Metazoa > Chordata > Amphibia > Anura > Pipidae > Xenopus > Xenopus petersii. Next base: position 154,340,132 of record CM076682.1, read on the forward strand.
TTGTAACGGTGGCGGAGGGAGGAGGACGCTAAAGGACAGCTGTGTGTGGAGTCATGAGGCTTGAAGAGAAGGACAGCTGCATAGAAGTCAGAACAAGTCTTCCGGTGTGCAGTAACCCTCCGAGATCCACCCCTCATTCATTTTAATAAAGGTCAGGTAATCGACACTTTTGTGACCTAGGCGAGTTCTCTTCTCAGTTACAATCCCTCCTGCTGCACTGAAGGTCCTTTCTGAGAGCACACTTGAGGCTGGGCAAGACAAGAGGTTCATGGCAAATTGTGACAGCTCTGGCCACAGATCAAGCCTGCGCACCCAGTAGTCCAGGGGTTCATCGCTCCTCAGAGTGTCGATATCTGCAGTTAATGCCAGGTAGTCCGCTACCTGCCGGTCGAGGCGTTCTTTGAGGGTGGATCCAGAAGGGTTGTGGCGCTGCCTTGGACAGAAAAACATTTGCATGTCTGATGTTACAGACCGGCCAAAGGGCTTTGTCCTTGCAGGTGTGCTCGTGGCAGGATTACTGGCACCTCTGCCCCTGGAATGTTGATGAGTTCCTGAAGTGACATCACCCTTAAAAGCATTGTACAACATGTTTTGCAGGCTGGTTTGTAAATGCCGCATCTTTTCGGACTTGTGGTATGTTGGTAACATTTCTGACACTTTATGCTTGTACCGAGGGTCTAGTAGCGTTGCGACCCAGTACAGGTCCTTCTCCTTAAGCCTCTTGATACGGGGGTCCTTCAACAGGCATGACAGCATGAAAGACCCCATTCTCACAAGGTTGGATGCAGAGCTATCCATCTCCGCTTCCTCATTATCAAGGACTGCATCATCCACGGTCTCCTCCCCCCAGCCACGTACAAGACCAGGGGTCCCCAAAAGGTCACCACTAGCCCCCTGGGAAGCCTGCTCCTGTTGGTCCTCCACAAAGCCACCTTCCTCCTCTGACTCCACTTCTGGCACCTCTCCCTGCGTTGCAGCAGGTGCCTGGGTTCGTTCTGGTGATTCCGACCAGAAATCGTGCGCTTCCAGCTCCTCGTCACGCTGGTCTACAGCCTCATCTGTCACTCGTCGCACGGCACGCTCCAGGAAGAAAGCGAAGGGTATTAGGTCGCTGATGGTGCCTTCGGTGCGACTGACCATATTTGTCACCTCTTCAAAAGGTCGCATGAGCCTGCAGGCATCGCGCATAAGCACCCAGTAACGGGGGAAAAAAATCCCCAGCTCTGCAGATCCAGTCCTACCACCCAGTTCAAAAAGGTACTCGTTGACGGCCCTTTGTTGTTGCAGCAGACGTTCCAACATAAGGAGCGTTGAATTCCAGCGAGTCTGGCTGTCAGAAATCAAACGCCTGACTGGCATGTTGTAGCGCTGCTGAATGTCAGCAAGGCGTGCCATGGCTGTGTAGGAACGTCTGAAATGGGCCGACACCTTTCTGGACTGGGTGAGAACGTCCTGGAATCCTGGGTACTTGGAGACAAAACGTTGGACTATTAAATTTAACACATGTGCCATGCAGGGCACATGTGTTAAATTGCCCAGTCTCAACGCTGCCAACAGATTGCTTCCATTGTCACACACCACTTTTCCGATCTGCAGTTGGTGTGGGGTCAGCCACCGATCGGCCTGTGACTGCAGAGATGACAGGAGTACAGATCCGGTATGGTTTTTGCTTTCCAGGCACGTCATCCCCAAGACAGCGTGACAACGGCGTACCTGGCACGTCGAATAGCCTAGGGGGAGCTGGGGGTGCACAGGTGTGGAGGAGGAGAAGGAGGACCCAGCAGCAGAGTAAGAAGAAGAAGAGGAAGAAGACGAGGTAGAGAGCGATGGAGGAGTAGAGGTGGTGGCAGAACCGCGTGCAATCCGTGGCGGTGACACCAACTCCACTGTTGTTGTTGTTGAGCTACCCATTCCCTGCTTCCCAGCCATTACCAAGTTCACCCAGTGGGCAGTGTAGGTGACATACCTGCCCTGACCATGCTTGGAGGACCATGCGTCAGTAGTCATATGGACCTTTGGCCCAACACTAAGTGACAGAGATGCGGTAACTTGGCTCTGCACATGTTGGTACAGGTGTGGTATTCCCTTTTTAGAAAAAAAATTGCGGCTGGGTACCTTCCACTGCGGTGTCCCAATTGCTACAAATTTGCGGAAGGCCTCAGAGTCCACCAGCTGGTATGGTAAAAGCTGGCGGGCTAAGAGTGCAGACAAGCCAGCTGTCAGACGCCGGGCAAGGGGGTGACAGTCAGACATTGGCTTCTTACGCTCAAACATGGCCTTCACAGAAACTTGGCTGGTGGCAGATGACTGGGAATGGGAACAGGTGGTCAAGGTGGAAGGCGGAGTGGAGGGTGGTTCAGACGGGTCAAGGAGAGCAGAGGTAGAGCAGTAAGATGCTGGACCAGAAGGAGTGTGGCTTTTAGTTTGCCTGTTGCCTTTGAGGTGTTGCTCCCAAAGTGCTTTGTGCTTGCCGCTCATGTGCCTTCGCATAGAAGTTGTACCTATGTGGCTGTTGGGCTTACCAAGGCTCAGTTTCTGACTGCACTCATTGCAAATTACAATGCTTTTGTCAGAGGCACACACATTAAAAAAATCCCACACTGCTGACTTTTTGGAAGTGTGCGATCTGGCGGTAAGAGTAGAAGTTGGCGGCATTGGCGGCAATGGCGGGTGCGTTGGCCGGCTGAACACAGGTGCCGATACATGTTGTTGCCCTACTGATCCCTGCGGGCTGTCCTCCCTGCTTCTTCTAAGTCTTATTCTCCTACTGCCTCTCTGACTCTCCGTCTCTCCATCTGAACTACCCTCCTCTTGCTCTCTTCTACTAGGCACCCACAAAACATCAATCTCCTCATCATCATTCTCCTCAGATGCATCAATTTCTTCTGACACATCACAGAAGGAAGCAGCAGCGGGGACCTCCTCCTCATCACTCATCATTATGTCCATCTCTGTCGTGTTCTCTGCCAGAATTAAATCTGGTGTAACGTCCTCATCTCCTTCATCTTCTTCTGGCAATAATGGTTGCGCATTACTCAGTTCAAGAAACTCATGGGAAAATAACTCCTCTGACTCCAGTGAAGAAGGGGCACCGGTGGTGGAGGAAGTGTTACGTGGGGTGGCCATAGCAGTGGAGGATGAGGAGGATGTTGTGGTAAAGTTAGAAACGGTAGAGGATGGGGTGTGCTGTGTAAGCCAGTCAACTACCTCTTCAGCATTTTGGGAGTTCAGGGTCATTGGCTTTTTAAAACTGGGCAATTTGCTAGGGCCACAGGATTGCATAGCAGCACGGCCCCTAGCACGGCCTCTGCGTGGCGGCCTGCCTTTGCCTGGCATTATTTTTAAAAAAACAACAACAACAAAAACTCAGTTGGTTTTTCTGGAAACGATAATACACACAGCTAGATGGCGGTTTGAAGAAAACAGTGTGCAAATAATGCCTACAAGGTCAACGTATACACAGCGGTGGATACGGATTACGTAAAATATATGAATGCTGCTTGAAAAAAAATAACTCAAGTGGTTTTTCTAGAGACGATAATATTATCAATATTTAGACAAAATGTGAACAAGCTCACACAGCTAGATGGCGGTTTGAAGAAAACATTGTGCAAATAATGCCCACAAGGTCAACGTATACACAGCGGTGGATACGGATTACGTAAAATATATGAATGCTGCTTGAAAAAAAGTAACTCAAGTGGTTTTTCTAGAGACGATAATATTATCAATATTTAGACAAAATGTGAACAAGCTCACACAGCTAGATGGCGGTTTGAAGAAAACAGTGTGCAAATAATGCCTACAAGGTCAACGTATACACAGCGGTGGATACGGATTACGTAAAATATATGAATGCTGCTTGAAAAAAAGTAACTCAAGTGTTTTTTCTAGAGACGATAATATTATCAATATTTAGACAAAATGTGAACAAGCTCACACAGCTAGATGGCGGTTTGAAGAAAACAGTGTGCAAATAATGCCTACAAGGTCAACGTATACACAGCGGTGGATACGGATTACGTAAAATATATGAATGCTGCTTGAAAAAAAGTAACTCAAGTGGTTTTTCTAGAGACGATAATATTATCAATATTTAGACAAAATGTGAACAAGCTCACACAGCTAGATGGCGGTTTGAAGAAAACACTGTGCAAATACTGCCCACAAGATCAACGTATACACTACTACAGCGGTGGATACGGATCTCGTAAAATTTATTATGGCTGCTTGAAAAAAGTCACTCCGGTGTTTTTTCTGGAGACGGTAATATTATGGATATTTAGACAGAATGTGAACAAGGTCACACAGCTAGATGGCAGTTGGTTGAATAACACACTGAGCAAAAAATGCCTACAGGGCAAATAATGCCTAAAAGGTCAACTTATACACTACTACAGCGATGGATACGGATTACGTAAAATTTATTATGGCTGCTTGAAAAAAGTCACTCCGGTGTTTTTTCTGGAGACGGTAATATTATGGATATTTAGACAGAATGTGAACAAGGTCACACAGCTAGATGGCAGTTGGTTGAATAACACACTGGGCAAAAAATGCCTACAGGGCAAATAATGCCTAAAAGGTCAACTTATACACTACTACAGCGGTGGATACGGATCTCGTAAAATTTATTATGGCTGCTTGAAAAAAGTCACTCCGGTGTTTTTTCTGGAGACGGTAATATTATGGATATTTAGACAGAATGTGAACAAGGTCACACAGCTAGATGGCAGTTGGTTGAATAACACACTGAGCAAAAAATGCCTACAGGGCAAATAATGCCTAAAAGGTCAACTTATACACTACTACAGCGATGGATACGGATTACGTAAAATTTATTATGGCTGCTTGAAAAAAGTCACTCCGGTGTTTTTTCTGGAGACGGTAATATTATGGATATTTAGACAGAATGTGAACAAGGTCACACAGCTAGATGGCAGTTGGTTGAATAACACACTGGGCAAAAAATGCCTACAGGGCAAATAATGCCTAAAAGGTCAACTTATACACTACTACAGCGATGGATACGGATTACGTAAAATTTATTATGGCTGCTTGAAAAAAGTCACTCCGGTGTTTTTTCTGGAGACGGTAATATTATGGATATTTAGACAGAATGTGAACAAGGTCACACAGCTAGATGGCAGTTGGTTGAATAACACACTGGGCAAAAAATGCCTACAGGGCAAATAATGCCTAAAAGGTCAACTTATACACTACTACAGCGGTAGTAAAATAAAAAAAAGTAAAATAAAAAAAAAATGAATATTAAAAAAAAAAAAATTAAAGTTGGTGCTGCTGAACTACTAGGAGCAGCAGATTAGCACACCAGTCCCACTCCCCAACACTGCTAGACTAATAGCACTGGGCTCTTATAGTAGTAGTAGTAGTAGTAGTAGTAGTAGTAGTAAAACAACAAAAAAATAAATAAAAGCAGTCCTTACAAGGACTACTGTTATTGCAGCAGTCAGCAGATGAGATCAGAAGCAGGACAGCTGCCCACTGCAGCTACATACAGAGCACTGCAGTAGAAGGTAGATTACTAGCCAGCAAAGCTACCTAAGCTTAAATGTCCCTCAAACCCCTGCAGACTTCTGTCCCTCCAATAACAGAGCAGTATCAAAACGATTACTAGCCAGCAAACTTTCAACTGTCCCTGAAATCACTAACAGGCAGCAGCTCTCTCCCTACACTATCTCTTCAGCACACACAGGCAGAGTGAAAAAACGCTGCAGGGCTTCGGTTTTTATAGGGAAGGGGAGTGGTCCAGGGGAGAGCTTCCTGATTGGCTGCCATGTACCTGCTGGTCTGGGGTGAGAGGGCAAAAAAAAGCGCCAACAATGGCGAACCCAAAATGGCGAACGTCGCGCGACGTTCGCGAACTTCCGGCGAGCGCGAACACCCGATGTTCGCGCGAACAAGTTCGCCGGCGAACAGTTCGCGCCATCCCTAGATATAAGCTGCTGACAGCAGCTTATTGCTCAGTGCATGGGGCCCTCCAATGGGCTTCCTCGAGTGATATCTGGCCGGAAGTCAGCCAGATGTTGATCAGACAGGGTTAAAAATCCCAACGAGTCAAGGAACACGTCACTTTGTGGTTTATTGATGTGATTCGATTACCCGTATGCTCAATGTTGTGCTCCGATCGTTAGATCCTAGGTCCCACGATCGTATCAGTCCAATATCGCCCACCTTGAGCGAAGTCGCCAAACGAGCGGGCCAACTTTTAGCCTCAAACTTCAAGGTGTTCTGTGCCTTTTTGCCGCTAATCAAAGCCCCAAGTCTGTCTCTCTCAAACCCCAACTGCCCACAACTTTATTTTCCCCTCTGGATACCCAATAGTGATGAACACATTCTTTCTCCGTGTATGGTTTTGCCGCACATTTTTGAGTTTCACCAAAGTTTCACAAAATGGCACCAAAAATTCGCTATGCGGGGAAAAAAAACCCCGGATCCGCATGATATTATCCTCCCCTTTCCTTCCACATTAAGCAGTGGTTTTTTGAGCAACTCAGATGTTATCTGTTGGTGGTTGAATTTATTAGTTGTGCCTGTGTTTGTAAGTAATATATAAACTATAGATGATTAGGGATGTAGCGAACGTCGGGAAAAAGTTCGCGAACATATTCGCGAACTTGCGTCAAAAATGCGAACGGTTCGCGAACGTCGCGAACCCCATAGACTTCAATGGGAAGGCGAATTTTAAAAGCTAGAAAAGACATTTCTGGCCAGAAAAATGATTTTAAAGTTGTTTAAAGGGTGCAACGACCTGGACAGTGCCATGCCAGAGGGGGATCAAGGGCAAAAATGTTTCTAAAACATCCATTGTTGACACAGCGCTGCGTTTTGTGCTGTAAAGGGCAGAAATCACACTACATTTCTAAACCTGTGTAATAAAATGCTTTAAAACGTCCGGCGTCTACATGCCAATCAAGTCGTGTAAAGGTTACAGCCTGTTCACACGCACGTACGTTCAGACGAAACGCGGTGCTTACTGCAACGCAAAAAGACGCAAAGAGCTTTAATGAATGATACCGTCAAGTGAGCAAATAATAGTTTTTAATTACTAGTTGCTTGTCACCTCCAGGATGTTCGTCCTGTTGGTGGCAATATTTCTGTAGTGGTGTGTTTAGCAGTCACCGTGCTTGTGCGCACGTGCACGGTCAGGCAGAGGTAATTCAATGTACAGTGAAGTGAACCAAAAAACACTGATTCTGCAGTGTGGGCCCAGTTTTGGTGTACTTTATTGATCACCTGCGGTGACCATAAAAGATGCGATTTTGCCACTGTTGCAGAACCCTGAAAAATTAGGCATGTGTACTTTCCTGAAAAATTATCTTTTTTTTGTCGCAGCCACTGAAGCACAGAGGCCAGAAAAAATATGCCATATAAATGCTGAAAATATTAATTTTTTTTTTGTCGCAGCCACTGCAGCACAGAGGCCAGAAAAAATATGCCATATAAATGCTGAAAATATTAATTTTTTTTGGTCGCAGCCACTGCAGCACAGAGGCCAGGAAAAATATGCCATATAAATGCTAACAATGTAAAATTTTTTTGTCGCAGACACTGAAGCACAGAGGCCAGAAAAAATATGCCATATAAATGCTGAAAATATTCATTTTTTTTGGTCGCAGCCACTGAAGCACAGAGGCCAGAAAAAATATGCCATATAAATGCTGAAAATATTCATTTTTTTTGGTCGCAGCCACTGAAGCACAGAGGCCAGAAAAAATATGCCATATAAATGCTGAAAATATAAATTTTTTTGTCACAGCCACTGAAGCACAGAGGCCATAAAAAATATGCCATATAAATGCTGAAAATATTCTGTTTTTTTTTGGTCGCAGCCACTGAAGCACAGAGGCCATAAAAAATATGCCATATAAATGCTGAAAATATTCATTTTTTTGTCACAGCCACTGAAGCACAGAGGCCATAAAAAATATGCCATATAAATGCTGAAAATATTCTGTTTTTTTTGGTCGCAGCCACTGAAGCACAGAGGCCAGAAAAAATATGCCATATAAATGCTGAAAATATTCATTTTTTTGTCACAGCCACTGAAGCACAGAGGCCAGAAAAAATATGCCATATAAATGCTGAAAATATTCCGTTTTTTTTGGTCACAGCCACTGAAGCACAGAGGCCATAAAAAATATGCCATATAAATGCTGAAAATATTCTATTTTTTTTGGTCGCAGCCACTGAAGCACAGAGGCCAGAAAAAATATGCCATATAAATGCTGAAAATATTCTGTTTTTTTTGGTCGCAGCCACTGAAGCACAGAGGCCAGAAAAAATATGCCATATAAATGCTGAAAATATTCATTTTTTTGTCACAGCCACTGAAGCACAGAGGCCAGAAAAACTCAGGATTTACCTGGATTCAAATTAAACCAGTAGGGTTTGCACCCTAGTTTGTAACGGTGGTGGAGGGAGGAGGACGCTAAAGGACAGCTGTATGTGGAGTCATGAGGCGTGCAGAGAAGGACAGCTGCATGGGGAGTCAGAATCAGAAACTCAGCACAAGTCTTCCGGCGTGCAGTAACCCTCCGAGATCCACCCCTCATTCATTTTAATAAAGGTCAGGTAATCCACACTTTTGTGACCTAGGTGAGTTCTCTTCTCAGTTACAATCCCTCCTGCTGCACTGAAGGTCCTTTCTGAGAGGACACTTGAGGCGGGGCAAGACAAGAGGTTCATGGCAAATTGTGACAGCTCTGGCCACAGATCAAGCCTGCGCACCCAGTAGTCCAGGGGTTCATCGCTCCTCAGAGTGTCGATATCTGCAGTTAATGCCAGGTAGTCCGCTACCTGCCGGTCGAGGCGTTCTTTGAGGGTGGATCCCGAACGGTTCTGCCGCTGCCTTGGACTGAAAAACATTTGCATGTCTGACGTTACAGAGTGGCCAAAGTGCTTTGTCCTTGCAGGTGCGCTCGTGGCAGGATTACTGGCACCTCTGCCCCTGGAATGTTGATGAGTTCCTGAAGTGACATCACCCTTAAAAGCATTGTACAACATGTTTTGCAGGCTGGTTTCTAAATGCAGCATCCTTTCAGACTTGTGGTATGTTGGTAACATTTCTGCCACTTTATGCTTGTACCGAGGGTCTAGTAGAGTCGCGACCCAGTACAGGTCCTTCTCCTTAAGCCTCTTGATACGGGGGTCCTTCAACAGGCATGACAGCATGAAAGACCCCATTCTCACAAGGTTGGATGCAGAGGTATCCATCTCCGCTTCCTCGTTATCAAGGACTGCATCATCCACGGTCTCCTCCCCCCAGCCACGTACAAGACCAGGGGTCCCCAAAAGGTCACCACTAGCCCCCTGGGAAGCCTGCTCCTGTTGGTCCTCCTCCTCCACAAAGCCACCTTCCTCCTCTGACTCCACTTCTGACACCTCTCCCTGCGTTGCAGCAGGTGCCTGGGTTCGTTCTGGTGATTCCGACCAGAAATCGTGCGCTTCCTGCTCCTCGTCACGCCGGTCTACAGCCTCACCTGTCACTCGTCGCACGGCACGCTCCAGGAAGAAAGCAAAGGGTATTAGGTCGCTAATGGTGCCTTCGGTGCGACTGACCATATTTGTAACCTCTTCAAAAGGGCGCATGAGCCTGCAGGCATCGCGCATAAGCACCCAGTAACGGGGTAAAAAAATCCCCAGCTCTGCAGATCCAGTCCTACCACCCAGTTCAAACAGGTATTCGTTGACGGCTCTTTGTTGTTGCAGCAGACGTTCCAACATGAGGAGCGTTGAATTCCAGCGAGTCTGGCTGTCGCAAATCAAACGCCTGACTGGCATGTTGTACCGCTGCTGAATGTCAGCAAGGCGTGCCATGGCTGTGTAGGACCGTCTGAAATGGGCCGACACCTTCCTGGACTGCCTGAGAACGTCCTGGAATCCTGGGTACTTTGAAACAAAACGTTGTACTATTAAATTCAGAACATGTGCCATGCAGGGCACATGTGTTAAATTGCCCAGTCTCAGTGCTGCCAACAGATTGCTTCCATTGTCACACACCACTTTTCCGATCTTCAGTTGGTGTGGGGTCAGCCACCGATCGGCCTGTGACTGCAGAGATGACAGGAGTACAGATCCGGTATGGTTTTTGCTTTCCAGGCACGTCATCCCCAAGACAGCATGACAACGGCGTACCTGGCACGTCGAATAGCCTAGGGGGAGCTGGGGGTGCACAGGTGTGGAGGAGGAGGACCCAGCAGCAGAGGACGAAGAAGAGGAAGAAGACGAGGTAGAGAGCGAAGGAGGAGTAGAGGTGGTGGCAGAACCGCGTGCAATCCGTGGCGGTGACACCAACTCCACTGTCGTTGTTGAGCTACACATTCCCTGCTTCCCAGCCATTACCAAGTTCACCCAGTGGGCAGTGTAGGTGACATACCTGCCCTGACCATGCTTGGAGGACCATGCGTCAGTAGTCATATGGACCTTTGGCCAACACTAAGTGACAGCGATGCGGTGACTTGGCTCTGCACATGGTGGTACAGGTGTGGTATTCCCTTTTTTGAAAAAAAATTGCGGCTGGGTACCTTCCACTGCGGTGTCCCAATTGCTACAAATTTGCGGAAGGCCTCAGAGTCCACCAGCTGGTATGGTAAAAGCTGGCGGGCTAAGAGTGCGGACAAGCCAGCTGTCAGACGCCGGGCAAGGGGGTGACAGTCAGACATTGGCTTCTTACGCTCAAACATGGCCCTCACAGAAACTTGGCTGGGGGCAGATGACTGGGAATGGGAACTGGTGGTCAAGGTGGAAGGCGGAGTGGAGGGTGGTTCAGACGGGTGAAGGACAGCAGAGGTAGAGCAGTAAGATGCTGGACCAGAAGGAGGGTGGCTTTTAGTTTGCCTGTTGCCTTTGAGGTGTTGCTCCCAAAGTGCTTTGTGCTTGCTGTTCATGTGCCTTTGCATAGAAGTTGTACCTATGTGGCTGTTGGGCTTCCCAAGACTCAGTTTCTGACTGCACTCATTGCAAATGACAACGCTTTTGTCAGAGGCACACACATTAAAAAAATCCCACACTGCTGACCTTTTTGAGGCTGGCAATCTGGCGGTAACAGTAGAAGTCGGCGGCGTTGGCGGCAATGGCGGGTGCATTGGCCGGCTGACCACAGGTGCCGATACATGTTGTTGCCCTACTGTTCCCTGCGAGCTGTCCTCCCTGCTTCTTCTAAGTCTTATTCTCCTACTGCCTCTCTGACTCTCCGTCTCTCCATCTGAACTATCCTCCTCTTGCTCTCTTCTACTGGGCACCCATAAAACATCAATCTCCTCATCCTCATTCTCCTCAGATGCATCAATTTCTTCTACCAGCTCACAGAAGGAAGCAGCAGCGGGGACCTCCTCGTCATCACTCATTATGTCCATCTCTGTTGTGTTCTCTGCCAGAATTAAATCTGGTGTAACGTCCTCATCTCCTTCATCTTCTTCTGCCAATAATGGTTGCGCATCACTCAGTTCAAGAAACTCATGTGAAAATAACTCCTCTGACTCCAGTGAAGAAGGGGCGCCGGTGGTGGAGGAAGTGTTACGTGGGGTGCCCATAGCAGTGGAGGATGAGGATGTTGTGGTAAAGTTAGAAACGGTAGAGGATGGGGTGTGCTGTGTAAGCCAGTCAACTACCTCTTCAGCATTTTGGGAGTTCAGGGTCATTGCCTTTTTAAAACTGGGCAATTTCCTAGGGCCACAGGATAGCATAGCAGCACGGCCCCTAGTGCCTCTGCGTGGCGGCCTGCCTTTGCCTGGCATTATTTTTAAAACAACAACAACAACAACTCAGGTGGTGTTTCTAGAGACGGTATTATTATTGACAGAATGTGAACAAGCTCACACAGCTAAGTGGCAGTGGTTTGAAAATGAAGAAGAAGAACACACTGGGCAAACAAGGCCTACAAGGTCAACGTATACACTACTACAGCAGTGGATACGGAATATATTATTGCTGCCTGAAAAACATCACTCGGGTGGTGTTTCTAGAGACGGTATTATTATTGATATTTAGACAGAATGTGAACAAGCTCACACAGCTAGATGGTTGTTGTTTGAAAATGAAGAACACACTGGGCAAACAAGGCCTACAAGGTCAACGTATACACTACTACAGCAGTGGATACGGAATATATTATTGCTGCCTGAAAAACGTCACTCGGGTGGTGTTTCTAGAGACGGTATTATTATTGATATTTAGACAGAATGTGAACAAGCTCACACAGCTAGATGGTTGTTGTTTGAAAATGAAGAACACACTGAGCAAATAATGCCTACAAGGTCAACGTATACACTACTACAGCAGTGGATACGGAATATATTATTGCTGCCTGAAAAACGTCACTCGGGTGGTGTTTCTAGAGACGGTATTATTATTGATATTTAGACAGAATGTGAACAAGCTCACACAGCTAGATGGTTGTTGTTTGAAAATGAAGAACACACTGAGCAAATAATGCCTACAAGGTTAACGTATACACTACTACAGCAGTGGATACGGAATATATTATTGCTGCCTGAAAAACGTCACTCGGGTGGTGTTTCTAGAGACGGTATTATTATTGATATTTAGACAGAATGTGAACAAGCTCACACAGCTAGATGGTTGTTGTTTGAAAATGAAGAACACACTGAGCAAATAATGCCTACAAGGTTAACGTATACACTACTACAGCAGTGGATACGGAATATATTATTGCTGCCTGAAAAACGTCACTCGGGTGGTGTTTCTAGAGACGGTATTATTATTGATATTTAGACAGAATGTGAACAAGCTCACACAGCTAGATGGTTGTTGTTTGAAAATGAAGGACACACTGAGCAAATAATGCCTACAAGGTTAACGTATACACTACTACAGCAGTGGATACGGAATATATTATTGCTGCCTGAAAAACGTCACTCGGGTGGTGTTTCTAGAGACGGTATTATTATTGATATTTAGACAGAATGTGAACAAGCTCACACAGCTAGATGGTTGTTGTTTGAAAATGAAGAACACACTGAGCAAATAATGCCTACAAGGTTAACGTATACACTACTACAGCAGTGGATACGGAATATATTATTGCTGCCTGAAAAACATCACTCGGGTGGTGTTTCTAGAGACGGTATTATTATTGATATTTAGACAGAATGTGAACAAGCTCACACAGCTAGATGGTTGTTGTTTGAAAATGAAGGACACACTGAGCAAATAATGCCTACAAGGTTAACGTATACACTACTACAGCAGTGGATACGGAATATATTATTGCTGCCTGAAAAACGTCACTCGGGTGGTGTTTCTAGAGACGGTATTATTATTGATATTTAGACAGAATGTGAACAAGCTCACACAGCTAGATGGTTGTTGTTTGAAAATGAAGAACACACTGAGCAAATAATGCCTACAAGGTTAACGTATACACTACTACAGCAGTGGATACGGAATATATTATTGCTGCCTGAAAAACGTCACTCGGGTGGTGTTTCTAGAGACGGTATTATTATTGATATTTAGACAGAATGTGAACAAGCTCACACAGCTAGATGGTTGTTGTTTGAAAATGAAGAACACACTGAGCAAATAATGCCTACAAGGTTAACGTATACACTACTACAGCAGTGGATACGGAATATATTATTGCTGCCTGAAAAACATCACTCGGGTGGTGTTTCTAGAGACGGTATTATTATTGATATTTAGACAGAATGTGAACAAGCTCACACAGCTAGATGGTTGTTGTTTGAAAATGAAGGACACACTGAGCAAATAATGCCTACAAGGTTAACGTATACACTACTACAGCAGTGGATACGGAATATATTATTGCTGCCTGAAAAACGTCACTCGGGTGGTGTTTCTAGAGACGGTATTATTATTGATATTTAGACAGAATGTGAACAAGCTCACACAGCTAGATGGTTGTTGTTTGAAAATGAAGGACACACTGAGCAAATAATGCCTACAAGTGCACTACTATTGGTGCACTACTATGAAGAACAGCAACAGCACTGTACACGTTAAAGAACAGTAAGATAAGTAAAAGAAAAAAAAAATATATGTATATTAAAAAAAATATTTTTCTCGGGTTGGTGCTGCTGAACTACTAGGAGCAGCACAGTAGCACACCAGTCCCACTCCCCAACACTGCTAGACTAATAGCACTGGGCTTATAGTAGCAACTAGCAAAGTAAAAAAACAAAAAAGAAAATAAAAGCAGTCCTTACAAGGACTATTGGGTTATTACAGCAGTCAGCAGATGAGATCACAAGAGATCAGTGCCCACAGCAGGCAGCTACATACAGAGCACTGCAGTAGAAGGTAGATTACTAGCCAGCAAAGCTACCCTAAAATGTCCCTCAAATCCCTGCAGACTTCTGTCCCTCCAATACAGAGCAGTATCAAGTAGATTACTAGCCAGCAAACTTACTATCAACTGTCCCTCAAAGAAATCAGTGAAATCAGTAACAGCTCTCTCCCTACACTAGCTCTTGCAAGCACACACAGGCAGAATGAAAAAACGCTGCAGGGCTTCAGTTTATATATGGAAGGGGAGTGGTCCAGGGGGTGTGGGGGTGGTCCAGGAGGGAGAGCTTCCTGATTGGCTGCCATGTATCTGCTGGTCTGGGGTGAGAGGTCAAAAAAAAGCGCCAGGTAAGGCGAACCCAAAATGGCGAACGTCGCGCGACGTTCGCGAACTTGCGGCGGACGCGAACAGCCGATGTTCGCGCGAACAAGTTCGCCGGCGAACAGTCCGCGACATCCCTATAGATGATACATTTTTATTAAACAGCAACAGAATTACTAAGTACAGTAGTAGATACCATTACCAGTCGACCAGAGGTAATGTCAAAAACCACAGACATGTTTTTAAGAAATTGGCATGGATGCTTTTTGTTCTATTGAAAAACAATTGTAGCCTAATGGATAGCAATAGCAGCTCCTCTGACAATGTAGGGCAGGGGTGCCCAGGACGTTGATGATGGTCTACCAGTAGATCCCTGGCATGTTCCTGGTAGACTGCGACCTGGAGTCCGGCGTTGGAACAAGAGACGGCTGGCTGGGCTCAAAGGAGAAATGTGGGCTCAGAGGAGAAGGGCGGGCTCAGAGCAGTATGTGCAAAGACAAGGAAAGAGAAGGTGATGTCATTAGAAATGGACAGACAAGCAGTTAGTTGTGTGCGCTTCATCAGCACAAAATGAGTGGACTAGTTGTAACATGCAGAGAAGGGCAAAGAGCTGCAGGACGTCTATTATCTGGTCAGACTGTGGCATGTAACCTCAACAGTGAGTCATCTGTAATCCAAACGCTGCCTGCTTCTAAGCCAAAAGAGGAGCTTCTTTTCGTATAATGAAAGAGTAGATGTGAATCTAATCAACTTTGCCATATCTGTTGTTTCGTTCCTTTCTTTTT
The DNA here is from genome assembly GCA_038501925.1 of Xenopus petersii. Taxonomy (NCBI): domain Eukaryota; kingdom Metazoa; phylum Chordata; class Amphibia; order Anura; family Pipidae; genus Xenopus; species Xenopus petersii. The sequence continues at coordinate 154,355,528 of CM076682.1, forward strand.
TTCATTTTAAAATTATGGCATCATTTCTTTTTTAATTGTGAAGGTTTATCTCTTTATGAACCACCTTCAAATAACCTATTTCTTGGCATATAATTTCCTGTTTTATTTGTTATAGAAGAAAGTACGGTTACTTGGTTACAGTAGTGATGTGTGTCACTCAGATTAGGGCCAACTGCCCCTCCAGCAGTTGGGTTTACGGGAAGATTCTCCACCATGACATCCTCACAAATCCAGACCAACCATCTTGCCTCTCTTATGGTGCTCCTGCCCTGTTGCCGCCAATAATGTCAGACATAAACGAGTTGGAATATAAGACACTGTGATGTGGTGGGCCGGGTTGGGTAAGGGTGGGTCAGAATACAACATTTATCAACCCACATATCGCTAATGTTCAAGAGTGTTGGTGGAGAGCAGTGTAATGGCAGGTCCTATAACTCATTCTCTGCAAACAATGTAATATCTGAAATAATAGCAGAAAATGGCAGGCAGGCTACATGCATGGACATGGAGGGGAAAGGAAGGAGGGCTGAGAGCAGCAAGCACGGAGGGGAAGGGAGTGTGTTCAAACTTTGATAACCTGCCAAATTTTTTAAAATGAACATGGTAATTAGGGGGTGTGGTCAAAAAATGGGCGTAGTTAAAAAATTGCAGAGCGCTTGCAAGGTAGATCTCCTGATGGGGCCAGGTGTCTAGAGTAGATCCCAGTGTAACAAAGTCTGTACACCCCTGATGTTGGGCATATGTGTAGCAGAATACTGGGTGAAAAATGTATCTGATTTTGCCTCCCCGTTGACTTCTATGTAATTCTGCAAATGTTGACTCCAGTTTGCGAACTTTTCACACAAAGCAAAGCACGGCAGATCTGCTCAACACAGTCAACAAGACTTGAACATAAGGAAAAATTTTTACTGGTTGCCCAAAAGCAGAAAAAAAGGTGCCATGGATTTAGTTTGCTATAAAAAAAGACGCCAGAACAAAAAAAAGTAACCCATAGACTCTAATATAAAGGGTCAGACTGGGGGGCCCGGGGCCCAATGGGGTTACTGCCCCAGGGCCCCCCTACGCGCCCCCACCCCCTCAATGCTATGCTGGCATGCTGCGTGTGTGTGCATGTGCCGGTGTGCAATGTTTTTTCACGGATCTGGGCTGATGGGGCCCACAAGAGACTGAGGCCCACTGGGTTTTCTCCCGGTGTCCCGCCGGCCCAGTCCAACCCTGCTAATATATTTTGCTTCAAAAATTTTCCCCATAGTTTTGCAAATTTTTCTGGAAGAGAAACAGAACAGATTCGCTCACCCACTAATGCCACATCAAAGCCGAGACAAGTAATACTCCAATATAATACATCCCTTCCCAACTACTAAAAAGGAGGGAAGGACAGAAATTGCCGTAATAATCGTGCCTTCCCACAACTCTTCAAGAAAAATGACACCCCTGTACTTTCCTTAATAATACCCTCTCCCTTTGGACATTATTCATTTTCCAACCATGTCGCTGCCATTCCACTTGTCCCACATTCACTTCGCTGAGATCCTGGAGTAAGGAAATACCTTTTCTACTATTCAACTTGTAAAGAAGTGAAAAACAATAGCCTGTTGTCCCAACGAGGAGTGAAAATTTTGGGGTAGAACCCCTGAGGCAATTGTGCGCCAGTTAGGAAATCAAGTTTCAGTTGTAGGTTAGGGAACCTACGGGGCTGTATTGAGACAGACAGGGGAAGCTTTTGTGCTGTATGAAGAGACAACAAAGAAAGGAAGCCCAGAAAAAAGAGAAGGGTCCCCAGCATTCTCAATAATAGCTCCCATACCTGTACCTGCCTTTATGACTCAATCATGGATCAGTTGCAGAGCCGCAGTATTTACCAACAACTACAGTCCATAGTAGAAAACATGACAGAATTTAACATCCAGCCTCCCGGGGGAATGAGAAATGACTTTATCTTAGTTACATCTATTTTAGAAACAGGCCTTTATACTGCTAGTACATTCATTATTTAAAAGAGCACAGCTTAGATAACCAGAATGTCTAGGACGGAGCTTGATGGATTCTTCATTACAACTCATTTTCTGGCTGAGGATATTGCCTTATTGTTAGATATGCATTACTCTTCTGGGCTGTTTCTCTAAGTTTGCTTTCCAATCCCATAGTCTGGGTGATAGCTATGGATCATTTTCATCATGTATTTCCTTATATATATAGTGCCAACAAGTTGTGCAGCACTTCACAATTATTTTATAACAAGCAATGGGACTCAAACTAACAAATGAGTGTTAAGGGTAGAGACACGGGAAGATTCAGGGAGAATTAGTCGCGATTAGTTTGATTGAAGAATAGGCGATTAGTTGCCGGGCGACTAAATCTCCCCGAATCTTCCTGTGTGTCTCTACCCTAAATAGTGATACAGGTATGGGATCGCTTATCCAAAATCCCATTATCCAGAGCTTTGCCATTATCCAGAAAGATCTTAATTACAGAAGGATTGTCTCCCATAGATCCCAATTTATCAAAATTTCTCAAATTTTTTTTTAAAATTTTTTTTTTCCCTGTAATAATAATGAAACAGTAGTTTGTACTTGATCCCAACTAAGATATAATTAATCTTTATTGGAAGCAAAAACCAGCCTATCGGGTTTATTGAATATTTACATGATCTTCTAGTAGACTTAAGAAGAACACGAGCATTCTGGTTAACATATCCCATACCTGGACTTTTCCCCAATATATACAGTATACAAAGATTAAATGTGCAAACAGGGTAAGTTAAATATTCCAAAGCCTCGAAAAGTAAAAAAATATAAGACTAAGTTGAGCAGCATATGGGGAGTTTTGTTACCCATATTTAAATTTTTGTTATTGTGGGTGACAAATCTACCCGAAATTCTATCCCACCAGCAATAAAGTAAATTGCCACATATGTGGGGCTTAGTCAAAGTCACCAGTTAGAAAATCAAAGCAAATATTTGGTTGCTATCAACAACTGCACTGTTGCAATTTAGCACCCATTTTACTAAATCTGCTTCTTAATCTGCAGCCTGGACACATGCTCTCCATGAACGAATGGTATCCCAAACCCAGAACAAACCCCAAGGTCTCAGCTCATGCTTCTACTTTTGACAACCAGCTTTTGCTTCAGGAGGAGTCCTCCGCTCAGGGCCGGCATTAGAAATCATGGGGCCCCGTACAACAAAATTCCCGCCCACCCCAGTCCCCAAGCTCCACCCCAGACCCCTCCCAACACCACAATTAAAAGACCACACAGACATCAGCTCTAAAAACAGTAATCCTCCCCCCACACACACACAAGTTATAAAAAGCCATTGATAGTCAGGGCCCCCTTATAAGTTAAAAAAAAACTATGGCACCAGGGCCCCCCATAAAAGTTTTTTTTATAAAATTGTGGTCAAGGCCCCCCTACAAATTAAAAAAATAATTGGTGACCAGCACCCCCCTACAAGTTAAAAATAAAAAAAAACATTGGCACCAGGGCCCCCCATAAAAGTTTTTTGAAAAACATTGGTGGTCCGGGCCTCCCTTACAAGTTAAAAAAACATTGGGGCCCCAGAGAGTATTTACTTTTAAAAAAACATTGGTGGCAGGGGCCTATAGAATATTAAAATAATACATTGGTGGCTAGGGGTTTAAAAATCTTTTTTAAAAAAACCACACTGGTGTTCAGTAGAACTGAACTCGTGGCTTCAGGACTTTAACTTTGGCTACTTTGGTGACTTTGGTTCTTTTTGTGGTTTCGGGTCTTTTCACGTCTTCAGGACTTTAAAGGAAAACTATACCCCCCAAACAATGTAGGTCTCTATTAAAAGATACTGAGTAAAACAGCTCATGTGTAAAACCCTGCTTCATGTAAATGAACCATTATCATAATAATATACTTTTTTAGTAGTATGTGCCATTGGGTAATCATAAATAGAAAATTGCCATTTTAAAAAATAAGGGCCGCCCCCTGAGATCATACGATTCACTGTGCTCACATACAAACCACATGTAAGGTCACATGAGCCAATTAACAGACAGAGTTCTGCCTTTTGCTTCCTCACTTCTTCCTGTTACAGTTAGTGTTGTAGTATTTCTGGTCAGGTGATCTCTGAGGCAGCACAGATAGAGTCACGAAATGGTGGTTCAAGGCAAGAGATGTAAAAGGGCAGTATTTATGTAAATATATATTCCAGTTTGGTAAGATTCTTTAATATGTCACTTAATTTGATATAAACTATCTGTTGCTTAAGTATTCATTTTGGGGGTATAGTTTTCCTTTAACTTCTGCTCCTTTTGTGACTTCGGCTCGTTTCGTGGCTTTGGGTCTTTTCACGGCTTCGGGACTTCAGAACTTCGGCTTTTCAACTCTTCAGGACTTCTGCAGTTCAGGACTTCGGAAGAGGTGGCACGACTTTGTCGCTGTCAATGTGGCCCCGCTATTTCAAAAAGTGCAGCACAGCCCCCCTTTAGGCCCGGACCCAGTACAGGAGTACCCCCTGTGCCCCCCTGATGGCAGCCATGACTCCACTACTTGGATGCACCAGGTCTTATAGTGAGAGGACCTGGGAGAGAGTTCTGGACAGACAAGGGAACCAAAATGTTGACAGGAACAGGTCAAGGGACAGACTGAGTTGATGACAATCGGGCAGAGCAGTACAAAATCAGGAGACATGAGCGTAGTCGAGTACAGTAACAGGATCCAAGAGAATGGTCAGTAAACGGGCAACTGTCAGGACAGGCAGAAGACTAAGAATGATCAGAAACAGGCTAGGTCAAGAATAGAGTATGAAATTGCACCCAGAAACTATTGAAAATAGACCTACTTTATGCTGGGCAAGGAACAATTGGCCGTGAGCCCTATAAATATTTGAATTTCTCATCAAATGCATTGACGTCAGATGCAGCGATCGCACCAAAACCCGTGGGTGCATGTCATTTACACATTGGTGCCGGGAAGAGGAGGCAAAGTTGGTCATCCCCTCTGTGAGCTAGAGCACCAGGTATTCTCACACTAATAACATGATGATAAAGAAACAGCGTCTCACTGCAACCCACCTGGCCAACCCACCCAGCTGCAAGCCCCCCCAGTCCAACCAAAACCCCCACCCCCACCAGTGCTTACCTTACTTCATATATATTCTCAGGGCCGGGCAGGAGGTCAGAGGCAGAGAATTGGGTTTTGGGAGATGAGCGGGTCTACCAGATTTTTTCCTGGTCCCCTCTGGCCCAGTCGCACCTCGTAAAGAAAGAAACAATAAGAAAGCAAAACATATTGTATAACACATAAAAAAAAAAACATTAAAAACAACGAGTGGTGCAAAAGCCTTTCACATTAGGGTCTTTCTTGGATCAGACACATCTTAGACAAAAAATCCAAGGGTAAAACTGAAAGCCGGATCAGTGACACCTTCATCAAATCTGAAGAAAACTAAAAGCAAGCGGGAAATCATTATTCTGCACATTCATCTCTTTCCATTAGACAAAGCGATAAAGAAGGAAGAACGGCTCTTTAAATCCCACAACAAGGAACAATGCTTTAAGATTTCTCAGGGACAGATAATGACTGAAACACAGAATCACCATAATCCTTTCCTATACATTAACTCACTTTTATTTCTTTCTTTTCTACAGAACCGGGTGTGAAAAAAGTGCATTAGTTAAAGCAGATTTTGGCTGCAGGCTAAAAACATAGTAAAACATTTATATAGTTGTTAAGCCATGTTACTCATACTGATTGTTAATGGGGGTGACCTTAATGGATTGCTCAACTATTTTTCATCCTTCAGAAGAAGCTTTTCCCTTTTCCAAAGTGCAGTAAATGTCATTAATAAGTGAGATATAGTCATTTTTAATAATGTGTATAACAAGAATCCGCATCCAGGGCACAGTAAATGTGCAGACTGTGATTCAGTAGGCTGTGGACCCATTTAACATTTAACGTCTAGGACTAATGGCCTGCCACCATGGATAGAGGACTGCAAATCTTTCAACTTTTGCCAATTTAGTCCTAGTGGAATTTAATAGGACATACTAGGGGAAAATGGCACTTTCTGTCTCTCCTCACAGACATTAAAGTCAAAATATCCAACTTGTTACTTGCTTTTCAATTGAATTTTTGCTCAATTTATAACCTGTGCTGAACTGAAATATTCACAGGACTAGAACCATCCTGTCTCTATTAACATCACTAGAATGTGATTAGGGCTAGATCCACCTGAAGAAATATAGTAAATTGGAATGTTTTCAGATTTAGAACCAGCATTAGAAGGACTAGCCCAACCTGTATCCAATCAGAGAATTAGAATTATCACAGGGCTAGACCAGCCTGTATCCAATCAGAGCATTAGAATGATCACAGGGCTAGACCAGCCTGTATCCAATCAGAGCATTAGAATGATCACAGGGCTAGACCAGCCTGTATCCAATCAGAGCATTAGAATGATCACAGGGCTAGACCAGCCTGTATCCAATCAGAGCATTAGAATGATCACAGGGCTAGACCAACCTGTATCCAAACAAATTATTAGAATTATCACAGGGCTAGACCAACCTGTATCCAATCAGAGCATTTGAATTATCACAGGCCTAGACCAACCTGTATCCAATCAGAGCATTAGAATGATCATAGGGCTAGACCAACCTGTATCCAATCAAAGTACCGTATTAGAATGATCACAGGACTAGACCAGCCTGTATCCAATCAGAGCATTAGAATTATCACAGGCCTAGACCAACCTGTATCCAATCAGAGCATTAGTGTCAGGCACCGCAGCTCAGTGATGGAGCTTGCAGCTGCCTTCCCCCCGGGCTATTTCAATTTGGGTGCATGCTCAGTGATGCTGCGCAGTTATACTTACGTCAACCCGGAAGAAGCCTCGGCGTCTGCATGTGCCGTGGTCCTGTCGGTTCCTGATTTCTGCTCGGTTCTAGATTCAGCTCAGTCCTTCTCCTTGGGCTTCTCTACATCAGTGGGACGGATCCTTTCTGCCTGACTCGAAGTGTTCTGTCTTTCTGCGCTGCTCCAGTTTCCTGGGAGGTTGCTCCTTAGCAACAGCTCTACTTTTGATTCTTCCTGCCTGTGAGTGACACTTTCATCTCCAGTATACATTCTGCTTTCTACATAGAAATACTGCTAGTCCTAGAAACAAGGATAGCACTGGTGATTGTTACTGAACTGTTATTTAACCCCTGCAAGCTCAGATCAAGTACTGTTATTATTTACTTTGCAAGACTGTGGTTAACTGCTTCAAACCCCTATCAGCTTAGTCAAGGCTGTGCCATTAACCCTTGTCAGCTGCTCTACGCTTGTTGCTTTTCCCCTGCAAGACTGTTTATTCCTGTGCTGTTAACCCTTGTTGCCTGGCTTGCTTATTTCTGCATCCCCCCTTATCGTCTGCATAAGTGATCTACCTAAGTGGGGGCTTACATCATATGATTGGCTCTTAAATCCAGGTCTGAATACCTACCCAAGTTTTCAAAGGTCCGTGATTACTTACCTCTGAGGGAATTCAGGATCTTCCAGCTGTTAACTCATCCCTTTCCGTAATGAGGTTCACCTTGGGAAGGATCCGTTTCTCCAAATATCAGTGGGAAGAGGTCATCATTAAGACCACATATCTCCAATTGGAATTACCTTCCCGCTACAGTTGTACATTCCTGGAAGGTCAGGTCACTTTTCTGCCCGAGTGTGGATCAGGTTCTCTTGGGACTTGTGGGGTAATTCTTCACTACCAGTACCTGAAGACCAGAAACTCTATCAATTCCCAGGTATATACTGTATACCTGTAGTGCTCTTGCTGCTTCTGTACAGGATTCACCATATTTTTACATTACATTTCTATCAATTAGAATGATCACAGGGCTAGACCAACCTGTATCCAATCAGAGCATTAGAATGATCACAGGCCTAGACTAACCTGTATCCAGTCAGATTAATAGAATTATCAAAGAACCACCTGTATCCAGTTGGAGAATTATTATTATCCTTTATTTAAAGAGCAAGATGAAAAAACCCCTTAGAGTAATCCCTGAATCAGATAATGCTGAAGGCATATACTGTATTCTAATGTTAAAGTAGATTTCCTTTTTTAAATCTCTGAGCTCTGTGTGAGCTACACATATGTTGCTTTGTATTTCTTACTCTTCATAGCTTCTGGGTACTTGTTCCAGGTTTCTTCAAAGCTTATCAGGACATGTGTATTTCCCAATATTTTTTGTACAGGAGGCAGGAGAAGAGTTACCAGCTATTCCATTATAAATAGATCATTAAATCATTATATATATATATATATATATATATATATATATATATATATATATATATATATATATATATATATATATATAGATCAGTTTGGTCAAAGGCTGCTAACTGGAGTATTTGTGACCAACTTAAGGGGAAACAAGAGTACTTCCTCTAATGTTTCCTCTAATGTTTTTTAGAGGCTACTAAAAAGAAGCATTAGAAGAAAATATAGAAAGTGACAGATAAATGTAAAATGACAGAGGAAAATATAAGGGGTTAGGAGAAAAGATAAAATGGAGAAATATAGGAACAGAATTTGTATGTAAAAAAAGAGAAAGAGAAGGGAGAGAAGTTAGGAGGAGAAAAGAACAAATAAAAATGAATTGTAAAGAAGAAAACTATATAGACTATTGATAGGGTCTCAGAGCTGTTTGAGCCAATAGCAATAAACAACATATTTTTAGGGGGGGTTGCTGGTATAAATATCCTGTAATCCTCACAAGAAGGGGGATCACAGTTGCCCCTATCTGTGCTCTGACTTTATTGTTAATCCCCATATTCCCATAATTAATTAAATGAACACTTCAGTGTTTATGTAATAAAAGGCACTAAGTCTGACCAAGTGCAGTGCCCCAAATCAGCCATTCGGCAGGTAGCATGTATTGGTCACCTGTTTAAAAGCAAATATCTTATTGGTTGCTTTGGGTTACCATTTAATGCATATGGGTATTTAGGTTTAATCAGACAGCCACCTTTTTGTCAGGAAGTATTCAAACCCATCACTGCTGAAGTTAAAATATGAATACTCGTCTTGGCTGAATTTCAATATTATTCATGGAAAATGTGCATGTGGTATACTGGAGCATGGAGGCTACTTTATCTCAACAGATATATGGTGTTTATGGTGTTAGAATACAAAAAAAAGTTATGAATATGAATTCTGAATATGAATTGTTTGATAGATGTTAGGAACTCGGGGGGAGAGTGCGGGGGTAGAAAGTCTGAAGTCTGATGGGACCCAGATCAGTGGTGTATCTAGGTGTTCCAGGACCCTAAAGCAAATTCAATATTGGGCCCCAAATATTTGGAAGTTGACCTATTCTACTGAGAGTCTACTGAGAAATTGCTCACTAATTAGGGTCTTACTGGGCCATCTACACTCCTGGGACCCCCTGCAACCGCAGGGTCTGCTTCCTCTGTAGCTACACCCCTGACCCAGATTAAGTCTTCACAACTCAACAATCACCTGACATAGGTTCCTTAGTGGATACAACTCTAACAGGGGTACCTTCCAGATATCTTTTTGGAAAGTAAGGTTGGCCCTGGTAAAAGCAGAAACAGAGGATTCCTCAAAGTCCCAAAGCAAGTGCAATGGAAGAGACAGCAGCTGGATTGCCTTTAATGCTCCAAAACATCATATCATAGATTTAATAATTATTGGGTAATCCAGTTCTTTCCACCTTCCGTAAACACACAGGCAGGTTAATTTGAATTAATATGGTATATTCCCCATAGCTGCTCCATGCTGGCATCGCTTAGTTGATGGCACCGACAGTAGGTACAGCAAACAGAATTTGTCCATGAGACTCAGTCTATAGATCTAAAGAGAAATATTTGCAGAATATTTTTAAAGAATAAAAAGTATGCGTTCAATCAATAGCCAGCAAGCATCAATTGTTTACTGCTTCATTCTGTTGAAAAGCAGAAATGACTATGGATTGATCTCTACAAACAGCTGCTTGATGGTTTTCTGGTTTTCAATTAAATATCGGCCTGTTTTGACAATGCCTTGCACAGAGCACGAGTATGAAAGGGTGGAAGCAACGAGAGCCGCCGTTTGACAACTTCTAACCCCAAATTGATCATTCTCTATAAAAAACATCTTTGTTCCTACATAATAATTTTATATTTATTGCCTGTAACAGGAAGTACAAAAACATTTCATTTTGTCTCAAAAAACTGTAATGAAGGAAGAGTAAAAATATATATTTTCTTTTTAAAGTAAATTATTATTTCTGCGGTAAAGCATATAATTCAATAATGTAATTGTGTCAACACCTTTCATGGAGCAGACCTGAGGAGCAGAGGAGGGAAGCAAGGCATGCTGTTGCTAGGAGAGATAGTGATTGGTTTTGATGAATTCTCAGGTTAAGGACTTAAGGTTGGGCCTCTAAGTTACCTTCAAGCAGGTGAAGGACCAGAAGCACAGTAGTGTTTAGAAAGGTGGTTATCATTGCATTTGGAGTTGAGTTGAATTGGCAGCTGGCAAGATAAGTTGGCCTGGGGAAGGTGGACAACCTCGGGTGGGGACAACATTCACATCAGTGGGAGGGATCTCCATTGGCTCCAGACGTCACGTGTCCTAAAATCCTAGTTCCTAGCTTTGGAACTACTTCCTACATCATAAACGCGGATATATTCAACACGATTTCAAATTTATAACATGTATTACTTTATTTGTTCCATTTAAAATTTGTTAGCTTTGGTACAGTGCATGATATTCACCACTGACGCGTTTCATGCCCTACGGCACTTCCTCAGAGTGTTGACCTCGGGTGGGGACTTGGAAAGGAGACAAGAACCAGGCTTCAGGCTTTGGAAGGATACACTTGGTACATTTGCACATCATCACTGACCTTCTAAGATCCACCATCACTTGCCCCAGCCAATAGGATTTAAATGAATGTTCAAGATTAGGCATTTGAGTAGGCTTCTCCATTTTCAGCTAGGGGTTTGCTGAGTCAGGTGTAGAATATAGTTTAGAATGCAAGCTGCAGACCAGCAAGGGAACAAGATCCATGGTGGCAAAGGCATTGGAATTTCAAGAATTTCAGACATGTATTGACTTAAAGGGCACCTATCACAGCCAAAATCAAACACATATTAACATAGTAACATAGTAAGTAAGGTTGAAAAAAAGACACATGTCCATCGAGTTCAACCTTTTTTTTTTTTATTAACTACCTATCTGCCAGTTGATCCAGAGGAAGGCAAAAAACCCATCTGAAGCCTCTCCAATTTGCGTTAGAGGGGGAAAAATTCCTTCCTGACTCCAAAATGGCAATCGGACTAGTCCCTGGATCAACTTGGACTATGAGCTATTTCCCATAACCCTGTATTCCCTTACTTGCTAAAAAGCCATCCAACCCCTTCTTAAAGCTATCTAATGTATCAGCCTGTACCACTGATTCAGGGAGAGAATTCCACATCTTCACAGCTCTCACTGTAAAAAACCCCTTCCGAATATTTAGGCGGAACCTCTTTTCTTCTAATCGGAATGGGTGACCTCATGTCAGCTGGAAAGACCTACTGGTAAATAAAGCATTAGAGAGATTATTATATGATCCCCTTATATATTTATACATAGTTATCATATCACCCCTTTAGCGCCTCTTCTCCAGCGTGAACATCCCCAATTTGGCCAGTCTTTCCTCATAGCTAAGATTTTCAATACCTTTTACCAGCTTAGTTGCCCTTCTCTGTACCCTCTCTAATACAATAATGTCCTGTTTGAGTGATGGAGATCAAAACTGTATGGCATATTCTAGATGGGGCCTTACAAGTGCTCTATACAGTGGAAGAATGACCCCCTCCTCCCTTGACTCTATGCCCCTTTTAATACAGCTCAAGACCTTATTTGCCCTTGATGCTACTGACGAACGTTGCTTGCTACAGCCAAGTTTATCATCTACAAGGACTCCAAGGTCCTTTTCCATAATGGATTTGCCTAGTGCAGTCCCATTAAGGGTATAAGTGGCTTGGATATTTTTACATCCTAGGTGCATGACTTTACATTTATCAACATTGAATCTCATTTGCCACTTAGCTGCCCAGATGGTCAGTTTGTCAAGATCATGTTGCAAGTGCCACATCCTGGATGGAATTAATTGGGCTGGATAATTTTGTGTCATCTGCAAACACTAATACATTACTTACAACACCCTCCCCTAAGTCATTAATGAACAAGTTAAATAAAAGTGGACCCAATACTGAGCCCTGAGGGACCCCACTAAGAAACTTACTCCAAGAACAGAACGTGCCATTAACAACCACCCTCTGTACCCGATCCTGTAGCCAGTTTCCTATCCATGTGCAAACGACTTCATTAAGCCCAACAGACCTTAGTTTAGAAAGCAGTCGTTTGTGGGGCACAGTATCAAACGCTTTGGCGAAATCCAAATAGATCACATCTACTGCCCCCCCACTATCCAGAATCTTACTTACCACATCATAAAATGCAATCAAATTCGTCTGACATGACCTATCCTTCATAAAGCCATGCTGATTGTTGCTCATAATGCCATTCATTAGGACAAAATTTTGAATGTGATCCCTTAACAAGCCTTCAAATAATTTGCCCACCACAGATGTCAAGCTTACTGGCCTTACTGCTGGACAATCTGACCAGTACAACATAAACACGTTTATTCAAACTACATATACAGATGAAGCCACTTGGATTTGTGAGTTAAATGCGTCATGACTCAGGGGTAATTGAAGAAACTGTGTTATCTTAAGTCATCTTAACTCATTTAATGCATTTAACCTTTTCATTAGCATACCAAAGCTCCATTGTTCACAATGGTGAATGCTTTAATTAGATGGGATGTTGTGACGCAGTTTTCTGTGTTAAATGAGATAAATGGGATATCTGTGTTTAGATATTCTGTGTCAAACAGACAAACCAAAGTGGCTGCATCTGTATAGTTTTTTGAAAAAACTGCAGGTTTTAAAAAATCCATTACTTTGTCAAATGGGTTCTTTCACTGAGGGAGGCCATACTGAGACTATAACAGAGACTATAATATGCAAATTCAGGAGCATGCTCAGATTGTAACACTGCTTTGAGTATTCTACCCAGAATGCCTTGTTTTAGTAAACTGGAGATTTCCCTATCTTGTCCCCTGCTGGTGATGTTATTATGCAAATGAAGGGCACACAGTAACTTCCAGCAGGTGGCAGCACTACTGTACAGCAGCTAACACACAGGTTTGGCTGATTTGAAAATAGCTTAGAAGGGTTGATAAGCAACAAGGAATTTCAACTGAGCATGTGCGAGATTTCAGAGCTGCAGTTGGCTGGATAGATATAGGTAGGAGGAGCCAGTGAAATCCAAGATGGCTGCCTCAGCTAGAACTTCAGTGGAGATAGGGGGGATCTTGCAGAAGGAATAGTGAGCTGATCATTTACATTATACAAACAATTCTAACTGTTTTAAAGATTGTACTTTTTGAACTTTCACATAGTGTATTTACTTAGGAAATGATTTTAGTTATGATTGGTGCCCTTTAATGGTGAAACTAAAATAATGCATTTTGCTCCTCACTGAAGCTAATCAGATTTAATGCCAAGAGCAATCCTTCATAAAACCATACATTTATTGATTTATCATCTATAATGTTTTCCGCAATAGCATCTCTTCGCAATATCCATAAATTTCCTCAACTTCTTCTCTCTGTAACGTGAATCAATAAAGAATAAACTGAGCATTTCAGCATTTTAAAAAGTGCCTCCATAAACAAACAAAGGGGTGCAAACCCATAGTGCGTGCCATTCACTCTCCTATTGCTATTAGTTAAAAATGTCCTTACATAGTGTCCTTACAGGTATCGTTATCAGGAAACACGTTATCCAGAAAGCTCCAAATCCTGAGAAGGCCATCCCCCAATAGTTTTAAAATTATTAAAACCTTTTAAAATAATTTCTTTATTTTCTCTGTAATAAAACAATACCCTGTACTTGATCCCAACTAAGATATAATTAATCCTTACTGAAGGCAAAAGCAGCCTATTGGGTTTATTTCATGTTTACATGATTTTTTAGTATATTTAAAGAGGTTGTTCACCTTCGAGTTAACTTTTAGTATGATGTAGAGAGGGGTATTCTGAGACAATTTGCAATTGGTTTTCATTTTTTATTATTTGTGTTTTTTGAGTTATTTCACTTTTCTATTTAGCAGCTCTCCCGTTTGCAGTTTCAGCAATCTGGTTGCTAGCAGGGCTGGATTTGAAGTAACGGCGCCCGAGGCTGTATGTCCCGTGCCAGAGGCTTTGCGAGCACATGTGCGCACTAGGACCATGTGCGCACCCCCCATCCCCATGCCCACATGGTCCTAGTGCCGGCCTTTAGGGTGCAAAATCTTTCCCCCTCCCCCCATGTGCTCGCAAGCGTGATCTCAAGCAGCGGAGCACTGGGGATCTTTGAGTCCCTCTTGGGAAGTCAGAAGAAGAAGGCAAATAATTCAAAAACTATAAAAAATAAATAGCGATGAAAAGTTGCTTAGAATTAGCCATTCTATAACATACTCAAAGTTCACTTGAAGGTGGACCACCCCTTTAATGTATGGAGATCCAACCTATGGAAATATCCGGGAAAACCAGAGGTCCCGAGCATTCTACATAACAGGTCCCATACTTGTATTATTAGCCAGTTTAATACACTCAAACTTCTGCACACCACTTACATGTAGAAATCAGTGCTCCTCGTTCCCTGGCTTCTCCAGACCCAATGTAGTCCATAATTAAAGGGACAGAAGGAGATTTGTGGCTGGGTGGAGGGGGGATCGGGGGTGTGTGTTGGCCTCTGATGTGGCCCCCAGTCCAACGCTGACCACTCTATAAGAACTGAGTGCACAAGAAAAGAAAAGTAAGGCAATAAAATGTAGCCTAGATGCTTAAGGAACAACATGAGTTCAATAAATAACGGAAACCAAACATGGAGTAGCTTCTGTTTTCCTGTTTGCCTTGTTTAGCTCAAGAAAGTATTTATTGAACAAGGTTAGGTGCTGCTCCTTTAAGTAAAGGTGATTTTTTTATTTACACACCAAAAGAGAAAGTCAATGCAGTCACCATGGCTCTGGTGTTAAGCAGAGGATATACTTATATTTACAATACAATATTTTTACAAAGGCACTGTATGGGTATTATCATTCTTTAGTACAAACTAATGGGATCTGATCAAAGTTCTGAACTGCTTAATATTTACTACTGGTCTTTAACCTTCTAAGAACTGCCAAAGAATAATAACAGTTCCTAAAAGGGCGAAACAATGCATTCCCTTTCTGTACCAATTACAAGAATTGGGAGTTGCTGAAATCTACAAAGGGATTAATTGGCCGACAGTCCAGATGGGTAATCTGATGTTCTATATGCAATGCTGGAATTTGCAAACAGACAGGGGACCTGGAACATAGAGGAGGATGCTGTGCCATGAATAGTGCAAGAAGGAGAGAAGCAAATGGAGGAGCCTGATCTTAATCTCTCAAAAATTGTTTCTTTGGTCTTATACCCCAGAGCTTCTTGCAGGAAATGTTTTGCTGGAGAGAGTCGGCTCACATAGGAAAGTGTGATTCAACTGCAAAAGGAATACGGGATATGAATGTTACAGTGAATACCTATGTGCCTCCAGGCTCGCTGCCAGGCCTGTTTCCATTCGAGGTTCCACTCTTTCACTAAGGAAATCGGATCCAGATACTGTAAATCCCACTTAAGTTTGGTGTGATTGAATAATATTGATGTTTAGGGGATTATTTACTAAACTCCAAATGCAAAAATTAGTGTTTTTTTAGTATAAAATAGGACTTTTAAAAAATCTGAATTTATTTTACCCCAAGGTTGGAAAAGTCTGAATGAGAATCTGGCATCTCAGACCTGTCGATGTTGGATATAAGTCAATGGGAGAAGTCCCAATGATTTTTTTGATGTGCGCAGGGTTTTGTGCAATTCCCCTAAGTTTTCAGCGTTTTCGGGCAAAAAGCATAAGAAAACTGAGTTTTCGGGTGAAAATCCAGAAAAATTGTGAAAATCTGATTTATTCTCGCAATGCAAATTTTTCGGGGAAATCGTACAAATAAATACGCAGAAAAAACCTGTGCGAATTAGATCTGAGTTTGTGGCTGGAAATGTTGAGATAAATTAGGACTTTGATAAATAACCCCCTATGAGTTGTTTGTATGGTGTATACATCAATTTGCAATTGATCTTTGTTTTTTATGGTTTTCATATTATTTAGAGCAGTGGTCCCCAACCTTTTTTACCCATAAGCCACATGCAAATGAGAAGGGGAGCAACACTAGAATGCAAAAGGTTCCTGGGGGTGCCAAATAAGGGATATAATTGGTTAGTTGGTAGCCCTTGTAGACTGGCAGCCTACAGGAGACTCTGTTTGGCAGTACATCTGTTTTTTATGGAACCAAGCCTTGCCTCCAAGCCTGGTATTCAAAAACAAGCTCCTTCTTTGAGGCCTCTGAGAGCAACATCCAAGGGGTTGGTGAGAAACATGTTGCTCACTAGCCAGTGATCGGGGATCACCAATTTAGAGTTTTGGTTTTGTAGCACATTTGGAATATAAACTATCTGGCTGAAAGGGGTTGATTACCCTATAAATCAAAGCAATAAAATTAAATAAAATAACAATGGAAGATGAATATTTTGGAGCACAAGGTAGGGTTGCCACATGTTCAATTGCGATGTGGACAGCCTGGTTTTTGGGAAGAGTTGTCCAGTTCAAAACTGCCTACCCAGTTTTCCAAAGAAGAAAATCCAGACAGAATTCTCAATGAGTGACACCATGTCATAGTCCAGCCCCCTGATTTCATAGTCCAGCTCCCTTGATGTCACTGCCCACCCCATGATGTCATCACCCACCCCCTACAGTGGATTGCAGCAGCCCAAAGGTGGTAATCCTAGAACAAGGAGAAAAAATAAGCAATAAAAATAACAATACAGCTGAAGCTTATTAGTCAATGTATTTTTTGGCATAAGAGACCTAATACAACCAGATACCATCTTTAGCTGCATGGAAGAAAGAGCCAAAACATATTGCCATGCAAATTGTGGACAAGTAGCATTGTTTGTTTATCTTGCAGCCCATTCTGAAGGATCTAGGTGTAAATTGTGGCATATAATCATGTTGCCCTATTCAGTTTAATGGTTGACCACCATAACCAGTTGCACCATTGTAGGTGGCAAAGGTTCCAAGATTTTATCCTTGTTTGCCCTGAAGTAGAAGGTCCATGGGCACATGCTGTCATGCATCAGCCCACTCTCCAAAGTTGTACTGACAGGATTGTTACACAATGTTTGCTAAATTCCAGTTACACCTAACCACGGTAACTAGAAGTCTGTACAGGTCTCCAATTCAAAGTTTAACTTTTTGCTATACACAAGGGCATGGAAACAAAGTTTAGAAATACCTGAAAAAATAGACAATATTATGTATAGAAAAGAGACTAGGAGAAAGAGGCTAAGTAAGGAGAAGAGGAAAAATAGTTTGCAGAGTGGGCTCTGACCGAAGGTGAGATTTCTAAGATTAAAGGGCACCTATCACAGCCAAAATCAAACACATATTAACAATCTGAACAGTACAAGCTAAACACGTTTAATCAAACTACATCTATAGTTCTTTGAAAAAACTGCAGGTTTAAAAAAAAATCCCTTACTTTGTCAAATGGGTTTTTCACTGAGGGAGGCCATACTGAGACTATAACAGAGACTATAATATGCAAATTTCAGGAGCATGCTCAGATTGTAACACTGCTTTGAGTATTCTACCCAGAATGCCTTGTTTTAGTAAACTCCTCCACTAGAAGTATCAGGAGATTTCCCTATCTTGTCCCCTGCTGGTGATGTTATTATGCAAATGAAGGGCACACACTAACTTCCAGCAGGTGGCAGCACTACTGTACAGCAGCTAACACACAGGTTTGGCTGATTTGAAAATAGCTTAGAAGGGTTGATAAGCAACAAGGAATTTCAACTGAGCATGTGCGAGATTTCAGAGCTGCAGTTGGCTGGGAAGATATAGGTAGGAGGAGCCAGTGAAATCCAAGATGGCTGCCTCAGCTAGAACTGCAGTGGAGATAGGGGAGATCTTGCAGAAGGAATAGTGAGCTGATCATTTACATTATACAAACAATTCTAACTGTTTTAAAAATCGGATTTCTTGAACTTTCACATAGTATATTTACTTAGTAAATGATTTTGGTCATGATTGGTGCCCTTTAACAACTATACACCTTTCTGACTGATAAGGTCCAGACAGGGGGTGGATCATGACATCACGGGGTGGGAACAGTGATGTCACTGGGCAGAACACATACCATTGGAAGGTGGGGCTGTGACATCATGGAGTGGGGTTGTAACATGGTGATGACAGGAAGGGTCTTGTTTGGATTTCCTTATTTGGAAAACCAGACAGGAACTTTAGATCTGGACAGCCCTTCCAAAAACTGGTCAAACCAGTAGATGTGTCAACTCTATAAAGACGTGTAAATTTGATACCATTGAGTTATATAGTGAGTTAAACATAACTAACCAATTCCGATACGTATTTTTAGCAACATTTTAAGAGGCTTCTCATATGCTAGGGACCCAGGCTAAAAATCTTTGCACCTACCCTAAAACTGTCCCAATTAGTGTGGGTTCCCAGTAGGATTCCTTACTGATATGCAATATCAATATCATCAAGATCCTAAATCTAAAGGATTAAGAACAGAAGGGAACGGAATCATCAGCCGCCTCCATGTCACATCATTTAGTCCTGGAACTATTTTGATCAAGGTTATCTTCAAAGGATGGCATTTGTGTCATAGAGATGCATCTGCCAAGAAATATTGACGTTACCTGAAATAACATAACGAGAGGACAAAATGAATTGGGTTTCTTTCACATCCTGTCAGGCAGCCAATACAATTTTTCCATTTTTACTTTATAATCGATAGGTGTCTTTAAGTTACTTACGCCTTCACCATACTTGTGCCATTGCTTCTGCCTGGGAGGCTACAAGGCCTCTCTGGTTACACACAATGAAGAGACACTCTGGGGAACATCTGTTATTCTGAATGAGACAGAACCTGTTATTCTGAATGAGACAGTGTTTGGATTCAGGTGTCCGGCTAGAGGTCACCCGGGTGTTATTCAGACAAATGGAAAACAAACAAATTTCAATTTGGCCCTTCATAAAGGGCAGTGTTATAATAGTATTCCTTTTATTCGTGTCTATACTTTTTTGTGTTGTATATCTTTTAATCTAGGAAATTGATTATCAGAAACCCAAAGATCATTATGCCTCATAGTATACTGGAATGGGTATTCAGTTAAGTGGTGAGTAGGTAGTTAGGAGGTTACATTTGCCATATGACCATATGCCTATGAGTAAGTATCTTTGGATACGAAACGCGTAAGGTTTCATTATTATAGCTGTTTTTGAATAAAGACTTTTTATCATATCGACTGGCCCACGGAGTGCGTGCTTCTTCGCTATCTACATTTAGAATACTTAAAGCATGGAGATCTAAATTATGGAAACACCCCTTATCTGGAAAATGCTAGGTCTCGAGCATTCTGGATAACAGGTTCCATAATAAGGTGCTGCTGCTGCATAATATAGACTTAATAGGCTGCTTTCAAGATGTGAAAGGGGTGCTTAAGGTACTACAGTCAAATAGCGATGAGTGAATAAATTCGCAAGGCATGGATTTGCGGCGAAGTTCTGTGTTGTTTTCAATAAATGACAAAAAGAAAAAATTTGCACATCAAAATTGACACACGCATTAAAATTGGCTTGTGTCAAAATTATTCAGACTCTCATTGGGGGTCATTTATCAACACTGGGCAAATTTGCCTGTGGGCAGTAACCCATTGCAACCAATCAATTGTTGCATTCATTGTTCTTCTTGCAGCTGGCTTTAAAAGCTAATCACTGATTGGTTGCTATAGGTAATTGCACAAGGGCAAATTTGCCCAGTGTTGATAAATGAGCCCCATTGACTTTACTGCATTAGGACTAAATAGTTGCGCATATAAAAATTTTCGCTCATGGCAAAATTGTCACGCATCAGAATTATTTTGACACCCATTGACTTCAATGCGTTTTGAAATGTTTCGCAATTTCGTGATTTTTTTTTGCAGTTTTGCTAATTTTCCGACTAAGCTACAGATTAGCCCATCACTACAGTCAAACCCCAATTTTACAATTTCCAGAGGACCAGGAAAAAAACCCATAAAATCAACAAAAATGTAAGATGGGCTAAATAATATCAGGATTTTCTTGTACAAATCTGTAAACTGCAAAAAAAGGACTCAGGAAAATGGCCTTCACAATGGATTAATGGGTTTTTTAATGAAAATAAGGCAAAAATAAATCCAAAGTAAATACAACTTAAAATGTAGGAAATGCTCTTACTGAAATGTATTAAAACATGAAGACCCCTTATCTTCAAAGGAGAAGGAAAGGTTAAAATTCAGTAAACTTTATCAGAAAGGTCTATATAAATACACCAGTAAACCCTCAAAGTAATGCTGCTCTGAGTCCTCTTTCAAAAGAAACAGCACATTTCTTTCCTTCTATTGTGTACTCATGGGCTTCTGTTTCAGACTTCCTTCTTTCAGCCTAAACCTCCAGGGCAGGGCTTGAGCATGCTCAGTTTGTTCCTTTCCCACTTTCTTTCCCCCCTCCCTGCTGTAATCTGAGCTCAGAGCTATGAGTGAGCAGGAAGTGATGTCACGCCAAGCTAATATGGCAGCTGCTATCCTAAACAAACAGAGAGAGCTTCTAGAGCTGTGTACTCATGTATGCCAAAGCATTCCGCAGAATAAATATAGTGTTATAGCTTGCACTATTGTGGCTAATCTATTGGCAATAAACTGCCTTGGTAGCTTTCCTTCTCCTTTAAGATCTATTTTTCTCTGATATGTGAGGGAGCTGCCACCCTAAAATGAAATAATGCCCTCTAGTGGACAGATGGTCATGAAAATTGAAAAGCTGAAACATTTCCAGGCAAGAAAGAGTCTCTCAGACTAGACAAAACATTCAGACAGATTGTATATAAAAAGACATGCTGGAACTCCATAATGTCAGTCTAGTAATGTAAATCCACTTAGTGTAGGATCTTTTGTACAGTCTCTGTGCATTACCCCTCAACTTAGTACAGGAACTTTCACCTTACAGGACACCAGAGGCTGCCCATTAGCAAATGGTAGATGCTCAGAAGCCATTCTGTTTCTGTTATTATCTCTCCATATCTCTCACCTATTCCCTAGAGCCCATTTTCTCTTGCTAATTAAAGTACTTCAGTTATATGACGAGCTGAAGCCATTGAAGGTGTCTTAAAAAGTCCTGTCTGCTTTTATTAATATTGTCTTTTTTTTATATGGATATGATTCTGAAAGTTGTTTTTACCAAGGTCCTCTTGTTCATATTATGCTTAGTGCTTAAACAGACATACACTTAAATAGAGTGAATTATCTAGGGAAAATTAAATGTTTTCACTGGTCCCTATTCTTCACTTTATCACCTGGGGGCATTTTGTAGCTGGACCAATTCAATGGAATGTCAGTTGTCTGGACCTGGGGTGCATTTGATGGTCACTCTGAAAGGTGCCAGTTATTGTGTCTAACAGCAGTCGTCAGACTAGGGAGTGCTGCAGGTATTTCAAGATTAATTCAGAGATTAAATTTAAGGCTTCCGTAGCTAGGAATTTGATTCTGATTGTTTGTAGTTTTGGAGGTCTTCAACTGCTTCTCCCCTGATGATTCCTACTTCCAATAGCTTATATAATGTTCTTCAACAAGGGAGCAACTTCTTCCAATACCCAGGATGTTGGAGTAATTCACAGTGATTGGCATCCCTATTGAACATGGGGTAACCCAAAACCCAGAACAAACACCAAGGTCCCAGTTTTAGCTCACACTTTTGCCTACAGTTTTAGCTCACACTTTTGCCTACAACCGCCACCTTTTTGGAGGAGCCCTCCTCTACTTGGACCAGTGTGTACAGGAAAGATGGGGAACAGGGTGCGTAGGCGAGGGTCAGGCCAAGGTCGAAACCAAATCAGGCATTGCAGTACAGAATAAGGAGTCAGAGACTTAGTCCAGGTCACATGCATATAGTATAAAGTCAGGATCTGATAGAATGGTCAGGAACAGGCAGCACAGACAGTGAACAAGCAGTAGTCAGGGACAGGCAAAGGTCAAAGCACTGATATCAAACTTAAAACACACTCAGGAACTATCAGGAAATAAACCTACGTTGGGTAAGTGAAACTGGGTAATGGCACCTTTTAATATTCTAATTTTCGCGCCTTGGGGAATGACATCATTACACTTGAATGTCATCCCGCAGAGCGAGAGTGCGTAAAAGACCCATCGCTGCACCACTGGGCCAGTTAGGAAGAGATTTGGGGTGAGTGCTTATTTGTACCCTGGGTACCCCTGGAACTATAGCAGGGTGACTGTTACCCCAATGTTTCTATATATCTGCAACCTTGTTATGAGCTAAGGGGAACCAGCCTGAAGGTCAGTTAGGGGGAGATTTGGGGTGAGTGCTTATTTGTGCCCTGGGTACCCCTGAAACTATAGCAGGGTGACTGTTCCTCCGATGTTTCTATATATCTGTAACCTTGTTATGAGCTAAGAGGGCCCAGCCTGAAGGTCAGTTAATATTCTAATTTTCGCGCCTTGGGGAATGACATCATTACACTTGAATGTCATCCCGCAGAGCGAGAGTGCGTAAAAGACCCATCGCTGCACCACTGGGCCAGTTAGGAAGAGATTTGGGGTGAGTGTTTATTTGTACCCTGGGTACCCCTGGAACTATAGCAGGATGACTGTTACCCCAATGTTTCTATATATTTGTAACCTTGTTATGAGCTAAGAGGGCCCAGCTTGAAGATTAGTTTGAGGAAGTGCCCCATGGTGAAGCTAAACTAAGTATATAGTGTCAAATATGCCAGTATTCTATCCACATGAATTTATGCGAGGTTCAAAAAGATCCATTCCTAGGACCTATATACCCATATATCAACATAAATATACATGTAAACAAAAAGCTGAGTTATCTAGTATAGGTAAATCTAAAAACAACTGGACTTGCCGAGTAATCAATGAAGACGTTTCACTAATCATCCGAGCAGCTTCTTCATTTCAACTGACTGGTGTGGGAAGTTCTTGACATATAAACTCTTCCACTAATCCAATCACAATGGCCCATTGTAACTCTTCAAAGAGGTGACATCTGAAGAAATTCACAGAGGTGTTGATTCTGTGTAGTTACTGTGATAGGATTATCCAATGTGTCATGCAACTCCTAGAAAGAGGTGTTACTTGTGAGAGTTGCATGAATGGATGTGTGAAGTGTTCTGAATCCGCCGGGGTACAGATGTTAGAACAGCATTGTATGTAGCAGACAGGTGGCGTCTAAGGCCCCCACCTCTGTTCAGGGATGGTTTCTCCACTTTGACATGAATCGCCTCTTTCACACCTCGTTCAAACCAGCGGTCTTCTTTATCCAATATTTGGACCTTGCTGTCTTCAAAGGAGTGTCCCTTGTATTTTAGGTGTAGAAAGACAGCTGAGTTTTGCCCTGTAGAGTTCGCCCTCCTGTGCTGAGCCATTCGCTTGGTGAGCAGTTGTTTTGTCTCCCCAATGTATAGATCTGTGCACTCCTCGCTACACTGGACTCCATATATGTTTTTCTTTTGGTGTTTGATCCTTTGGGTGTACCAGTTTTTGTCTCAGTGTGTTGCGAGGTTTGAAAAACACAGGGACATGGTGTTTGTTAAAAATCCTCCTGAGTTTCTCAGACACTCCAGCTACATACTTCCCACACCAGTCAGTTGAACTGAAGAAGCTGCTCGGATGAGTAGTGAAACATCTCCATCTCCAGTTGTTTTTAGATTGACCTATACTAGATATACCGTGACCTGGATGAATGAAAATCTTCATAGTCAAAAAGCTGAGTTGTTTGTGTATATTCATTCTATTGATTTGATGTTTTGTCTGTCAAGTCTCATTATTAACATTTTGGATGCTTGTTATCCATTCTTAATATGAATCTATTCTGTATTTCCATGGGTTAAATAATGATTGTTTTAATTTAATGTAAGAACTTCTGTCATTCATCCTGTTAGTGCCTATGACAAGTCTGCTCTATGTAAGGGAAAATAGCCCTTTCTTTAAAAAAAAAAAAGCCATTTAAAGGGGGTTTTATTAAGAAATTATATAGTAAGTCATTTCTAATTTCCTTGTAACATGTATCTGTATATAGCTGTGATGATTACATTGATACCCAATCTGAATCTGAGTACTTGCAACCAATCAGAGCTTTGCTTTCATTGTTCTGTCTGTAGTTGATAAGTCAAAGCAAATTAGCGATTGGTTGCTATGGGTTTCTGCCCCGAAGCAAATTTGCCCAGTAGGCGGAGCACACAGGCATGGGGCAGTGGGTTACCCCAGGGATTTTGTTGCCTTAAAGGAATG
Organism: Xenopus petersii; assembly: GCA_038501925.1. Classification (NCBI taxonomy): domain Eukaryota; kingdom Metazoa; phylum Chordata; class Amphibia; order Anura; family Pipidae; genus Xenopus; species Xenopus petersii. The sequence goes on from CM076682.1 coordinate 154,380,020, forward strand.
GTTCCCCTTTAAGCTAACTTTTATTATGCTATAGAATGGCCTATTCGAAACAAATTTTTAATTGGTCTTCATTTTTATTTTTTATAGTTTTTTAAATGATTTGCCTTCTCCTTCTTACTTTTTCCAGCTTTCACAAGAGGGTCACTGACCCCATCTAAAAACAAATACTCTGTAAGGCTACAAATTTATTGCTACATTTTATTGCTCATCTTTCGGTTCCACCCCTCTTATTCATGTGCCAGTCTTGTATTCAAAGCAATTTATGGTTGATAGGGTCATGTGGACCCTAGCAACCAGACTGCTGAATAAAAGCTAAATAACTCAAAAACCACAAATAATAAAGAATGAAAACAAAGACCAGCCCTGCCTCTAGCTTTTGGAATGCAACTCCCAGCATCCTCAGTCTTTCTCACAAATAGGTCAGGCTTTTTGAACAGCTATTTCTGAGGCTCGGATAGAAAAGCACATTGCTAAGACAAACAGTGGTTTGTCTAGAGAAAAGACTAATGGCACATAAAAATAAATGGGGTTTTACTTTCTCAGTGTGTGTCCAAAACGACTTACTATCTTTCATCGCTGACACGTAAAAGTACCATTAAGCCACCAGGAGATGGAGCAATCAACCTGACATCAGAAGATTTCCCCAATCGCTTCAATTTTAAATATTTTTACAGTTTGGGGAAAAAGAGCTATTCATTCCTTTTGATAAAGTATTTCAACAGAAATTCTCAAAATAGAGATTTTTCTCTTTTTTTTTTTTTGTAACTGTATGCTTCGTATTATAGTAAGCAGCCCCTTGGGTGATATTCATTGAATTGGGAACATTTGTGCCATGTAAATAATTGCTTATTATCTGCCTGGTGTCACCTAGTGAGTACATCTGTCTGCATCTGTATCTCATGTGCTAATGTTACTTTTATGTGGGTGCAATCAAGCCCTGCCATTGGAATAAGTCATAAGGGCTCACTTCCAACTGCAGTTGAGCTTGTGCCAAAATTGATGCCAGTGTTACAGGAATTGATGCCATTCATTAAAGTTAATTGTGTCTAAAGATGTTCCTTGCTGTATAGTTGTGTTTGGAGCTTGTGCATCCGGCTTCCCGTTCTGTGTGTATTAAGTAGTCAGTGTCGGATTGGGTCGTTCAGGGCCCACTGGGGCTGCCCATTAATGGCTCCCACACCAGTAGCAGGCCCCCGCCCCAATCACATCCCTGCTTTTCCCAGTCGCAATTCTCTTGCCCCAGTTGCACTCCCCTGCTCCACTCCTCACTGCCGAGCTCCTCCACCCCCATGTAACTTTTAACAAGGTGCTTAAAGGAGAACCAGGCCCTTTTTTATTAAAATCCCCTACCCCCTACCCTACATAGACACCCTCCCTGCTCCCCCCCAGCCTAGGTGTTACCCTGGGTAAACGCCCCTAACTCTTGACTTACCCCTCATTGCAGATTTAGGGCAGCGGAGTTCACGTGCGGCATCTTTTTTTCTTCGGTAATCTTCGTGAAGAGATCGGTGTGTCTGCGCATACACAGTTGGCGCAATCTGCTGGCCCTGAACAACTGCGCACGGAAGCCACGGAAATTGCCAAAGTGCCAGAAGATTACCGAACAGAAGAAGATGGCGCCCATGAATTCTGATGCCCTGAATCTGCAACGAGAGGTAAGCAAAGAGTTAGAGGCATTTACCCAGGGTAACACCTAGGCTGGGGGGGAGCAGGGAGGGGGTCTATGTAGGATAGGGGATTTTAATAAAAAGGGTTTGGTTCTCCTTTAACTAGAGTGTGCCAGGCCCCCCTGCAAAAAAATCTTCAGAGGGGCAATGGCGTACCATGCTTCCGCCCACTTCCCACCCCACCTCTGCCCTCTGGCCCACCCCTCCCCTCCTGACTCCGCCCACTCCTGTCTGACTCCGCCCACTCCTGCCTGACTTCCCCCTTCCTCACTGCAGGTAAGAGAGCGACTGGGGATGGGGTTTTTTAGCTATTTTTATGGCACTGTTTTTAACCTTTCCCAGCCACGACAAAAGGAGTGAGGGGAGCGCCCATGGTTCCATTGGGGAACTGTAATTAGGATATAGGCACACATTTGTTGGCAGCCCAAACATTCCTAACCCGTGGGTTTTTTGCTGGCCCATAAAAGTCTCGTTTGTAATACTCACAACACATGTACACACCTGGGCTTCTGAACGACACACAGGATACTTGCAGAAGGGGACAAGCCACGTGGTTTAATAAAATCAGAAAAAATTCAACACAAGGTCTACCCCTTCAGCAGTAAATACTGAAATGACTTGAGTGATGGTTTTAAAGAGGTTGTTCATAGTGATGAGCAAATCTGTCCCGTTTCAATTCACCTAAAAATTGGTGAAACTCGCAAGCAAGCGGCAATTTTTATACGCGCGACTCTTTTGTCCGAATAATTTTGACGTGCGACAATTATGGCGCACACCGATTTTTTTTAGACGCAGCTAATTTTTCCAAAATTTGTCACAAATCCATGCCTGGAATAAATTCATCCATCGCTAGTGGTTTTACTATCTTATAGAATGGTAAATTCCCAATTATACCATTCCGGATAATGGATCTTTCCATAATTTGAATTTCCATACCTTAAATCTGCTAAAATCATGTAAACATTAAATAAACCCAATGGATTTGCCTTTAATAAGGATTAATTATATCTTAGTTGGGATCACGTACAAGCTACTGTTTTATTATTACAGAGAAAAAGGAAAACGTATTTAAAACGTATTTATTTGATTAAAATGGAGTCTATGGGAGACGGCCTTTCTGTAATTCTGAGCTTTCTGGATAACAGATTTCAGGATAATGGATCCTATACCTGTATATACTGTTGCAGATAGAGTTGCAGAAAGAAGCACAACATTTAAAAGAATCTTTTTTTTTATCATTTTTTTGATTTTTCTTTGATCCAGAGTTAAATCAAGTTTGTGGGTTTTTTTTCATGCAACTGTAACTAAAAATCAATAATGTAAATGATTCTCTCTGAACCCTCTCTGATACGGAATGTGTTCTTTCATTTCAGATGGACCTGATGCTCTTTGAAATGCTTTTCAGAAGAACTGACCCCTGTAGAGCCGAATATATTTCTGGTTGGCCCCTTAATTCTCTGAGACTTTGTTTTTATGTCAAGAAAAAAGTCAGACCGGGGAAACAAATATTTTCAAATAGTTTGGAATTTTGCCATTAAGAACCCCTACAGATAAATATCTGCTTTTTGGCTTGTTTTACAAACATACAGGTATGGGATCCATTGTCCAGAAACTCGTTATCTAGAAAGCTCAGGCCATCTCCCATTTTAAACGGATAATTCAAACATTTATACACAATTTCCTTTTTCTCTGTCATAATAAAACAGTAACTTGTACTTGATCCAAACTAACATATAATTAATCCTAATCTTTAAATTATTTTTGCAGCTTTAAAGGGGTTGTTCGCCTTTAAATTAACTTTTAATATGACGTAGAGAGTGAAATTCAGAGACAATTTGCAATTGGTCTTCATTTTTTATTATTTGTGTTTTTTGAGTTATTTAGCTTTTTATTCAGCAGCTCTCCAGTTTGTAAATTCAGCAGTCTGGTTGTGAAAAGTTGCGCAGAACTGGCCAGTCTATAATAAGTGGCAGATTTATCAAGGGTCGAAATGAAGATTGGAATTTTTAAATTTGAATTTTGAGTTTATTTTAGTGTAATTCGACTAGGGAATAGTCCAAATTCGCTTTGAGTTTAAAAAAAAATCGAAATTTTAATTTCAAAATTCATCATGTACTGTCCCTTTAAGAATTCAAATTTGACCATTTGCCTTCTAAAACCTGCTGAATTGGTGTTTTAGCCTATGTTGGACCTCCTCCAATCAATATGGAGTCATTTGGTGGACTTTTGAAAAAAAAAAACAATTTGTTTGGTGACAATACTCGAATCAAATTCATTTGAATTTGATTCGAATTCTATTTGAGTTTGCAGCTCGATCCTATTCACCCATTTTTTAAAAAATTTGTTGTTTTTTTTAAAATAGATTTTGATTGGTTGTTTTTTTTCGAATTTCGAGTTGATGGGAGTTTTTAAAAACAAAGTTCGGCCCTTGATAAATCTGCCCCTAACAGTTAACTTAAAGGTTAATCACCCCTTCAAGGTATGGTGATCCAAATTACAGAAAGAAAACTCCAGGTTCTAGGCATTCTGGATAACAGGTCCCATACCTGTACCTGGGGATAATGAATGGCTTGATATAACACTTAAGGGCAGATTTATCAAGGGTCGCATTTCGAGGGGTTAAATTCCTCGAAATTCGACTGGGGAATAGAATCGAATAGGGAATTCGGGCGAATTTACGCACTGGCGAATAGTCAAGCGATCGAATATTCGACCGAAGGATTTTCATTCGATCGAATGATTGATCGAATGCCTTTTAATTTGATCAAAAACTTAGAAAATAAGCCTATGGGACTTTCCCATAGGCTTTTAAAGCAATTCGGTAGGTTTAATCTGGCGAAGTAGGCAGTCGAATGATTTTTAAAAGAGACAGTACTTCGACTATCGAATGGGCGAATAGTCGCAGCGTTTTTTCGCTCGATCTATTCGAATCATTCTACTCGAATTTACGTCAATTCGATATTCGAGGAGCACAAAAAACTCCTCGAAATTCGAGGTTTTTTTCCCTCTATTCATTCACCCGAGCGTAGTAAATGTGCCCCTAAGTGCCTGTTTGCTAAAATTCAAGATCTCATTTTTTTCTCGATTCAATACTAACGCAGGAGAAAATGCAATCTCAATTTTTTTCGAAAAAGTTTTATAAGCTTTATGAAATTCATTTTTCAAGATTTATCAATCTAAAAAAATGTTAAAAATCCAAAGGAAAAAATGTGGCACCTAAAACCAGATGAAATCTATCCACGGGAGGTGTATTTTTAATATTTAAGCTATAATAGAACAATGCCATTTTCATTATGAATTAACGCTGCTGGTTTTTTCCAATTCAAGTTATTTCATAAATATGCTAGTAAATTAATTTTTTGGGTAATAAATAATTCCAAATAAACTCTTCTGTTCAGAATTTTGAGAGGAGTGGTTCCCCTTTGCATTAACTTTTTAATATTTTCTAGAATGGCTAATTTTCAGCAACTTTTCAATTGGTCTTCATTTTTTCTTTTTTATATAATGGCCATCTCACATAGATTCAATTTTATTCAAATAATTCACATTAAGGGGTTATTTACTAAACCTTGAATTTATCTGGTCAGACTTTTTGGGGTAAAAACTCAACTTTTTTTTGTAAGAAAAAAGATTTCTTATACTCTTATCCTGCAAAATGCCTTTATCCAAAAATGCGCCATCGGCACCTATGCCAATTTGAAGTTATTGTGGTTTGCGCTGGGTTTAGCCAGAAAATTGGGGGTTTTGGCCAAAAACCCGAACAAAATTGCGCGATTCAGGGAAAAAGTCCAAAAAAAACAGGAAAATCAGGTTTTCGCTCATGTTTTTTTCCCAATCCAATGAATTAGATTTTTTTAATTAATAAATAAGGTCAAATGGGGCATGGTTTTTTAAATAAAATAATGAGATAAATTCGGAATTTAGTAAGTAACCCCCTTAGACTGTAAGCTCTACAGGGCAGGGTCCTCCATTCTTTTGTCTCCTTGATACTGAGCACTGCATCTTTATTGTAACTATACTTTATATTTATATGTATTGTATTTTTGTACTTATTGTACTTATTTTGTACTAACTCATGGTTAGTGAATGGGGAATCTGACCAGTTTCGCTGAAAAGTCCCGAAACCATGAAAATTGAAATGCATTTTAGTCTATGGGCGACAAATTTCTTCTGACACTCAACAAATTGCGTGACAAAAAGTTTATGGGCGTCATTTTCGCGTTGAAACTTTGGTTGATCACTACTCAGGGTTTATCTAATCACAAGACAACATTACTCCGCTCTAGATCAATAATGAACAATTTTTACTTTTAGAAGGAACCCGTCCATTTTTAACTACCAAAGGTGAGCTCGGATGAGACATAAAAACGCAGAGAAATAAAACTAAGTGCAAATAAATAGTGGAAACTGCACATTCAGGGCAAAGTCTCTAAGATTCACGGAGAAACGTTAAATCACATCATTAGCTTTGTCTTTGTTCCAGGCAGGATAAAAATATCCAGAATATATCCCCCTATCCCTTTCCCAGTCCCAACGCTCACAAAACTTTTTTTTTTTTTTTATAACTTCTGTAAATCTCTGCATTGTACCTGTTGTAGTTTTAAGGGTCTGGAAACAGCTGGGTTATGAGAAGAAATGCAGTAAAGCAAACGTGATGGGCTCTTTTTATGTGCACTATCCAGCTGCCTGAATTATTGATGCACTGCGCGAAACTGCCAGTTCAAGGCACTTCTTTTGTAAGAAATAGCAGTTACCTTTTGTTCCGAAAACGATGTTTCACAATTGTGACGCAAGGGGAATATTAATTTCCCATGTACAGAGAATCCAGTGAACCTTCTGGCCCCGGGGTTATGAAATATTACTTAGCCCTTATGGTTTGGGCTTTATTTGAATTGCTAATTAGACCCGCGATTTGGTTCATAAGTTCACTTTTTGAATTAATAATCCATAAAAGAATAGTTATCTGTACATTAAGACTCGGAAGCATTATATAAGAGTGCTTTGGGGGATTTGTCACACGTATTAGACCTGAATCTCTAATAAAAAGATAAAGGGAGCCAATGAAATTGCCGTTGATGTCTGGTGTAAAAAGGATAATTGTAGTGGCTATGATATTCAGCAAACACACTTTGTACAGTATTACGAAGCCAAAAGCAATAAATTACATACACAATCCAATATCCGCTGCTCTATTGTAGTATCCCATTGTGGGCAGTAAAATTTTATATAGCAGCCCTGGACAAATAATCCTATTACAAGGTAGTTTATATAGGTGTTCTGTAAAGCTCTGTTCCCAAAACATAATAAAGTTAGTACAAGTGAATTGCTTGAGGTAGGCTGGATTAGTAGGCAGATATTAGCTAAACTGTGCAGTTCCAGCTCATGCAATTTTTGTATAGAGAATTGCAATTGGTATTATTATGTGCAACCCAACTATGGCGATCCTTCTGCCTCAAGAAGTTTACTTCGTAAAATTGTTGATGCCCCTATTCCCTACTGCAGCTGAGGATTATCTCTGTTTTCTTAAAACTTCTGGAGATCTAAATAGTATAGACAGTGCCGGGCCAAGCTGCTGGAGCGCCCAAGGCAAGGCGCACCCATCACCCCGCCCCCGTCTGCATTCACGCGCTCCTGCGCTTCAGAGGCAGAAACGCTTGCCCGAGGCAGGAGCTCAAAAGTACTATAAAGTAATTGGCTGGTCCTGCAGCAGGCATCAGAGGCAGGTGAGCAGGACTTCAGGAGCTACTGTAGGAACTAGGGGCAGTCAGGGAGAAGAGGTATGTGCTCGGCGACCCTTCACCTTTGCGTCCTAGGCACATGCCTCTTCTGCCTACCCCTAGTTCCGGCCCTGAGTATAGATTGATTTAGAAACCATGGGGCATATTTACCGACGTTACCGTAAAATTCACCAAAACGACAGTTAGCAGGGACATCACCAATTTACTAACAGACGTAGAGGACAATTCGCTAGAGAAAAAGCTCAGCGCTAACGAAGTTTTTACGCCCTATCATCATGCAAATTTTTCACTCAGACGAACGATTGTTACTCCGCAAATTTTCCATTACGTTAACCTTTTCGCCAGCATTTCCTTCATCAGGTTATACCTGGCCAACTGATAAGATGAAGCTACATCCTCCTCAATCTTATGTCAGTGACATCATATCCTGTATGCCGAAAAGTTATAAAAAAAAAAGTCAAACGCTAAGGTCATGCCACATTTATTTTAGGGTGGGCTCATGTCTAGGGCATTAGACAATCTCTTTTGTCTTTATTTTGCTTCCTTGGACATTTTTAATAATAAGTGGCCACTTCAAGCATTTTCACCAACATCTCTAAAAAAAGACATATATATGACTTATATGTACCCGCCCTATTCAAATTGATATAAGCGTGAGTGTGCTAACGAAGTTTTGCTACAAATAAAGTAATGCTGGCAAAAGTTTGCTTAGAAATGCTTGCACTGACGAGTTTTTGCTTGCAAAACTTCACATCTTGATGAATAAATGTATGCGCTGTGAATTAACATCTGATGAAGTTGCGCAAAGAGTGGTGGAGTCTTCCAAAGAAAAAATTCTCCCTTTTGTATATTTCCCCCTATGACTTTTAGAATTCTCTGGCTGGAAACTGGTGGGTTTTTATCCATCTCCATTTGGTCAACATGCCTTAAGCCATAGGGCTGGCTCCTGCATGCATGTATTGGTTCCAGTACAAACTGGGAAGTTCTTTTGGTTTTTGACATATGTTCATGGGTGAATTTTTAATAGAGGCTTGGGAAGGATTATTTATCAAAGTGAAACTTCAAATAAAAACCTCTGGCATCTAAACCCTGTTGAGGTTCTATTGAAGTCAAGGGGGTGTATCTGAAACATTCCGAGTTTTTTTCCCAGTCTAGAACCATGGATATAATTGATATAATTTGAATTTCATTTGCAACTTTTTGTGTTTATCCCATTTTGAGTCTTTAATAAAATATCCAAGCGATCAAGAGGGGGAAATTCATGATTGCGTTATTTTTTTCTCAAACTCAAATGTAATAAACCAGCCTTGAGGTATATTTACCCATATTTTAAGGCCTTTAAGATCCCTTTCTCAAAACAACCATAAGTTACTGTCATATTGCATGTTTTTTTTACTCTAGGGTGCAGATTTACATATGGTCGAATATCGACTGCCGAATGTAAATACTTCGACTTAGAGTATCGAAGTCGAAGGATTTACCGCAAATAGTTAGATCGAACAATTAAATCCTTTGAATCGTTCGATTCGAAGGATTTTAATCCATCGATCAAAGTTTTTTCTTCGACCAAAAAATTGCCAGGAAGCCTATGGGGACCTTCCCCATAGGCTAACATTGCACCTCGGTAGGTTTTAGGTGGCGAAGTAGGGGGTCGAAGTTTTTCTTAAAGAGACAGTACTTCGACTATCGAATAGTCCTATATTCGAACAATTTTTAGTTAGAATCGTTCAATTCGAAGACGTAGTCAAAGGTCAAGTAGCCAATTCAATGGTCGAAGTAGCCAAAAAAAACATTAGAAATTCAAAGTTTTTTTTATTCTATTCCTTCACTCGAGTTAAGTAAATAGGCCCCCAATTGTGTGTTAGACAATTTCTTACCAATCCCCTTCACCATTGTTGATATATCAGAGCTCATCATCACAGCTACGCTTTATTCATGGGGTAACATGAGATGATAAACACAGCAAGTGGCACAAAAATATTATCCTCAGTTTACAGTCAAATAAAATCTTTACTACAGCTGAAATGGAATGTCTGGTGGAAACTGATGAATATTGATTTGAGACAAAGATTTTGTTGAGTTTAAATTTGAAAACCTACCTTGTTAAATTCCCAAAGAACAACAGAATCACTCACTTTTTAAAAAAAAACACATTCATAAAGTACCTTTCCAACTTTATTTATATCGGTGTTGGGCGATTTTGTGCTGGCAATTTATTACTTTAAAAAATTTGTATTTAATTTTCGTTAACGTTGTTGTACCGTGTTAACCAGTAGCAATGTTGCAGAACAACCATTTTGAAATAAAAACTAACAAAGTGATATAAAGATAAAGTGATATTACAAATTTGGAAGAGTTCACATCAACTGTGATGTGCTACATCATCAAGTGCATAGATGATATCACTATTTACAAGACCATCACTATACGTCCCAATCAGAAACCGTGGTTGTCTGCTGAGTTACGTGATCTGCGGAGGTCTCGGAGCCTTGCTTTCAGATCAGGTGACAAGGCAGCTCTAAGAACGGCAAGGGCAAAACTGTCCAAGGCCATCAAGGCAGCCAAACGTGCATATAGTCATAGGATACATAGCCAATTTCAAGACAGCGTGAACACCAGGCGCATGAGGCAAGGCGTTCAGGCTATCACCAACTTACAGGATGACAACACAAGTCCGTGATGATGATGCCTCCCTTCCAGATATGCTTTATAAATTTTACGCCCGGTTCAACGAAATGAACAACACAAAGGTGTCGAAGACCATACCCCCACACAACGACCAGGTGCCATGTCTAACCAAGTCTGATGTGTGGAACACTCTCCGCAGAGTCAACCCACGTAAGGCTTCTGGACCAGACAATATCCCTGGAAGAGTGCTCAGAGAATGTGCAGACCAGCTGACATCTTCAACTTCAAGGAGTCCATCATCATTCCTGTGCCAAAGAAGTCACACGTGTCCTGCCTAAATGACTAACATTCTATCACACTAACATCATAATGAAGTGCTTTGAGAGGCTGGTCAAGAGACACATCAAAGGCCTGCTCTCACCATCTCTGGATCCACTGCAATTCGCCTACCGTTCCAATCGCTCAACGGATGATGCCATCGCCACTACCCTGCACTTGTCACTTAGCCACCTAGACAATAAAGACACATATGTACGTATGCTGTTCATAGACTTCAGCTCAGCATTCAATACAATCATTCCTCAGCACTTGAATGTTAAGCTGAGCATGCTGGGCCTGAACATCTCTATCTGCAACTGGATCCTGGACTTCCTGACCAAGAGACCTCAGGTAGTCTGAATGGGAAAAAAACACCTCCAGTACCATCACACTGTGCACGGGAGCTCCCCAAGGTTGTGTGCTTAGTCCACTGCTGTTCACACTGCTGACTCATGACTGTGTGGCAAGTCATGGATCCAATCACATCATCAAGTTCGCTGATGATACAACCGTAGTAGGTCTCATCAGCAAAAACAACGAGTCAGCATATAGACAAGAGGTGAAATGGCTAACGGACTGGTGCAAAGTCAATAATCTGTCTATGAATCCAAACAAAAAAAGGAAATAGTTGTTGACTTCAGGAGAACACGTGGGGATCATTCTCCACTGTACATTGACGGATCTCCTGTGGAAATTGTCAAGAGCACCAAATTCCTTGGGGTACATCTGGCAGAGAACCTCTCCTGGTCCCTTAACACCAGCTCTATAGTGAAGAAAGCACAGCAGCGTCTCTACTTTCTGCGAAAGCTGAAAAAAGCCCACCTTCCACCACCCATTCTCACTATCTTCTACAGATGGTCTATTGAAAGCATTTTATGCAGCTGCATCACTACCTGGTATGGAAACTGCTCTATATCAGATCACAAGATCCTGCAGCGGGTGGTGAGGACAGCGGAAAAGATGATTGGGGTCTCGCTTCCTGCCATTACGGATATTTACCACACCCGCTGTCTCCAGAAGGCTACCAGCATTGTCAGGGATAGCACCCACCCTGCACATGATCTCTTTACCCTCTTGCCATCCTGTAAAAGATACCGCAGTATTCGAGCGCTGACTTCCAGAATGCAAAACAGTCTATTTCCACAAGCCATCAGGTATCTCAACTCCCAAGGACTGAACTGAATATATTCATAAGGAACTGAAATGTCCACTTTGCCCAGCATGACCGTGTACTAGAGTTGTTGTATGTTCTGGAGAAACGTCATTTCGTTTCTACAATGTACTTTATTTACTCTATATGGCTGAAATGACAATAAAATCCACTTGACTTGACTTGACTTAAAGGGGATACCTTTATTGGCTTACTAAAATAATCATAGCAAACTTTCACAACATTTTAGTTCCTTTTTTTTCCCCTTTTGCTATGATTATCTTATTTAACCAATAAAGGCATCCCCTTTATACCACTTTGTTATTATATTTTATTTCAAAACGGTTGTACATAATTTAATAAAACTGATAAGAAAGTGCTTTCCAGTAAATGTAACTAATTACAATATTTTTTCATTTAAATTTAAAAATATTCTAGTTAGTTACATGTTTGGTCTTGTGGAGGCCTTTATATCAAAGGTTATATTTTAGTGGTTTTAGAGGTTTTTGAAACCGCGACTAAACTCACAAACTCTAAAACTACATCATGAAATGTATTAAAAGATCCAAACTAAAAAAGTACTAATGGAAAATTATGTGCTAAAAAAATGCAAAAACCTCTAAAAATTTTAGTTTTTCAGACAATTTTTAAGGTAAAACAATCGAAAACCTCGAAAAGTCCAAATTGATTTAAAATAGTCCAATAGGATCAGCACAACTCCCCTTGACTTCTTGATAACTTTTACCTGACGAAGTTTTGTATTAGTGGTTTTCGTGTTTTTTACACAGGGAGGCCCATTTATCAAAAGTCGAATTTTGAATTCATGGGAATTTTTTAAAATTCGAATATACTCACAATTAGGGGCCGATTCACTCAGCTCGAGTGAAGGGTTCGAATGTAAAAAAATTCGAATTTCGAAGTTTTTTTTGGGTACTTCGACCATCGAATTGGTTAAATTCGTTCGAATTCGATCGAAGTCGAACGAAATCGAACGATTCGAAGTAAAAATCGTTCGACTATTCGACCATTCGATAGTCGAAGTACTTGCCCTTTAAAAAAAACTTCGACCCCCTACTTCGGCAGATAAAACCTACCGAAGTCAATGTTAGCCTATGGGGAAGGTCCCCATAGGCTTGCTAACCTTTTTTTGATCGAAGGATTTTCCTTCGATCGTTTGATTAAAATCCTTCGAATCGTTCGATTCGAAGGATTCAATCGTTCGATCGAACGAAAAATCCTTCGATCGTTCGATCGCAGGATTTGCGCTAAATCCTTCGACTTCGATATTCGAAGTCGAAGGATTTCAATTCGAGGGTCGAATTTCGAAGTAATTTTAACTTCGAAATTCGACCCTTCGTGAATCGGCCCCTTAGACTGGGAGGTTATGTAAGAAAAATCTGAATGCCTAATATTCGATCGAATAATTCCGACCCAAAAATTCAAATAGTTGAATTTGATTTGTATTCACTTTGTATGAATATAATTTTTCTGCCAAAAATAAACTTAAATGTCAGGAAGGCTAGTAATTAGTGATGGGCGAATAAATTCACCAGGCATGGATTTGTGGTAAATCTCCGCGTTTTCGCGAAACTGCGTTGCAAATTCGCTGGCGAAAAATCCACCAGCACAAAAAAAATTGTGTGCATAAAAATTTCGTGCATCAAAATTATTTTGATGCCTATTGACTTCAATGCATTTTTCGAATTTTTCCATTATTTACTAATTATTTGGCGAAACGGGACAGAATCACCCATCACTACTATTAATATCTCAGCGGACCTCTGCCATTGACTTGTAAATGAACTAGTCGAATTAGGACTGTTTCCCATGTCAAGTTGTGATAAATCTCACATACAAATTTACATTCAAACAGGGGGATTAAAATTCGAATGTGTGAATTTTTAAACTCGAAAATGGACCCCTGAGACTCTTTATCTTTGAACATATAACTTTTTTCAACCGACGTCTTTATAAAGTCAATTTCTACATTTATTCGAAATGTTATTGCTGTGTTAAATTTGAGAAATAATGTATTGAAAGTCAGAATTTCAGAGCATACATTTAGTTACAAAAGAAAAAGTTGCAATCACTTCATTTACCAACGCTCTGTAATAAATGTCTACTTTCCAAGGAGTCATTTTCTTTCTTTAGTTGGGACAAGTTAATTCAGACCGGAGTGCTGGGAATAGATTAAAATGTCTCTCTCAAAGAGATCTATTGGATATTTAAACTCAATTCATGGGCTGAAAGCCTCCATCCATTTTTTTTATACTGCCTGCTTTTATAAGATAATCAAAATATTTAATTCTCATATTGGGAAATTGTAACGTTGATTTGATCCATTCCGTTACCTCTCTGAGCAGCTGTAATGGGAAAAAAAAGTGCATTCGGTAACTTAATCAGGGCATTTCGGTGCTCAATTATGACATTATTGCTTAGTTTAAAAATACATTTTATATGGTTTCTCAGGTTTCTTAAAAATAAAAAAAATGTTTAGAAACAAGTCTATGAACACATAAAATTAATGAAGTTTCTTCGGTTCCCAAAACACACTGAGGCAAGAGCCTTAAAGAATCATAATAAAACTTGGTGATGTTTAACTTGGCATTAAAACGAATCCCCCGATTTATCAACCTCTGGGTCAACGTAAAGTGCGAGATGCCAGATGTGCTACTTGGATTTCAAAAATGAAGACTGAACTGTTGGGTATTCAAATAAAAAAATGATTGAGTGAATTAGGATAACTATCAAATATGTTGAGCTGAGTAGCAAATGGTTTAGAGGATGCTGTTGCTTTCAATAGTAATTTATACGTATGGGACCTGTTATCCAGAATGCTTGGAACCTGGGGTTTTCCGGATAACAAATATTTCTGTAATTCATACCTTAAGTCTACTAGAAAATCATGTAAACATTAAGGGGCAGATTTACATAGGGTGGAATATCGAGGGTTAATTAACCCTCGATATTCGACTGTCGAAGTTAAATCCTTCGACTTCGAAAATATCGAAGTCGAAGGATTTATCGCTATTCGTTCAATCAAACAATAGAACGATTAAATCCTTCGAACCGTTCGATTCTAAGGATTTTAATCCTTTGATCGAATGATTTTTCTTCGACACAAAAAAGCCACCAAAGCCTATGGGGACCTTCCCCATAGGCTAACATTGACTTCGGTAACTTTTAGGTGGCGAACTAGGGGGTCAAAGTTTTTTCTTAGAGAGACAGTACTTCGACTATTGAATGGTCAAATAGTCAAACGATTTTTAGTTCGAATCGTTCGATTCGAAGTCGAAGGTCGAAGTAGCCCATTTGATGGTCGAAGTAGCCAAAAAAAAAAATTCAAAATTCAAAGTTTTTTTCCTCTATTCCTTCACTCGAGCTAAGTAAATGGGCCCCTAAATAAACCCAATAGGCTGGTTTAATTTAAGGATTAATTATATCTTAGTTGGGATCAAGTACAAGCTACTGTTTTATTACAGAGAAAAAAAGAGAATTGTTTTAAAAAAAATTGATGAAAATAGAATCTATGGGAGATTCCCATAATGCTGAGCTTTCTGGATAACCGGTTTCCAGATAACGATTCCCATACCTTCAAACTTAAATATTTTGAATTCTTTAATAAATGTATATTATATAATTATGAGCAAAAGCTGCCCCATTTTTTTCTTTAAACAAATGCATTATAGTCCATGGAATTTGTTTTCTCAACAAATGCATTGGAGTAAATGGGTGTTTCATTTGGAACAAATGTGTTGGAGCCCGTGGGCATCTTGACAAATGCATTGGGGTCAATGGGCTTTTTTCTTGCACCAAATACATTGGAGTCAGTGGGCAACTCTTCTTGTGTGGTTTCTTGCACCAAATGCATTGAAATCAATGTTCCTGTTCAGTGATGGGCGAATCTGTCCCGTTTCAGCGAATAATTTTTGAAACAGCGAAAAAAATTGTGAACCATCGAAAATTCATGAAACGCATTGAAGTCAATGGGCGTCAAAATAATTTTGACGCGCAACAATTTTTGACGCGATCAACAATTTTTATACGTGCAACTATTTTGTCCAAATGCATTAGGTCATGGGGTGTATGAATATTTTTGACACACATCAATTTGTTTGCGCGCACCGATTTTGACACGCAACAAAAAATCTATCTATCATATATCTATCTTTCTATCCTCTGTCTATCTATCTGTTTCTATCTTTCTTTTCATCCATATATTAGATAAAGCTTCTATCTATCATCTATGTATCGTATGGGGCGGGAGTGGGTAAACAGGTTGGGAATTTCAGTGTGTTGGGCCCACTGAAGATTTTTATTGTAGGGGGGCCCAGTGCACTGTAGTTACACCACTACATCTACCTATCTGGCTGTGTCTATCTATCTATCTATCTATCTATCTATCTATCTATCTATCTATCTATCTATGATCTACCAATCTAGCTAGATGTTTTTAAGGTATTCCACAATTACACAGGAGGTATATGACCACTGCTTTAGATGGTAAATCCCACTACCCAAGGTCTCAGCACCAGCATACCCAATATTTATCAGATATTTCCTAAGGGAATGAATATTTCCTTAAGCCCCACCACATTAATTCTATGGCCAGAAATGCTGGAACAGCGATGGGCGCAACATTGCACCCTTTAGATTCTATACAGGGAGCCCTTCCATTAAAGGACATATAAAGGCAAAAAAATAAAATCCCATTTTTACTTTCTTTAATGAAACTTTAATAAAAATGTGCACCGTTTTTATAAGAAACTTGACTGTATGCAGTGAAATTCTCCCTTCATTTACTGCTGTGGATAGGAATTGTCAGACGGTCCCTAACTGCTCTGCAGGGAAACAATCATACTTATGAACAGCAGGGGAGCCCCCGCCTTACTTCCCAGCCATGCAGAACTCAAGCAGCTTTGTTTGTTCCCAGTAGAGCAGTCGGTGACTGTGTAGAGATTTGTATTGGATTTGATTTTGGCTTTACCAGCCAGCAGCACCCAAAATATTGCCCCCAATGTGTACCTGTTGTGCCAATTGCCAAACAATGCATTGCCCCCCTCCCACCTGTTGTGCTCTGCCAAACAGCTCCAATACCAGTCACCAGCCAGCCACCACAGTTCAGTCAGGAAGAGCAAAGAATGCCGCCTGGAACGGTTTTGCCACACCCGCACACTGCCTGGGCTCTCTCTGATGCGCCAGGCCAGGTCACCACATAGGCGCACAGGTCCCTCCTGGCTGAGTGACGTCACCACGCTCCGCCGGCACGCTGCTTACTAAAGGCGCATGGATGCGCAATTGCGCATTTGTTTACGTGTGCTCTGAAGAAGCCAGATCCAGCAGGCCAGGGCAAGTAAGAGGGTCGGCGAGGTGGGAAGCAGAGCGGAACTCTGCTGGGGGCCTGGGGCAGCTGCATTGGAGAACGAAGGAACAGTACAAGCAGTTCAATTTCAAAATTAAAGAAATAAATAAAAAAATAAATAAAATTCTTTCTTTTCAAAATTGCGCCCCCCTATGACTGCGCCCTAGGCGGGCGCCTTACTCTGCCTACCCCTAGTTCCCGCCCTGTTGCCAGGAAAACAAAGGGGAGCTGCCTGCTTGGCCCTGCAAACATAGATAGATTGCACTGGGACCGACAAAGATTTTTTTAACATGGCCGATCAATTTCCTGACAGATGTCGGCCGAAAAATTGTAAGATGTACGATCATTCGAATCCCACTAACCGCACGATCATTTCGAAAGATTGGTTGGATTTCGCTAAAAACGGTAGTTCGGCAAGAAGAATCGTCACATCTATGGGGAGCTTTAAATTTAAAAACTGAAAGATGCAAGTCAATATAACAGCATTGTAGTGGACAAATCTGGTTTGCCATTGCAATTTTATCTCTCTAGGATGGCATGTGTTAAATGAATTAAGTTGAGAAAAAGGCAGAGACTTTACACAAACTTTAAATTCAGACTCACAAAAGTCCTGACTTGAGGTTCAGTGAAGCTGGGAGAAGAGACATAAGTTCTGACCATAATTTGTAATTGAGACACAGGCTCGCAGGCAAGTGAGGAGGGGATAAAGACAAAGGGCAAGTGGCAGCATTAAATCAAGCAGCATGCACAATCATAGGTTTGACCTAAAGCCAAGGTTTCTGTTCTGCCTGACTGCACTGGAAAAGTAGGCAATTATTTTATGTCAGTAAATAATGCAGCCATATCTGAGAAGGAATGAATGGATCCGAGCCTCCAGTGCATCGGCTCTTCTTTAACTTCCAACCTCCATACTATAGCTGTAGTTCATATTAAATATACCATCATTTCTTAATTTAACTAAAATACAGAGTCCCCCACAGATATGGACACAACCAAATTCAACAAACTTTAATTTAGAAAATATTTAAAGTATACTAATATATATATAATATGTATAAATGTATATAAAAGTTACTTACCCCCACCATGCAACATTTCTCTCAGTCCTTATAACTGCTCCTGTATCTCATGGATGATGTCAGTGTTTGTTAGAGATGGTTGAACTTTTTGTTGAATGTATTTTGTTTTTTACCATCATGAAGCTTCCAAAGAAACACTGACCTAAGGAGGGCTTAGGTTTGGGACTTCATACCTGGCTCTGGAAGGCTGGAATTGTATTTTGAGTATAAAGTAAAGAAACAAAAAGTTGTAATTCTGTTGTTTGAGTGTTGCTACTGGAGAGATTTTTTTTTTTCTTTCCAACCATTTTCCGAGGCTCTGCCCTTTTACCCAGTTATCGTTTCCTCTACTGCATCCCCTGGTATCTTTAAGAGTATCTGGAATTGTTGGAGTTGGGATAAATAATGGGCTTCGTCATGTATGTGGCTTCAGGCAGCAGGACAGAGAGAATAAACCTCTGGATTTCCAGGACCTGCCTTGCCTACCAGCATATAACAAGAATCTTTTTGGAAACAATTAGGGGGTTATCTACTAAAATCCGAATGCAAAAATCACGAAAAATTCGGGATTTTTTTAATAAAATCGGACTTTTAAAAAATCATGAATTTTTCGGTATTTATTAAACTCCGAGGATGGAAAAGTCCGAACCTGAAAATCCGGCATCGCAGACCTGTCGAGGTTGCATTTAAGTTAATGGAGAAGTCCCAATGATTTTTTGATGTGGACTGGTTTTCGGGCAATACCCTGAAGTTTTCAGAGTTTTCAGGTTAAAATTATGAAAAAAACGTGAAAATCGGATTAAAGAGTCTGAAAAATTAGTGAAAACTTTTTCCCGCAAAGCAAATTTTCGGGAAAATGTAATAATAATCAAGCGTAAAAAAAACAGAGCGGATTTTGTAGCAGAAAATATTGAGTTAAATTCGGACATATAAGGTGGTTAAATAACCCCCTTAGTGATGGGCAATTTTGATTTGCATTTGGACAAAATAGGCACATGTATAAAAATTGTCCCGGGCGTCGAAATCAACATTCGTCAAAATAATGTTGATGCCCATTGACTTCAATGCTTTTTGCAAATTTACGCCTTTTTGCAAAAAAATATTTTTGAAGAACCAAAACGGGACAAATTTGCCCTTCACTAGGAACAATGTCTTAATAAATCGCTAAATTCTGGAGCTCAATTACTGACATAGACAGGGTGCACCCTGCTCTGCCATCATTATAGGATACATGTCGTTGCCCTCCAAAATAGAACAGTTCTCCCCCATGAATACAATACTCTCTGCATTTGGCAGCACTGTGTTCATGAGGGGCAGACAGTGGATGGTACATAGTCATGCAGATTTAAGTTATGGAGTGCAGGTCGCTAAAGGAGGCAAAACAGTACTGATGTTTGGGTCGGTCAGATACCCGTGAGACCCATGGGTTTGTCCTTGGGTTGGACGGGTTTGGACAGACACATTTTGCAGGTCGTGAGTGGTCTCAGATTGATCTCTTCTTCTGCTCTCCCCTCCCACAATCCTCCATTTATAGGCACACCTGCCCTGTCCCTTTTTGTAATATCATAGATGGGCGGGTCGAGAGCGGGT
The DNA here is from genome assembly GCA_038501925.1 of Xenopus petersii. NCBI lineage: Eukaryota > Metazoa > Chordata > Amphibia > Anura > Pipidae > Xenopus > Xenopus petersii. The sequence goes on from CM076682.1 coordinate 154,399,531, forward strand.
CTGTAAATGTGCTGTGTGCCATTGGATTCTTCTTGCATTGTATTGGGAGGTGGCCGAACCTCCACCTGTGTGCACCAGGCTTATCTACTCCATTTTACTAGTAGGGTGTGCGAGAATTCTTCTGGCTATGAATTTGCTGGCCAGGTGCGGGCTGGGTGGAAGTCTTATTTTTGTCAACCTGCACAACTTGTGCCAATCACAACTGCCTGACATGAGATTCAGAGCACAATTCTGAGCTCTGTGACAATTTTAGGACTGTAATTTGTGCATGACATTAGGGCTGAGCAAAAATGTTTCCAAATCTGCACTAGAATTTTGCCATGCATTTTTTATTTTTGTCAGAAACAAATTCACATTTTTTCACACTGAAAAAAAAATGACAAAACACAAGCAAGAAGAATACCTATGTATGAGCAGGGCAGTTTTGCTTATCACAATATGATATCACAGGCACACACATGCCCCATTGAGGAGTCCGACCATATTTTGTGTAAAGCTTAACTAACACAAGCACACAAGCTCATTGCAGGACATCATTGGCACATGTAGACAAAACAATGGGATGTAGGACTTTACTTTTATCACTGAAACATGCAATCGCCCATTTTGGTGGTAGGACTATAGTTGCATCATAGCTACAGTACATGCAGGAGGCTGGGAAGGGGGACAGACAAGTCAATTTAAGGCTATTCCATCCCTTAACATCAGATTCTCTGTCCCACTGCAAAATTAAGTTTTTGAATGTGTAAATTAATGAAAAACAGTTGCTTTATAAAAATTAAAAGGGCTATTATATTTTTCGTTCCATTTCATTCCAACTGAGCAGAAAAAAAAAGCAGCGTGAAAGATCGTCTAAATACATCATTCTGATATTATCATCAATTTGTTTTTCGTGTAAATGATGGTTTCTCGCCTGGTTCTAGTCATTTCTGGTTATAAAAGCAGCGTGAGTTTATAAAAATATTATCTTTTTTAACATTCCATATCTAATGGATCACATTTCAAACAGCAGAGAAATGGGAAAAAAATTTAAATGGTATCTTTTTTTTTTCTGAATATCTGATGGGGAAAAAAAAGGAAAATTAACAGCACAGCAATTTCATGCAGAAGTAAGCAGTAAAGTTATCAGTGGAAAGAATATTACTTCCAGCCCAGACTCTGCTGACAACTTTTATATTGTATTGGTAAACATCTGCGTGCGGGGAATAAGTGGGGAGTTAAACATCAGCACCCGGAGCAACGAGAACTGCAGAACAGATGGAGAGCGCTACACAACTCTTGGGTGAGTGACTAGGGTTGCCACCTGTCCGCTTTTGAACCGGAAAGTCAGGTTTTTAGACCCACTGTCCGGTTCTTTTTGGAAAACCGGACAGACCTGTCCCTTTGATTTGACCAATCACAGGCTGCCACGTCATGGACCTGCCCCTTCTTATTACTGACCCACCCCTTAACGTCATCAACCCCGCCTCTTTAGGTCAGCAGCGCTGCCTCTGATGTCACTGGTCCAAAGTCCAAGGTAAGAAAAGGTGGCAACCCTATGGGCAATGAATCAGTGCCATTTAAATATGGCATTTAGCCAGCTATTTGGCATCCAGACAGAAGGTGTTGGTATATAATTTCTAGAAAATTCTCTTTTTTAGAAAGTAGAACTAATTGTACTAATTAGTAATTCAGCATTGCCACGTCCCTGCTGTTAAGGCAATGGTGTCCTATGATGTAAGGCCACTCACAGTCCTGCGTGCTTGGGCATTCAAGTTCTGGCAAATTCCAATTGGCGCACGTCCAATGAGGTGGTATCAGTTTGCCAAACTGCGGCTGTATCAGCTCAATCAAATACACAACTGCATTGGCGCGACATGTGAATGTGTTGGCACTGCTTGCACCTACGTTGGTGCTCATGTGCATTTGGCCTCTTGATCCTTTATATGGACACCAAAAAAACAGCTAGTTGCTACATTACCTAGGTTTATTCTCGGAGGCAAGAGTTGTTCTTCTTGTTCCGTGAGACATTCTGTTGTGACAAAGTCTTTTTTTATGACTCCATTACTTTCTGCCTTTCCTCAATCTCTGATTGACTAACCATTTGTACATTTCTTTTGCCTCCCTTTATCCTGATGTCCATACACCTAAAGCTGGCCAAAGGCATGCAGATATATCCAGATATGTCTGACGCATGATTGTTCATTCCAATCTCCTGACCTACCACTAACCATTCAGATTAAATAAAGTAGCACAAAGAACAATTCAATACGATGTTCTGGCCATAAAAGGACATGTACAGCCTACATTTTCCTACCATGTATATAAGTTGGGTATATCTTTCCGACCCAAGCCACATCATTTGTACTGCATATGCCCCCTGAATCATCACATTTTCCAACAAATAGTAGCTTTAATCCGGCAGCCATTTTCCCTCTGACATCATCAGTAACATTTATGTATGCCGTAAAGTTCATGCAATGCAGAATGCAGGTTTACACAGGCACAACACAATTTGATAAAAAGTTCTGCTGGGGTTGAGCAATGTAATGGTTAGGCTGAGCTCAGGAGAGGTGGTTAGGAGAAAAAAAATAGGATCAGACAGCTAGAGTTTCTATGGGAACCAGTAATGCGATCTCTTCATTGGCTGTTAGACTGGAGGGTGTGTTTAGTAATCTGAGCTGAGAAGAACTGAGCATGCTCATGAGCCATCAGCCAAAGCATATCCTGAGGGAGGGGGTGGAATGCAAAGTCAATTTTATGGTAGATGTAAAAAAAGGTTTAATTTCTGGTGTCAGTATCTCTAAGCTATAGTCATGATACTTATTTTATACCTTTCCTTTTCCTTTAAAGGGCACCTATCACAGCCAAAATCAAACACATATTAACAATCTGACCAGTATAACATAAACACGTTTAATCAAACTATATATATAGTTTTTTGAAAAAAACTGCAGGTTTTAAAAAATCCCTTACTTTGTCAAATGGGTTCTTTCACTGAGGGAGGCCATACTGAGACTATAACAGAGACTATAATATGCAAATTTCAGGAGCATGCTCAGATTGTAACACTGCTTTGAGTATTCTACCCAGAATGCCTTGTTTTAGTAAACTCCTCCACTAGAAGTATCAGGAGATTTCCCTATCTTGTCCCCTGCTGGTGATGTTATTATGCAAATGAACGGCACACACTAACTTCCAGCAGGTGGCAGCACTACTGTACAGCAGCTAACACACAGGTTTGGCTGATTTGAAAATAGCTTAGAAGGGTTGATAAGCAACAAGGAATTTCGACTGAGCATGTGCGAGATTTCAGAGCTGCAGTTGGCTGGGAAGATATAGGTAGGAGGAGCCAGTGAAATCCAAGATGGCTGCCTCAGCTAGAACTGCAGTGGAGATAGGGGAGATCTTGCAGAAGGAATAGTGAGCTGATCATTTACATTATACAAACAATTCTAACTGTTTTAAAAATCTGATTTCTTGAACTTTCACACAGTGTATTTACTTAGGAAATGATTTTAGTTATGATTGGTGCCCTTTAAGTTCAATTGTAGTAAGTTAATGATGGGCCTATTAAAAATGTCTTTTCAACTGTCCTTCATTGTTTCTTTTCCATTGTTTTTAATTTATCGTTTTTATTCTGTCTTTTTCCAAGTTGTCAGTGACCCCAGTAACCAAAAACAGATTGACTGTGAGCAGAAGCGATCCTAGAGGGGGGCGGGCCCTGGTGCGTGACGCGCAGCTGGGCCCCGCCCCCTCCATACGGCCGCATTTGGCCGCATTTTCAGCGGCGAATGGACTGCCGTGGGGGCCCTGAGGGGGTGCAGGCCCTGGCCCGCTCGCACCCCCTGCTCCACCGGTAGTTCCGCCACTGACTGTGAGGCTACATTATTATTCTTATTCTTATTTTTATTGCATATTTTATAAGGCCCATCCTGTTCAACTTCAAGAGTGCTGCTTGGTTGATAGAGCAGACTGATTTCTTTTAAGTTCAAGTCAGCGAGAGTAAAAAATACACAGAATTCAAACACCACAAAAAAATTAAAAATGATGACCAGTTGTAAATTTTTCTGCCTACAAAAACTACAAGTTATTTATTAGGGATGCACCGAATCCACTTTTTTGGATTCGGCCGAACCCCCGAATCCTTCACGAAGGATTCGGCTGAATACCGAACCGAATCCGAACCCTAATTTGCATATGCAAATTAGGGGTGGGAAGGGGAAAACATTTTTTACTTCCTTGTTTTCTGACAAAAAGTCACACAATTTCCCTCCCTGCCCCTAATTTGCATATGCAAATTTGGATTCGGATTCGGTTCGGCCGGGCAGAAGGATTCGGCCGAATCCGAATCCTGCTGAAAAAGGCCGAATCCTGGCCGAATCCCGAACCGAATCCTGGATTCGGTGCATACCTATTATTTATAAAGGGTGGAGGTTCACCATTGAGTACTGTTAGTATATTAAAGGATGGGCAATTCAAAGCAACTTTTCAGTTGGTCTTCATTATTTATTTTTAATATTTTTTTTAATTACTTGCTTTCTTTTCTGATTCTTTCCAGCTTTCAAATGGAGGTCACTGACCCCATCTAAAAACAAATGTTCTTTAAGACTACAAACGTATTGTTATTGCTACTTTTTATTACTCATCTTTCTATCAGGCCTCTCCTATTCATATTCCAGTCTCTTATTCAAATCAATGTATGGTTGCCAGAGGACTTTGGATCCCAGCAACAAGATGGCTGCAATTGCAGACTGGAGAGTGTAAGGAGCGCCTGCCGGCACTCCCTACTCTTCCGGTGTCTTCCCCAAGATGGCGGCGCCCAGGGGACTCACGTGGGTCATCGGACCCCAGCGCGCCATTTTGGCGAAGCGTAATTACACCAGCGTAATGACGCCAGCGTAATGACGCCAGCATCAAAACGTGCGGCATCAGCATGTGACGTCATCATGCACGGTTTGGCGCAAAAAGTCACATAAAAAAACGCCAGAGGCTTGAATCTGCCCAAGTATAGGTTCTTCTACTTAGAGTTCCTGGGTGTGTTTATTGTGTGAATTCCTGATCCTTGACCCAAGACTGAATCTTGACCACGAAATTTTGACGCCTGAACAGACCTTTGCCTGAACTGACGATTCTTCTGCCTAATCCTCCTGTACCACGAACCGTATTCCTCCTAAACTGCTTCCTCCTTGGTCCACACTGCAAACTGCGCCTTCAGGCCTTGAAAGAGAGCTGCTGAATAAAAAGCTAAATAACTCAAAAAACACAAATAATACAAAATGAAAACCAATTGCAAATTGTCTCAGAATATCCCTCTCTACATCATACTAAAAGTTAACCCAAAGGTGAACAACCCCTTTAAATGTTAATATGCCAGTTATGGTTTAGACTAGATTTCATGATAAGTGTAGAAAATAAAGTGATAGAGCACATTCCTTACTATTATATTATCTCCATGGAATAAATTCACTGTTTAAAAGGTTCCCAATGCCGACATTACTGAACTAAAGTAAATGGACGAGTGAAATGAAGATTTATGGAGGTGTTTATAGGTGCAGGCTTATATTGAAACAAAACAGCTTCTGGCTCTTCCTACTGCTCAGAACTGGAACAAAGAAATGAAATTGCGTTTAATACAGTAAAGTACCATATGCTTCAGATTGGCAAGGGAAAAGCAACATAAAACGTTTCCTTGTGGGGCTATTTAACAAAAAACTGAAAATGAACATGATATATAAATGAATATGCATGGTTAGGAAGGCAGACGTGGCAGCAGCAATAATATTGATATGTTTTTGGTGTTGGAAACCAATTCATCAATTTGCAAACAGGGTCATTTAGATCATAAATGGAAATTAAAAGTTTTAAAAGCCTTAAATGGCTTTCTTGAAAGCACTTTTATGCCTGGATTGCAGCAACATTGGCCAAGTTCTGTATCATGGTTCTTCCTTTTTTTCATGATGTCCAGTTCCTGTTGTCATAGGCAGGGTTGTTATTAGGAATTGTGTTGCCAATGTGCCTGCTTGGCCATCAACTCAATCTCATCCCTCATCCAACCAAACCTCATCAAGCAAGAAGTACCACCCTTTTTAGACCAGTCTGATAAACCATAGTACGGGCCCCTGGCAGGACTCCTAATTGTCTGCCCCCCCATGGCAGTCCTGGGTTGTAGGGGATGTGCCTAAATTGACATAAGGATTTACTGACTGGGCATTCCAGCGAGCATGAATCTGATCTTACCCCCTGGTCATGGCAGGTAAAGAACAGGGCTCCTTGCAGCAGAAGATTTTGCACCTTGTCTGGATTTAGACTTAATTCGTGTAACAGTAGTGCCTCCTATGGATGAGTGAACTTTGTCACCTGTACAGCTTTGCAGTGAAATACCCATTTTTTCCCCAGCAAATCGGTGGCAGCATTATGCCAACTCCCCCCCCCCCTAAAAAAAACATGGCCTGTCATTATTGAATCAAGATTGTATCTAATATATTTGTGTCAAGATTGATGAGTCTGAATCTCTGCATCAACATCATCGACGCAACCAGTGTCCTGTAAATTTATTATTACCGATGTTCCATCCCCTGGCCTACCCCCAAACTTTACATCCATGTTGGCACTCTTGTCTCCTGCTACTCTATCCCCCTCCCTCCCAACTCACTAATGTTTTACTTGATTCTGCCCAACCATCCTGGTCCTTCGGTGTTATCACCCCATTCCTTTAGCTTTATTACCCCGCCCCTTCACGGTCACACCGCCTCTCCTAGCGAACTGACCAGAAAAATTAGGTAAGAAAAGTGGCAACCCTACTCAATCCTAGTGGGCCATAGACCTTATAATTTTTAGCCCATTCATAGTACAGGTATGGGACCTGTTATCCAGAATGCTCAGAACCTGGGGTTTTCTTGATAAGGGATTGTTCCTTAATTTGGATCTTAACACCTTATAGGGGGAATGTAATATGTTTCGTTCAAAAAATGTTCGCAAAGGCCACTGTGAATGTTAGTGTCCATGTTTGCGTCCTTTTTTACCGATTACAGACCTCGGTACACTCACAAACCAAATGGCGTTTGTGAGTATTTGCAGTGTATGTAATAAAATTTTGCGATCGCAAACCATATTTTGCGACAAAATATTTTACGAAACTGCAGAGCATGTGTTAAAGCTGGAAAGGGTGAAAAGAAGGCAAATTATTCAAAAACTAGAAAAAATTCATTATTTCTTAATGAAACAAGTACAAGGTACTGTTTTATTATTACAGAGAAAAAGGAAATTATTTTTTAAAAATTTGGATTATTTTATTTATTTTTGGATCCTATACCTGTACCTCTGTACATGTCGGGAGGTACAAAAGTCCTATGGCAGGGATCCCTAACCTTTTTTTACCCGTGAGCCAAATTCAAATATAAAAAGAGTTGGGGAGCAACACAAGCATGAAAAAAGTTCCTGGGGGGTACCAAATAAAGGATATCATTATGTCACGATTTAGAACAAGTGCTAAGCTCTCTGGTCACGGCTCTGCATGTCTCTGTAGCAGCCACCTTTGGCCTCAGAAGGAGCCCTCAGATGCCACCAGGTCTTCATAAGAGAAGAGCCAAGCAAGAGTTCTGGACAGGCAAAGGGACATGGTCATTACCAAGGTTTTGGACGGAAGGCAACAGTTCAGGGAATAGATGAAAAGCGTAGTCAGGCTGGCGGTCAGACAGTCAGTGGTCGGTTCAGGCGGAGTTCAAGCAAGGTCTGTACAGGCAGTGTTCAAGGATAGTCAGGCAGGCAAGGGTCGAATCAGGAATCAAACAAGACAGGAATCACACTCAGAAGAACCACAGGCAATGAGTTTGGATTCAAAGCCCCTTTAAACATTCAAAATTTGCCCCAAACATAATGACATCAGTATGATTCAATAATTGGACCAAGCAAGTGGGCGGCCATAACAGGCAGAGATTTGCTCACTTGGTGACCTTGGCACACGAGCAGATCTCCAATGGAATGTCCATCTTTAGCTGGGCAAATCTTTCTTTTAATCCCAGTTTTGTCAGCTTTCTCATTTTGTGGCAATGGAACAACCTCTGCAAGAAACTTTTTATTAGAACTGTCCCAGCCATGAAATGTGGAAGACACCGGGCCATCAATGATGATTATGGCAAATCTTTGAAAATAACTTAAAATATTTGAACGAAATGATGGGAAAATACACATAAGCTAAAATATCTGCATCTCATAATTCCTTATTAGATTGTGCAATTGTCCATAATTGTTCAATGGATTGAATGCAAGTTCCATGTTCTCTCCGAGTCAATTTAGCGAGACAAATGTATCTTCTCTGCGCCATAAAAAACACCTTTTAATCTTTTTTTTTTTTTTAGAAGAAGAAATGAGCTTTGTTTTGCGAGACGCCAAATGAATAATTACTGGAGGAACATGACAGAATAAACTGTGTCATTTCTGAAATACTTCTGGTATTTCATTAAAGCGTGTTTTCATCAAATCAATTCTAGTCGTGACTTGAAAGTTATTATCGATTGTCATTCTGGCAGAGAAACATATTATGCATCAATTTGCTATTCATGTGTTGGTCCGAAGTAAGTGAATCTTAATGACACTCTAGAAGTGGTGTATTTCTGAAATGTTTACAGGAAAATATGTTATATCTTTTAAAGGGCCACCATAGCCTCGATAGGCATGCATATGCTACTATTGTTCTACAGTATCTCTCTGTATAGTATATGAGCAAACTTAGGGAGCTATGCATGTTTAGTACAGGGGGATACCTAGGCTGGCATAGTGTTATGGTCTGAGAAAACCCTGGTAGCACCATTTATATTCCAATATTGCTGGCTGTACCCCATTGGCATCAAATCACGCCACTGATCTGCTAGGCTACACCCCATCTGGCTTTTAGGGTGATTGTGGCCAGCCATTTGGATAGGCAGTGATGACTTTGGCAAGGCTATAACTGAGCATTGCCATTAAGGTGGGAAAACAATCCACAAACACACTATATGGCCTAAAGAATTTAATCACCTGCCTGACCAATATCTCATTTCAAAACCAATGGCATTCATATGAAGCTGATCTTTGCTGCTAAACAGCCTTTACCTTCTACTTTTCTGGGAAGGTCTCCACAAGATCAGGGGTCCCCATCCTTTTTAACCTCATCCAAATGTAGAGTTGAGGAACAACACAAGAATAAACAAAGTCTTGGGGATGACAAATAAGGGCTGTATTTTGTTATTTGGTTGACTCTGTGTGGTCTGGCAGGTTTACTTGGCAGTACACCTGGTTATTATGCAATTAAAACTTGCCTCCAGGCTTGGAATTCAAAAATAAGAACCTGCTTTGAGGCTGCTGAGAGCAACATCCAAGGGGTTGGTGAGCAACCTGTTACTCACAAGCCACTTGTTAGGGATCACAACACTAGATTTGAAAATATTGTTGGTGTGAGTTGCTTCCGTTCAGCCACAAGAGCATTAGGCAGGTTGGGCATTGATGTTGAGGATCAGCCCTGCTTGCAGTCAGAGTTCAAATTAATTTAACAGGAGTTCAGTTAGATATTGAAGTCCAGTCAGGTTCTTCAACTCCCATCTCAATAAAATTATGAGGACACCTGCCTGTTCAACATCTCCTTTCAAAACCAAAAACATAAAGTTGGTTTTTGCTGCTAAACAGTCTTTACTGTCTACTCTTCTGGGAAGGTTACCTATAGATGTTGGATTATTGTTGGTGGGATTGGCTTCCAGTCAGCCACAAGAGCATTACGGGGTTATTTAATTGAAGGCACTAAGTTTGGCCAGGTGAAAAAACCCATAGCAACCATCAGCAGGTAGCATTTACTGGTAACCTGTTTAAAAGCAAACATCTTATTGGTTGCTATGGGTTACTTCTCCTGGGCAAACTTAGTGCCTTTTAATACATTTGGGGGGTTAGTGAGGTTGGGCACTGATGGTGGGGATCAGGTCTGGCTCACAGTCAGAGTTCCAGTTCATCCTATAGGAGTTCATTTGGGTTGAGGTCACAGCTCTGTGCAGGCTAGTCCAATTCTGCCACTTCCATCTCAGCAAAACAATTCTGCATGGACCTTACATTGTGCATGGGACCGGCATTATTGTTCTGAAATAGACAACTTCCCCAAAGTGCCTATAGATTCTACATTTTCGTGTTCAATATCATTCTATGGGAATGACAGTTAAAGGTTTAATATTTCCATCAGATACACAAAAAAGGAACATTTTAATGGGGTTTTAATAGCTGTTTAAGCACACAATGCACATGCTTATGGGAAACAGGCACCAGGGAAATGATTAAATCTATAGTTTAATGGCATGGACCTATATTGCCCAATGCAGTAATTACTATTGCAAGTCTTGCTAAGTTTATCTTTGAATATAAATAAGTACTGCTAACTCCTAGTTTGTTCTAATGGGTGACACAAAAACGCTATGTCTCATGTCATTATACAGAATTTAAATGTCAGATTGCCCTTTGTTCCATGCATTTGTTTCAGCAGTCCAAAAGCAGAATAGCAGTAGGGCTGAATTTACTAGGAACTATTGGGAATTTGCCATAAGACTGAAGATTAGAGTCCTGCACAGAACCAAAATTTTAAACCCGACCCACAACCCGCAACCCGCATATAGTGATGGGCGAATTTATTTGGCAGGTGCAAATTCACAGCTCGTAAAAAAAAATTCGAAAAAAAATAGAATTTTAAGGCCACGACAGTTCCGATGCCGACAGCAATTAATCGGACACCCATTGACTTTAATGTGCGTCAATTGTTGCCGCTCTCGAGTATGTGGGTAGTGATGGGCGAATTTGTCCCGTTTCACCATGGGCGAAAGATTTGTAAAGTGGGATTTTTGACCACTTTGCGAATTTTTCGCCCATGGTGAAACGGGACAAACTCACCCATCACTACCCGCATACTTACCCACTTGGACCCGCTACCCAACCTGCAAGTACCTTATCCGCAACCCGATCCGCGACCCGCTGACCATCAAGAAACAGGAAGTGCTGTCGTAAACCAGAAGTGATATCATTAGAAGTAGGTGTGATTGGAAAAAAAGGAGTAAAACAGGAAGTGTTGTCATTGTAAACCAGAAGTGACATCATTAGAAGTAGGCATAATCTGAAAAAAAGGAATAAAACTCACTATTGAGAAGAGCCACGACATGACCCGCGACCTGCAAACCCGGAGAACCGCCGACCCGCGTCTACATCATTAGAAGTAGGCGTGATCAGAAAAAAAGGAGTAAAACGGGAAGTGTTGCAATTGTAAACCAGAAGTTACATCATTAGAAGTAGGCGTGATCTGAAAAAAAGGAATAAAAAAAATATGGTGTCCTGCTGAGCAAATAGTTAAATGATTTAAAACTTATGCCGTGTTAAGTTAAAAAAAACAAGTATAGGATAACTAGAGTGAAAATTTATTACAATTGCTGACCTTGTCTACAGGGCTGATGCTCAATGGCACCTGGCCGCTATCTTCAGCTGCTTCCCAATGGCCCTTTCTGCTGTTAGGGATCAAGTGCATGCACAGTATACAAATATTAAGAAGTGGGCAAAGATGGCAGTACTCCACTATAAGGAACATACAGTTGGCTGGTGCATTTTTCAGGTAGGAGGACTTGCCCAGGGAACAAGGTTTCGGGCACCACCTTTTTCTTGTCCAATAAAGACCCAGGGCTGTATTTATATATGGGCATCAGAGGGCCTGGGCCTAGAGCCTAGAGCCCTCAGGTTCCTAATAAAAATTTCTTTTGTTATAAAAAAAAAATAAACTATCCCCCAAACCACCAGTCCAGCCACCAATGATGAAAACAGGGCTGCCAACACAGGAAGCACTGTATTCATAGGAGAAAAACAGGCCTTTTAAATGCATTTTTGAGTGCAAAGGACAGTAGGTAGGGGCTGTATTTTGCACCCTAAGCATGGACCTTGAATCTCATCCACCACCCTTGCTAATAGACTTGTGCGCAGTAGACTTTCCATACTATGGACATGTCAATAGGTGGGACCAGAGATGCTCTTACTTACTACCCTGACTGTCTCACCAGCACTGTAAAGACTAACATCTACACATAAATGCTGGATAAGACAGACAGATCATTCACCTTGTGTGTCTTTTAAAGCTGGAGCCTCCAACTTCCACCCATGCCAAAGAGAGCCTCACCTTCTCCTGCATTCTTTATCTACTCTCTGGAACCCTTCCCCTTTCTAGTATTTTCTCACTTTTAAGCTCCTTCGAGTGGCAGCATTAAATTGCCGGTGCCTAATAAAAATTTAATAAATAAACTATCCCCCCAACCACCAGACCAGATGGGTGCCCTGTCATTGGTGAGTCACATCACAAGCACTCAAGTGATGTCATGCACAAGCAAGTGATGTCATGAACACATGAGTGACATTAAAGGGATACTGTCATGGGAAAAAAAATTCAAAATGAATTAGTTAATAGTGCTGCTCCAGCAGAATTCTGCACTGAAATCAATTTCTCAAAAGAGCAAACAGATTTTTTATATTTAATTTCGAAATCTGACATGGGGCTAGACATATTGTCAATTTCCCAGCTGCCCCAAGTCTTGTGACTTGTGCTCTGATAAACTTTAATCACTCTTTACTGCTGTACTGCAAATTGGAGTGATATCACCCCCCTCCCTTCTTCCCCCCAGCAGCCAAACAAAAGAACAATGGGAAGATAACAGCTGCCTGGTGGATCTAAAAACAGCACTCAATAGCAAAAACCCATGTCCCACTGAGACACATTCAGTTACATTGAGAAGGAAAAACAGCAGACTGCCAGAAAGCATTTCCTAAAGTGCAGGCACAAGTCACATGACTTGGGGCAGCTGGGAAATTGACAAAATGTCTAGCCCCATGTCAGATTTCAAAATTGAATATAAAAAAATCTGTTTGATCTTTTGAGAAATGGATTTCAGTGCAGAATTCTGCTGGAGCAGCACTATTAACTGAAGTGTTTTGAAAAAAACATGTTTACCGATGACAGGATCCCTTTAACGAACTGGGGGGGCATCCCTAGGTCACTCTAGGTAATGGACCTATGGACGCCCCCCAATCCACTAAATGTAACCTAAACATTATTCCAGGAGTATTTTTCCATGAATCAAAGCTCAACTCTGAAACTCTCCGACTCCAATCCTGCGATTGTGACTAGGTAGAGATGTCAGCAATGTACAAGGGGATACAAGCGATAGTGGGACTTCCATATGCATGTTCCCTATCTCATTTGTGTGTTCCATAGAAAGTGATGCTCACACTGCTGTACAGTAGAAAGTCCACAACATTTATCTTATTTCAGATAAGCCTGTCAGGGTGAATTTGCGGGGGCTGCTTCATATCTGCTCGCTGCAGGCAGTTGGGCATTATTACAGCATTTTTCTGCTTCTCGGCAACAGGAGATGGCAAATGGCAGACTTTCTCTCTCTCCGAAACTACATCTGCCTTAGCCCTGGCTTTCATTGAGCTGTGTATGGTGATTACGAAGCATTAGCCTAACACAGATTATGTTTAACATCATCGGCCGGCGAGGGAAATGAGCGGAGAATCGTATCAGGAGGTTGGATTCCCAGCTTCCCCCGTAGCCGCTTCTCTCTGTACTTATGCCTGGCATCCAACCTGTAATCTTCTCAGATAAAAGTCTGGCCAAAAGGGATCCAAACTTTTCTGATTCTACGCCTGAAAACTTTAATGTAAAAAAAAAAAGAAGAAATACAGGAATAAACAGACGCAAAGGAGCAGCGATAGGAAACAGAAAATAGAAAGCTTACTGGAAATAGAGATATTATTTGCAAGCAGACTTAGGCAGACATAGGGCCCCATTTATGTATCATGAACATAAGTGCTAAGAGAATGTCACGGCCGGCACCCAATACCAGAACAGGTGCCAAGTACCCTGGTCTCGGCTCGGCTTCACCAGTAGTGTGACCACCGTTGGGCTTCGGGAGGAGCCCTCAGCTTACTTGGGTGCCACCTGGACTTAACGAGGGGTACAAGGCAAGATGTTCTGGCTAGCAGAGGGGCACGGCAGGTAGCAGAGTCTTTTGGGCCGAAGGTCACGGTACAAATGGAGCAGGCAACAGAATTGTCAGACAGGCTGGGTCGAGGCAGGCAGATAACAAGAATCGTCAAACAGGCAAAAGGGTCAAAACCGGGTGATCAATCGAAGGGTTAAACTGTAGGTCAGGATCCAGAATTCAGAATAGTCAAAATAGCCAGGCAGGGGTCAAAAACAGGAATCAGACAGGTTCAGACAGAATCAGACAATAGCACAAGGCTCAGGAGCACCAGGAATACAATCCTATCACGGGCAATGTGAAAAATCCAAACTGTGCCTTTAATACTTTTAAATTTCGCGCCACTGCGCGCTGACGTCACACGCCAGCGCACATGCGCACATAAATCAGGAAGGAACGCGTCGCGTGCGCCCTAACCATTCCCCATTTGCGGCCCAGAGGAGCAGCGTGGCGGGCGTCCCCGCCGAGGGGGCTGCAGGCGTCCCTGCAGACCCCCTCCCGCTAGACCACCAGGTAAGGTTGTTACAGAGAACTATGGTCCACCAAATCCTTTTAGCCCTTTATTGCCCACTTGCATTGGGCATAACTGCACTCCATATTAAAAATCTGGAATGAGTTGCATAGCACAGCGCTGGCAGGTGCAGCCACCAGTGATGAATACAGGGCTGGCAGCACAGGCATCACTGTATTCATAGTAGAAACACAGGCCTTTGAAATTCATTTTTTTTTTATTTTTTCCTCAAAACAGCAGGATTCCAGATATCAAAATTGGTATTCATCATGACAGTATCACAGCTGTATTCTCAATAAGGCATTTTGGTTCATGAGGTTTTCAGTTCAAAACTGAAGCATTTACATTAGTTGTGTTGGTAATACAAAGTCGAGATTCGGAAGGGTGATGAATGTATGTTAGAAGGTAGGTGGCGAGCACGCATTTTAGGGTGTGCCGCGCTACCGTCTGGAGATAATGGACATCCTGCAGTGGAACATAGAGGAAAATAAACAGGAAAAACAAAGAAACACTTAACTTAACATAACATAAAATCAGCATAAACCATTTGCACTCATATTCACCGGATCTAGACTTTGTTGTCTGGATAGGTATTTGTCATCTGTAGCATGGTGGATCAGACAGCTTTTGATGCATTGTTACCCCGAACGCATTCGAAGTCATACCAAGTTGTATGACAAAACGTGTTAACTGTCAGTTATCTGCTGTCTGGGGGGAGATGTAAGATATAGGTGGACCATTTGTCAAAAAATGTGTGTGTTTGGGTTACTTTGTTTATGGACGCCTCCAGCCAGTCCAAGTGAAATAGAAAGTCTAGCTTGTTTTTGACAAGTTGTTTTGGGGGTGGGGTAGAAAGCCTTCCTGGTTGCTGCGGCTAGTCTTTCTGCTAGGGCTTTGTTGCCTTTGGTTACTCATTGTCCTCCTTTAATTTTGATAAATAGGGCCCCATTCAATTTCGGGTTTGAATTTTTGTTTAGTCAGCAGGTGCCAACAGTCATACACTTCTGACCATAGGGTTTGAAAGACTCTTTGTCTTGGCATCTTAGGCATGCAGGATTATCCAGCAGACCCATTTTAAATCTCTGTAGTGGAGTTAGGTAGGATTGGTGCAGAAACTGTAGAGCCATGATTTGGTATTGACCAGAGGGAGTTCGGGATAGAGTCAGCCCAGTTTGAAATTCATTTTTGAGTTAAAAGTGCTGTGCCCCTAGGCAGGGCTTTATTTTTCATTCTAGGCATGAACCTGGAATCTCACCCCAACCCTTCGCAACAGACTTATGCACAGTACACTTTCCATACTATGCATATATCAATAGGTGGGACCAGAGCTTCCCTTACTTACTACCCTGATTGTCTCACCAGCACTGTAAAGAAGTATTACACCATTACTACCCCTATGCTGGATAAACCAGACAGATCTTTCACCTTGTGTGTCTACTACATTATGCTTTTGGTCTCCATCACTCAAACAGGACATTATTGTATTAGAGAGGGTACAGAGAAGAGCAACTAAGCTGGTAAAAGGTATTGAAAATCTTAGCTATGAGGAAAGACTGGCCAAATTGGGGATGTTCACGCTGGAGAAGAGGAGCTTAAGGGGTGATATGATAACTATGTATAAATATATAAGGGGATCATATAATAATCTCTCTAATGCTTTATTTACCAGTAGGTCTTTCCAGCTGACACAAGGTCACCCATTCCGATTAGAAGAAAAGAGGTTCCACCTAAATATTGGGAAGGGGTTTGTTACAGAGAGAGCTGTGAAGATGTGGAATTGTCTCCCTGAATCAGTGGTACAGGCTGATACATTAGATAGCTTTAAGAAGGGGTTGGATGGCTTTTTAGCAAGTAAGGGAATACAGGGTTATGGGAGATAGCTCATAGTCCAAGTTGATCCAGGGAATGGAATATCTTCCCCCTCTGAGGCAAATTTGAGAGGCTTCAAATGGTTTTATTTTGCCTTCCCCTGGATTAACTAGCAGTTAGGCAAGTTATATATAGAGTTAAAAAGTTGAACTTGATGGACGTGTCTTTTATCAACCTAACTTACTGGGGGTCATTTATAAACACCGGGCAAATTTGCACCTGGGCAGTAACCCATGGCAACCAATCAGATGATTGCTTTCAGTGCTCAACCTGCAGCTGGCTGAAAAAAAGCTAATCACTGATTGGTTGCCATGGGTTACTGCCCAGGTGCAAATTTGCCCAGTGTTTATAAATGAGCCACACTATGTCACTATTTTACTATGTTACATCTGGAGCCACCAACTTCCAGCCTCCTATGCCAAAGAGAGCCTCACCTTCTCCTACATTCATTATATACTCTCTGAAACCTTTCCCCTTTCTAGAATTTTCTCAGTTTCATACTTTTAAGCTCCTTCTAGTGGTCACACCCACTAATAGTGATTGTAGTAGCATTGTGAAACATATTGAATATTATACACCAAAATAACATTTCAACTCTTTTTCACCCTCTTAAAATTGAATGGGTTCAAAGGGCTTTTAAGAAGACATAGTGGAGCAGATTCCTTGATAATAATAATCGAGTGCTCTCTCAATGTTTGCTGTCTGGAAGAGGTACATTCCCAATAATTGCAATAGGAGCAGTTTCTAAAGCAGAGATGCTTTGAATTTGATTAAATATGTTTAGTATTTGGTTCAGTTGCAAGTTTACTCACCAATTTTAAGTTACTACAGCCATTCTTAATTAATAGTTAACATTTAAGCTGTTTTATGCACTGTTCCAGCATAATTCCAAAACCAGGAGCTCAAAGTTACAACCATTGCAATTCTCTGCACTAATTGTCTCCGTGAAAGGTAGGCAGCAATCCATTAATCACTGCTGTATCCAAAGCTGGGCTTAGGTTGGAACACAGAAGACATTTGGCCAGGGCCCTATCTAAGGGCCCCATTTCGGGGAAAGATAAAAGTACGAAGAGCATAATATATTGTACAACATTTTTTAGTTTTCATAGGGGTTCCACGATGGGAAATACAACTAAGCAGAGAAGATCCCATAAGGAACAGAGCTTAGTCTTGGCTCCACAAGGAACATTTCCCCTCCTTTGTTGTATTAATGGAATTAATTCATAAAAACGAAATGGTACTTCAATTTCAGTTCCACTTGACATTGAATAAAATACTATTGGATTGCGAGTGCTAGGAAATCCCGATTTCGTTAGCTTTGGGCCTTGTCAGTTAAATCAATAAACCAAATACGGCATCAGAAAATTGTAAATTGACAAAGAGCTATCGATGTTCTCTGGTGTGTTCATTGATTTCAATATTTAGCTGAGATTGACAGCCTTGCAAGAAGGAAGGAGCATGAAGAACTGAAGAGATGCTAATTGTGTCTTAATGCTGAATAAGTATGCTTACCTTTGGCCTTATTGCTTCACATCTCAGAACCCCCTGCTGTTGGGCTTCTATGTTTTTTAAACGTGTCAACAACTCCAAGAATATCCATTCAACAACTCAACATAAAATGTAAACCTAACTTTGAAGTAAAGTGAGGAGTAAAATGAATCCAAAATTATTTTTTAAAGGGGAAGTAAAGTCTAAATTGAATAAGGCTAGAAATGTTATATTTTGTATACTAAACATAAACATGAACTTACTGCACCACAAGCCTAATCAAAAAAATTGATTTATGCTTTCAAAGTTGGCCACAGGGGGTCAACATCTTGTAACTTTGTTAAACATCTTTGCAAGACCAAGACTGTGCACATGCTCAGTGTGGTCTCAGTGTGGTCTGAGCTGCTTAGGGATCGTCATACAGCACAAGTCAAATAATATCTGCCAGAAGCCGATACAACAAGACTAATTAATAATCAGAATATACAGACTGCACTGGGTCCTGTGTTGTCATGTAATCTAAGGTGGATTTTATCATTTTTGTATTGTTTAATACAAACTTTCTCCAAATCTGCAGAACCAGCGGCTGCAGCAAAATAATCCCCCAAATAGAATCCCAGTTTATCTGTTTAAAGGAGAAGGAAAGGTTAAAACTAAGTAAGCTTTATTAGAAAGGTCTATATAAATACACCAGTAAACCCTCAAAGTATTAGTGTTCTGAGTCCTCTGTCAAAAGAAACACCACATTTCTTTCCTTCTAAGGTGTACTCATGGGCTTCTATATCAGACTTCCTGTTTTCAGCTTAAACTTCCAGGGCACAGCCTTGAGCATGCTCAGTTTGCTCCTCTCCACCTCCCTCCTCCCCTCCCTGCTGTAATCTGAGCCCAGAGCTATGAGTGAGCAGGGAGAGACTCAGGCAGGAAGTGATGTCACACCAAGCCAATATGGCAGCTGCTATCCTAAACAAACAGAGAACACTTCAAGAGCTCTTTACTTAAGTTTGGTAAAGCATTCTGCAGAATAAATATACTGTTATAGCTTGTACTATTGTGGCTAATGTATTGGCAATAAATTGCTTCAGTAGCTTTCCTTCTTCTTAAATCTGGCTCCATGATCTTTGTCCCTGGAGTTGGAAATAATAAAGGGGATATAAAGGTAAAAATAAAATCCAATAAAAATCTCTACACAGCTGATTGCTCTACAGGGTAACAAACAAAGCTGCTTGAGTTCTGCATGGCTGGGAAGTAAGTTGGGGGCTCCCCCCTGCTGTTCATAAGTATGATTGTTTCCCTGCAGAGCAGTTAGGGACTGTCTGACAATTCCTATCCACAGGAATTTCCCTGCATACAGTCAGGTTTATTATAAAAACGGTACACATTTTTTAATTAAAGTATATGGAGATAGGTTTCTTTTAGATTAAAGAAAGTAATAATTGGATTTTATTTTTTTGCTTTTACATGCCCTTTAAGTATGTAAATAGTAAAAAAAAGGACTCAGGAAAGGGCAGGACCCTTAATATCAGAGGGAGTCAGTTGGTCGATGAGAACAGGGAAAAAGCAGAGATTCACAACTGTTATTTTTCTTTCTTAATTGTGGGATTAGTGGGTGAGACAACCACTTTTAATTGTACTCATTCATTCATTTCTGAGATTTAACTAGATTTGCTTTAATTTTACATTGAAAAATGACACCTTCTCTTTGCTTTTCTTGCAAGAGCATGGAAGTTAATACTTTCTTTAAATACATTTTACCTTAAATCTTTTGAAACCCAGTATTACCTTGTCAGGAACAAGAGTTTAAGTTGGATCTGGAAAGGGAGTTTTGAGGGGGCTTAGTACTGTGTACAAGCATCACTTTTTATAATTATCTAGGGCATAACAAGATATCAGTTTAACCCCAGTTTTTAGCATGACACAGTCAGCAGGTCTGGTGGGTCAGGTGAGCATAACATTGGGAACTGATGTTTAAATGGTTGGGTCACTTTTACTTTAACTTTTAGTGTATTATAGAATGGCTAATTCTAAGCAACTTTTCAGTTGAACTTAATTTTTTTCTTTTTTTTATAGTTTTTGAATGAATGGCCCTTTTCTTCTGACTCTCTCCAGCTTTCAAATGGGGATCACACTGACCCATCTAAAAAACAAATGTTCTGTAAGGCTACGAATTTATTGTTATTGCTCTTTGTTATATTTCTATTCATGCCTTCTACTAATCATGTTCCAGTTTCTTATTGAAATCTGTTCATGGTTTTTAAGGTGATTTTTGCTGAGATTGCCAACCCGGAGAGCTGCTGAATACAAAGCTAAATAACTCAAAAACTACAAATAATAAAAAATGAAAACCAATTGCAAATTGTATCAGGGTATCACTCACTGCATCATACTATAAGTTCATTTAAAGGTGAACAACCCTTTTAAGGTGACCAAAGACCACTCACTATCTACCTATTGATTCATATGCTCATTTTGAAGTTTAGGAAACACCAGCTTGGCAGTTATTGTCATGCTTTATTGATTTAGCGCCAACCTATTCTGCAGCCTGAAAGGTTTCATCATTGCCATTAATATCTGCCCGAGGAAAACAATCTATATTCCTTAAGGAAAGTGTCCACAATCCTAGAAGGACATAAAAACTCCATGAAGATAGTAGAGACAAGCAGTAAGAGGGCTCAAAAGTGCTCATTCAGAAAACATTTATGTCTGGCTGCCCATTGCCAGGAGGATGCATGGCAGCCCTATACTACCACCTACATGCTTTATGAATACAGCACTGAATTCATTCACAAGTCTTTGCCCTCTATTTTGGAGCTCAAGGTTATAGTGCATGGCAGGGTGCTAAGGTTGATTTTTTAATATGAAATTCAACATCCTTGGATATAGGATAAACCATATTATCCCCCCTGTGCCACCATGCAGCCTGTTCCATAATCAACAACTTCATAACATGAACATTTGTGTTGCGCAGTGATCCATTGATCTGCAACCTTGGCTCACCAGCTGTTAAGGAACTACAAGTCCCACAATGCAATGAAGGAGTCTAATGAAGGAGTCTAAAGGCAAATGCATTGTGGGACTTGTAGTTCCTTAACAGCTGGAGAGCCAAGGTTGCAGATCCCTGGGTGATAATCAAGACAATTCCATCTAAAATGTAGCCAAGTATCCATCACTTGCTGCAGCATAAAACTGTCATCCAGATCAGAAAGAGAAGCGCCAGTTGGATTATTCTCTTATGACTATAATGTGTCCACTTTATACATCTTAATTGCTTTTCTATGCACAATATTCCCCACAAATCAGGCTTTTCCCCTGGATACTCTCAGGACACACACACAGCAAATTCAGACATTTCTATTTTATCTCCGCTCCCGTGTGGGCTTTTAACAATACTTTTCTTCCTTTCCCCATAATTATTGAACTAAAGAATTAAATGCAAAAGAAAAAAAAAAAAAAGCTCCTTCTGTATTTTTTTTCCCCGGCAGGTCAGAACAATGCTAGTGGCTGTATTGAACTGCATTGTATGAAGTATTTCTGCAAAGAAAACAAATGAAGATTAATTCACAACGGTAAACTGGTCAATACAACCCTTTGGGCTCCGTTCAGGAACTATAGAAGTTAAGAAGTTTTAATTAGTGAAAATACAAGATTTATGTTATCCTTTCTAGGTACCCAGCAGCACCACAATTCATGTAAATATGAAGCATTCAGAATAGGTTTTTGTGTTCTTTTTTATTCTCTGGAGTTTGTCCTCGACTCAATAAAGCAAAACTTTCCATAATAATGGCTTTAGGCAACTTTTTGCACAGAGACAACTAAAGGAATACACAGTACAGTAAATCATATTGTACTAACATTGTTGGTTGTAATGAACAGCCACCTCTTTATAAATCCAATGACCTGCTCTCCTGATGCCTTATAACCAATACCATGGACCTATGGGCTTTGACTTTCAGTGGATTCTTATGTGATCCAACTCATGGGAACTCAGACCCACTAACTTTTGAGGTAGAATGCATGCTAATTCATTGCATGTAAGACAAATGCCCTAAGGTAAAGACCAGGAGTGAGCTCTCCTCTCTTTTTAGGAGAGTGCATGGGTGCTTCTCAATGTCATCATTTGGGATCCCTTCTCCACCTGCAAATGCCTTTTTACCATCCATGTCCCAATAATCCCAAAATTCCCAAAATCTCAGGAATGTGTCTCTCTACATGCAGCTTTGTGTCAGAGTCAGTTATTTTGAAAGACAGTTCTAATGCATTGTCTAGGCAAAGGGCCTGTAATTTGAAAAGCAACAAATAGCAATAATACTTTAAAGGGATACTGTCATGGGAAAAAATATTTATCTGATATGGGGCTAGACATATTGTCAATTTCCCAACTGCCCCAAGTCATGTGACTTATGCTCTGATAAACTTCAATCACTCTTTACTTCTGTACTGCAAGTTGGAGTGATATCACCCCTCTCCCTTTTCTCCCCCAGCAGCCAAACAAAAGAATAATGGGAAGGTAACCAGATAACAGCTCCCTAACACAAGATAACAGCTGCCTGGTAGATCTAAGAACAACACTCAATAGTAAAAACCAGGTCCCACTAAGACACATTCAGTTACATTGAGAAGGAAAAACAGCAGCCTGCCAGAAAGCATTTCTCTCCTAAAGTGCAGGCACAAGTCACATGACATGGGGCAGCTGGGAAATTGATAAAAAGTCTAGCCCCATGTCAGATTTCAAAATTGAATATAAAAAAATCTGTTTGCTCTTTTGAGAAATTAATTCCATGCAGAATTCTGCTGGAGCAGCACTATTAACTGATGCGTTTTGAAAAAACATGTTTTCTGATGACATGATCCCTTTAACCAGTGATCCCCATTAACCAGTGATCCCCAAGCTGGAAAGAGTCAAAAGAAGAAAGCAAATAATTCAAAAACTATACAAAATGAAGTCAAATTGAAAAGATGGAATTGGAATTAACTATTCTATAAGAGGCTAAGTTAACTTAAAGGGCACCTGTTGGGTAAAAATGTTATCTCCAACCAAAGTTGCAGGCTAATAGAGCCCGCATTCCGGTTGGGGATAACAGTAGTTGTTTTTTTGAAAAAATGCCCCCGTTATTGTTGCGCTACCTGCACCGGGAGGGAGCTCCTGCTACCAGCAGCCATTCAGTCACTCGCATGCGCATAATGAAAATGTGCCACAAATTGCTCATTGTGCGCCTGACCAGACATGGCTTCTCTCAGCAGGAGCTCCCTCCCGATTTGGGTAGCGGAGCGCTTGCGGGGGGGGGGATTTTTATTCCCCCACCGGGGATTACAGTAGTTTTATTAGCCAGCACCTTTGGTTGGGGATAACATTTTTACCCAACAGGTGCCCTTTAAAAGTGAACCACCCCTTTAACACCTGCACGTCGCCTGCCGTGCCTGCTTAGCCCAATGTAGGTCTATTTTTAATAATCCTGGGTGTGTTTTAAGTCTGTCTTGTCTGTTCGCTGACCTTGCCTGTCCCTGACATAGTTACATAGTTAAATTGGGTTGAAAAAAGACAAAGTCCATCAAGTTCAGCGCCTTGCCGAGTTTGCTGCCTGTCCTGACCCTTGCCTGTTTTTGACCATTCTCTTGGATCCTGATTCTGTTCTACATTACTGTTGGTTTTGACCCTGGCTACTACGGTCTCTGTTCCCCATCCTACCAGTACACTTTATGGTTCCCTTCCCCCTTGGTCCTCTCACTTTAAGACCTGGTGACATCCGAGTAGCAGAGGGTAGTGATGGGCGAATCTGTGCCGTTTCGAAATGACAAAAAATTTGTGAAACACATTGAAGTCAATGGGCGTCAAAATTATTTTGATGCACGTCAATTTTGACACGAGCGTCAATTTTTATACGCGTGACTATTTGGTCCTAATGCATTAAAGTCAATGGGCGTCCTAATAATTTTGAAGCATGCCAATTTTTATGCACGCACCAATTTTGACGCGCATCAATTTTTTTTTGAAGCATCGCATTTTTCACTGGCGAATTGTTGACGCACTTTCACAAATTCACTTGCAGCAAAACATGGAAAATCTCCACAAATTTGAGTCTGGCGAATTTATTCACCCATCACTAGCAGAGGGCTCTTCCCGAAGCAAAAGGCAGTTGTTATGGGTGGAAGAGTATCCCGAGAACGGGACCTTGGGATTTTGTTCTGGGTTTTGGAAAACCATACGTTACTGCAAGCTATTATTCTTATGAGATAAATGGTTTCAATTGGATAATCACATTGCATGATAGACAATTCTAAAACTGCAGTTTTTTACACTTTTCTGGTTGGGAAGGATCCATTTACTCAAGCAACATGGCACTAGTTTAAATGAAAGATGAATTTGAGTCTAAATAAAAAGATGACAATTTTAGAGGGAAGAGGTAAATAATTAAAAAAGCACATAGAAAAGTAAAAAAAGATCAGTTGCAAATTGTCTCAGAATTTTGGTGCCATATTATAAGATGATCTGCCCATTTCATTATTTGTGCCACTGGGTGTGGTTGTTACTCTTGCACCCCCTATAATTATGTCCCTGTGCATTCTGCCCTTTGTCTCCAGAAGCCCCTTTAATTTCAGTACGGATTTAGGCGAAATGTTTCTTTCTGTCCTTGTCACTGTACTGCACTGGCCTCTCTGGAAGTGGGGAAGAAAAGATGGAAGCTCTGCTAAGAAAGGCCATTCTTGGAAGCTGAAGGCATCTCTTTTATTGAGACACTTTGCTTGTTCCACAACTCTTAAATCAGAATTTATTTATTAGAAATGGCATCATCATCTTGCAGTGGGAAGCATCCAGAACATCAATCAAAAGGCACCCACTAGTCAGTTGTACTCCAACAGTAACTTTAGACTTGCAAGTTGGGCAACATCTACAGCAGGTCTACTTACAGTATCTTCTGTCATTGTGTCCTATACTGTACCTGCTCTCTCCTCTTCTCTTTCCCTTCCATCTGCAATTCCAGCATGTGCAACGACCAGAGTCCACCATGTGCACAAACACCCCCTTCCAAATCAAAGACATGTCAGGTCTGGATGAACAGTGATAATCGGGCAGTTGTAATATGTTTGTAGATGTTTTTACACTTCGGTGATGATAAAAAGAGAAAATTTAAATTCATACTTACCGAAATTTTCTTTTCCTGGTTACTATGGGCAGCCTTTACACAAAGGGTTATTTCCCACCTCTCAGGTCGATAGGACAGGTTAACATCCAACTCCTCCCCAAAAAAGAATAGCAACACCTATTAACCTTATATACACCCCTACTTCCTCTTTACTCTTGTCTTTTTGTCCGAGCTCATCATTAGGGAGGGTTTAGTGTAAAGGCTGCCCATAGTAACCAGGAAAAGAAAATTTCGGTAAGTATGAATTTAAATTTTCTCTTTTCCCCTGGTCACTATGGCAGCCTTCACACAAAGGGTGATATACATGAGCAATATTTTAGGGAGGGAAAATCAAAAAACTCTTTATCTTGCTGAACGAAAAAACTTTATTCACACACTGATTCCAAAATTTTTAACGCAACATTAGCTTCTTGAGTAGATCGCACATCTAAATGATAGTGCTTCAAAAATGTATTTGCAGAGCTCCATGATGCTGCCTTGCATACTTCTCCCATTGAAGCTTCTGCCTGAAAAGCCCATGAAGCACTGATTGCCCTTGTGGAGTGTGCCTTTACACCTCTTGGAAACCGAACCCCGACTTCCTGATAGGCCCTCTTAATGCAGTTTACTATCCACCTACTTATCGTAGTTGTGGACGCTGCTTTTCCTTTTTTATTCCCAGCTGGAATAATTAATAACTTTTTCTCTTTTCTCCATATCCTTGTTCTCTTAAGATATATCGACAAACATCTTACTACGTCCAGAGTATGCCATTCTGTTTCCCTTTCAGATATTGGCTCTGGATAGAACGCTGGTAGGATGATCTCTTTGTTCAAATGATGCTCTCTTACCACTTTTGGTAAGAACTCTGGCACTGTTCTCATCACCACCTTATCTGCTTGCAGCACTGTATATGGTTCTTCTGATGAAAGCGCCTGCAAGTCACTTACTCTTCTAGCTGAAGTGACTGCAATTAAAAAGGTTGTCTTCAGAGTTAACAACATCTCTGCCACTGTGTCTAGTGGTTCGAATGGTTCCTTTGTTAATGCTTTCAAGACTAGAGGCAAATTCCATGTTGCTGAAAGCTTTTTGACTGGCGGTCTCAGATGTAGTACTCCTGTTAAGAACTTTACTATCTTTTGGTCTCTCGCCCACTGCTTTTCTGTTAATACAGAAATTGCTGATGTCTGTAATTTTAGAGTCCTCACACTCAGGTTTTTATCAAATCCTGCTTGGAGAAAGTCCAATACATGGGACACTGTTACTTGCTCAGGAGTGACTCCTTTCTTAAGTAACCACGGCAAAAACACCTTCCATACTCTTTGATAAGTTTTATTAGTTGAAGGTTTTCTTGCGGCCAACATTGTTTTAATTACTGCCTCTGAGAATCCTTCTTTTATTAGCCTACTCCTTTCAATCTCCAAGCCTTCAGGGATAATCCCTGCGGACCTGGATGTATCATTGGACCCTGAAGAAGTAGGTCTGTCCTCATTGGAAGCGTCCATGGATTGTCTATCAACATTGATCTCAGCAATGGATACCAGACTCTCCTGGGCCAATCTGGAAGGATTGCTATCACATTGGCCCTCTCCCTCTTTATTTTCCTGAGTACCCTCGGGATTAATGGGTATGGAGGAAAGATGTATAACAGACCCTGACTCCAATCTTGCACCAGAGCATCCGTCGCTAGTGCTTGATAACAATGCGTCCTCGCATAGAATTGCTTTACTTTTCGATTTTTTTCTGTTGCCATTAGGTCCACAACTGGTTGCCCCCATCTTTGTACAATCTTCAGGAATATTTCCTGACTCAGCTCCCACTCGTGTTTGTTGATTGTCGTCCGACTCAAAAAGTCTGCTACCTGATTGAGTTTTCCTGGGATATGTAACGCTGACAGATCTTGAAGGTATTTTTCTCCCCATCTCATAATGGGTTTTAGTTCCTCCAACAAATTCTTGCTGCGAGTACCCCCTTGCTTCTTGATGTACATCACTGCTGCTAGATTGTCCGTCTTCACCATCAAAGAAGTTCCGTATAATTGCTGATTTAGAGTTTGGATTGCCTTCCAGACCGCTCTCAGTTCCAAAATGTTGGATGATAGGTGCTTTTCTTCTGCACTCCATCTCCCTTGAACATAAATCTGATTTAGGTGTGCTCCCCAGCCCCACGGGCTTGAGTCTGTTGTCAACACCGTCCACTGCACCTCTACTAGGGACTTTCCCCTGGTCAGATTTTCTTGTGAAAGCCACCATCTCATTTCCTCTTGAACCTGATCCGCAATCAGAAATTTCTGACTCCATGACTGATCTGATCGTCTCCACTGTCGAATGAAACTTTGTTGCAGAGGTCTTATATGCCATCTCGCCCATCTTACCATTGGAATTGTTGAATTCAACAATCCCAAGACACTTGCTATTTTCCTTGCTGGCCAAGTGGACCTTTGAAGAAATTGTGCCATGACTATCCTTATCTTGATCTTTTTGTCCTCTGGTAATGTTACTAAGGCTTGTTCTGTCAAGAACCTTGCCCCTAGATATACCAGATCCTGTGTGGGCCGCCATTGACTTTTTTCCATATTCAGTCTCCAGCCATGACCCTGAAGTATATCTATCACTACATCTCGATGAATCTCTAGTATTCTTGAATCTTCCGCCTTTAGCAAAATGTCGTCTAAATAGTGGTATATTAAAATACCCCTTTTCCTGATTTCTGCTATCAGAGCTTGCAAGACCTTTGTGAATACTCGCGGAGACGTCGCTAATCCGAACGGCAGGCATGTGAACTGGAAATGCTTGTCTGCCCCTATCGCAAATCGAAGAAATCTCTGATGACTCTTTGCGATCGGTATGTGCAAATATGCATCTTTTAGATCCAACGACAACATCCAATCTGTTGGTTGCATCTCCGCAATAATTGTCTGAATTGACTCCATCCTGAATTTTTTTACCTTCAGATAAACATTTATGGGCCTTAAATCCAAGACTGGCCGGTAGTCCCCCGTCTTCTTTTTCAACAGGAACATTGAAGAGTAAAAACCCGTCTTTCTCTCTTCCTGAGGTACTGGAACAATGGCCCCATCCATCAACAGTTGTTGTACATAACTTAACATAATCTCTCTCCTTTTCTTGTCTACTGGAACATTCGACATCGTAAAATAACTGTTTCTTGGTGTTCTGTCGAACTCCAGGTAGTATCCTTCTCTTATTATCTGTAATACCCACTGATCCTTTGTAGACTTCGTCCAAACCTCCACAAAACGTTCTAATCTTCTGGGTATCAACGAAGTTTGGACTGCCGAATCCTCAATACATTTTTCTATCTTGCCCTGCAATTCTTGTTCCTCTTCCTCTCTGTTGTCTAAAAAGAGTACTCTGACCTCCCCTCCACTGACTGGATGTGGAGTTTCTCGTTGTCGTTCTGTTAAACCTCTGATCTCTAGGGAATTTTCTCTCCTGAAAAAACTGTTTGTTCTTATTCCCTTCTCCTCTCATTGATGCCCTCTCTTGTGGAAGAAACACACTCTTACCTCCTGTAACTTTCTTGATTATTTCTTCCAATTTTTCTCCGAACAGCATTGTACCTTCAAATGGTAAATTGCAAAGGCTTATCTTTGACGCTTTATCCGCTGTCCATGATCTCAACCACAACGCTCTTCGTGCTGCTACAGATAACGCCATTGCTCTGGATGATGCTTTGACCAAATCGACTGACGCTTCCGCGATGAAATCCGTCGCAAGCTTTACTTCCTCCAAGGAATCAACAATATATGCTCTATTTACTCCCCCTTTTAGAGCTCTTTCTATATTCTGAATCCAACATTGCAATGCTCTCGAAACCGATGTTAATGCTAGTGCTGGTTTCGTAGTCGCGCCCAACGCCACATGCGATTTTCTTAACGATGTTTCAATTTTCTTATCCATTGGATTCTGAAAAGATGCCACATCTTCCACTGGTAACGCTGTTCTCCTTGACAACCGAGCTACTGCAGCATCTACTTTAGGGGGTTTGTTTAGTACCTGCTCCTCCTGTAGAGAAAAAGGATATTTTTTAAATATCTTAGTTGGAATTGGATATCTTCCCTCTGTCTTTTCCCACTCCTTTGATATAATTTCCTTTATCACTTCATGTACTGGAAAAGTTGCTTTTTCCTTTTTTAAAGACTTAAAAGGATTAAATGAAGATGTGTGCGCCTCCTGTGGTTCAGGCAACTCTAACTGTGCTCTGACTGCCTTTATTAATGGTTCTACTAGTGAGAGATCAAATGAAGATTTAACCTCTTCCTCCTCTGACCCTTCTTCTGATGAATCGTCTGACATCAGCTCTCTTACGTGTTGTCTTTCACTTCTATGTAAAGGTCTCTCTACCTCTGTTTCTAGATCAGTTCTGGATCTTTTTCTGGCTTCTTGCACTCCTTCTGAAACAGCCTCCTTTATCCATCTTAAGATGTCTGCTGTATCTGCTGCTGCATCCCCAGCCAGCCTTCTTGAGCAACGATCACAAAACTTTGAGTGTTTTTGTGCTGTATTCTGGCATGCTACACAGACCTTGTTCTTCTCCTTGCTACTCCTCTTCCTGGGCATAGGCACACTGACAAGTAAAGAACCAAAAATATCATTACAAAAGCTGCACTCTTTTACCCTCTTAAGACACAAACCTACCTCTTTACATGGCTCACCTCCTAATACTCTGGGCAGCATTTTCTGGGCTACTAGGCACCTGTGGCTCCATCATTGAGCAATCTAATAAACACCGAAAAGAAACAATCATGAGAGCCTTTTAAATAAAAACGCTCCCTAAAACAAAAGCCTATTCTCTTACCTCTTCAGTCACCAAACGCTCCACTCTCCTTGCGTGCAGCACAAGACGCGCCCGCCTCTCCAGCACATAGAAGTTTGATACACGCTGGACTGACGTCATCAGTAAGCGCCTGAAGTATGGGCACGTCCTGTGCTAGCGCCCACAAAGAAAATGGCGCCATCCGCCTCTTCCCTATCCTATGTGCACAGAGAGAGAGAGAGAGAGTTCCCTGGTGCCGCCCACAACCTGGTGTAACACGCAGGTATGTTATTTTCCCTGCCTGGACGCAGAGCATATCGCATATATACCCCGGGCTGCCTAGTAACGGGGTCATGGTTAGCCTGTTCCTCTGTGAGGCAACACTTTTTGCATAACCCTTCCAGGGAGAGAGGCGCAAAAACTCCCTAGGTTTTATGGATCCCATATTGGGTTCCTGGTGAGCCATAAAATAAAATATTCTCTAGAGCCTTCCAAGCCCTAAAAAAAAAATTTTCTTTTTCGTCCTATCTCCAGCGAGGACAGGAAAAAAAGACAAGAGTAAAGAGGAAGTAGGGGTGTATATAAGGTTAATAGGTGTTGCTATTCTTTTTTGGGGAGGAGTTGGATGTTAACCTGTCCTATCGACCTGAGAGGTGGGAAATAACCCTTTGTGTGAAGGCTGCCATAGTGACCAGGGGAAAACAATATTCTGGGTGTTTATTGAGCTACAAAGATGGAGGGTTGTGAACTATAATAAACTCATGTCAATCAGGCTAGCAGAGCATTGAGAAAATATGGGCCAGCCTTCAAAGAACATTTTCTGTACAAGTTTCTGCAGCCAAAAAAAGCCAAGTGTTTCTTTTGCAGAACATAATGACTTTCCAACAGGCTGCAAAACGTGGTTAAGCTCCAGTGCTCCTTCCCTTGCCGTGCTTGCATTCGTTCTGTTCCTCTGCCTCGCATCTGAGATTATTGTTCGGCCGGCGGATTGAAATCTCGGTGATGAAATGGCAGCATAAAGATATGATTAGTTGTAGGGCTGCAGAAGGAGCGTAAAAAGCCATTTATTTCTCCAAAACATAACATATCTCCTTTTCCGCCCTATCAACAATACAATAAAACACTGCATCTTCTTTGTTTTCTCCCTTCTGTGCTCACAATATAATCTATAGTAATACTGAAACTTTATGTTTTGCTGCTAGAAGCCTTGCTTGTTCTTAAAGGGAGGAAAAGAGAAATGGAACTCACCAGAGCTTTTCATCCCCACTGTATTACAGCTCTTTAAAATCTCACAATACTTAAATATAGTCGGCTCCAGTAAGGTGACTGCAATGGCAAACTAAGAACAGTCCAGCAGGTAGAACTACAACCCACAGTATTGATAGCTGACAGCTACAATTGTCTAGGAGGCCTGACTTTACTGTGATGTTTGGAGTCCTAATGCCTCAGATCGGTTGACAGTTAGTGGTGAAATTCAAGGGATTCACAGTTCAC
Source organism: Xenopus petersii (assembly GCA_038501925.1). Lineage (NCBI taxonomy): Eukaryota > Metazoa > Chordata > Amphibia > Anura > Pipidae > Xenopus > Xenopus petersii. The sequence goes on from CM076682.1 coordinate 154,430,793, forward strand.
TCATCTCTTAGTTTATGGGTTATCCCCTAAGACTGCAGTTTACAAACTGTGAAGATTTCTTCCCCTGGGGGACTTGGAGCTTCGGTCTGAAGGCCAGATAGAGTAAGTTTTGGAGAGAATATCTTCTTGCTTTCCTAGATGCAACTAAACAGGCCCGGATTTGTAGAAAGGCCACCAAGGCCCAGGCCTAGGACGGCAGGATTTTAGGGGGTGGCATGAAGCCCAACCACACCCACATTGGTTCAGAAGCTCTGGAGCTGATCATGAAATATAATAGTTTTTAAATCCCCCATACACCAATCCCCAGTACTCCCGACCTTGTGATGAAAATTTGTGCATGTTAAGGGGACAGGGGTGACGAATGACAGTGGCCTAGGGGGCGCCCTCCATGTCAATCTGGCCTTGCACCTAAAGAAGATATTCTTCAGACTCTGGCACTTCAAAGTTTTCCTGTATCTGTAACCCTGTTATGAGCTAAAGGGAACCCTATTCAAAGGTTGGACCTCCCAAGTGGAGCTTGATCTACAAACCGCTGCTTTAATGGAATCATTCTTTCAGCAACAAAGAATGCAGCCGAATTTTTTTGTGGTTGAAAAGGGCCATTTAACATTTCCGAGAGAATTCTGCACAATTCAAAGGAAATACTTTAGCTGGAATAACTTTATAGTAACTCTTATTAAAGGTTAATGAGCAATCGTAGAAAATGACATATTCTCACAGGCATATGCACATGCTGGAACTTGTATATACAGTATCAATATAAACATTTAGCAACTAGTTCTGCTCTTTCCTTTTCTTCTCAGCATTATTTTGCAGTCAGCTTAAGGTGTAGACCTGAGTTGGGGGTGCATGACTTGTACAAGCTGTTCAGTCTGACTAGTCCCAGACCCTTGCTTCCACCCTCTTGTTGCTATGCCAGCCATCCTCCATAGGACACATAGGTGTAAGCTACTTACCTAGGGGACGGCAGGGACGCCTGCCACCCCCTCGACGGGGACGCCCGTCTCACTTCCCCGCCGCCGATGCGGCTAGGCCTCAGGCGCCGGCTCCTATGGAGCGCGCGGCGCGCATGCGCCGGAATTAAAGGCATAGTCACGCTGGCGCGATTGCGCAGGCGCTGGCGCTGATTCGCCAGCGTCCAATGGCGCCAAATTCAAATCTTTAAATGGCCAGTAGTCCTTTTGTGCCTTGCCCAACGTAGGTTCTGTATACTGTTCCTGGGTGCGATTATTTCTGTGATTCTTGTTGTGACCTTTGGCTATTCCTGATTCCTGTTTGACTTCCGCCTGCCCTGACCCTTTGGCTTGTTCCTGACTACTCTTTGGATTCTGTTCTGTACTTCGACCCTGTTTGTTGCTGACCTGGCCTGTGACCTCGATTACTCTTTTGCTTACCGATTTTGTACTGCATTCCCGATTGGTTTCGACTCGGCCCGTTCCTGGACTTTGATAACCTTTACGTTAAGTTCCCTTGCTCGCCCAGAGTTCTTCCCTCAGTCTCCTCACTATTAAGTCCTGGCGGCATCCGAGTAGCGGAGGGCCCCACCCGACGTGAAAGGCGGCGGTTATAGGCCGAAGCGTGAGCCGAGCCCAGGACATTGGGGTTTACTCTGGGTTGTGGGATACTGAACGTTACAATAGGGCAGTCAACTGAAACCCATATGACTCGGGATCCAGACCTTCAGAGACTTCAAAAAACCCCACTTAGATTTCCATTTATACCAGAGTCTAAAGATTGTCTCTTCGCATTCCCCTGCTTCCCACTTCAGCTGTAACTGTACTCTCACTACCCCAATTAATTCCTTTAGGGTGAGTGGTTGGGGTCCTGCCAGCAAGCACTGACTGGAAGAGGAAGACCCCAGTTTCCTATTCCCCTTGACCTGCCTGTACTCTCTCCATGATCTCAACAGCCTCCCTGTTCATGGTCCCATCAAGGCACCTCTCCCTACAAGTATAGAGCTCACATCTATAAATACTGAGTTTTATTTTTTAAAGTTTTAACAGTACCTGTATCTGTCGCTTACGAAAGGTTTCAGCATGAGTGGGTGGAAAAGAAGCAAACTATGGGTACTTCATACATTTAATTTATCCTGATGGGTTGTAGATATCCACCCACCGAAGTAGTTTCATTAGATGAGCTGAAGGACTTTTTGGTCTTTTCTGCAGTCATTTGTTATGTTGCCTCTGCTCCAGTATAAAAGGCTTCCCCCACCCTAGTACACGACTCTTCCATAGAGATCAACTGAAGGACCTGTGAGTACTTGCTACACCGGCTGAAAGAATAAAACCTATACAAAACCTTCACAAATATTTGTAATTGCCATTTAAACCGTTGCATTGCAGAGCATTTCAGACTCATTTATTGCTACGCTAAGATGTCACACACTGAGCTATGTTTGCCAGCAATTAATTAGAACTAGTTCAGAACTTGATCATTTTCTCCTGTGATTACCTACGTCTTCATTCCTTCCCTGTAATACGGATCTATACAATGCTAATTTGCCCGTAAGAATCCCCTTTTCTCTGCCTATAGCTGATAATATTGTCAAATGAATACAAATGTTGCCATATCGGTTATCTATTAAATTTGCTATTGGAAATGGGGAATAAATCCAGTCTAGGAAAACGTGTCGTAATCACGGATGGAAAAACTTAAGCAGCCGGAGAGTACAAATCAATAAGAGAAAAGAGCAGCAATCCAATTGATTGGCTTTTTTTTTATACGTGTGTATGTGGAAAAATTGACTTTTTACTGAGCATAACATCGGGCGCTGGAATTTCTCCCGAGATGGAACGAGCAGTGAGTAATGTTTAGTTCCTTCAGCGGAATCTAGTTGAATGGCTTCGAATCTAATGGAATATCTAAGAGCATCATTTAAATTTAGTACGGTAGGTTGGAAGGCATTTCTACAGTACATTGCATTGGGATTGCCGAGTGTGATATATTAATCCATTTCACCTTCCTTTTCATTTTTTTCTGGGCTGTTGAAGAATAAGATATGAATATACAAATTTAAAGTTGCTGGAGACATGAATACACAAATCCCCGAACTTTCTGGCCAAGCGTTTAACCTATACGGAGGCGTGTGTGATAGATAACAGGGCTAGGGTATTATTCAGCTGCATTGCTGTTATATTATACTGTGTATATGCTCTACGTGCCATAAACCAGTGGAGTAGGGGGTTAATGAGCCGTGAATGGAATCTGACCCCTATCTATCTCTCTGGTTAAGTACTAAGACCATGGGGCAGATTTACTAAATGGTGAAGTGGCCGTCGAAAGAGAAAATTCGCCAGAAATCCAATCCGCAGGAACATCTACTAACAGGTGTAGAGGAAAATTCGCTAACGAAAGAGTATATCGCTAACAAAGTTTCGCTCTCTATCGACAGGCGAATTTTTGCTCAGGCGAATGATCGTTACTCCGCAAATTCACTAAAGTGCGACTTTTACAGAACGTTACCTCTTTCGCCACCTTAGACCCGGCGAACTGATAAGATGAAACCACATCCTCCTCAGTCTTATTTCAGCGACATCATTTAGGGTGGGCTCATGTCTAGGGCTTTAGAGGATCTTTTGTTTTTATTTTGCTTCCTTGGACATTTGTAATAATAAGTGGCCACTTCAAGCATTTGCACCAACATCTCTAATAAAGACATTTATATGACTTATATGTACCCGCCCTATTCAAATAGACCTAAGTGTAAGTGTACTAACGAAGTTTCCCTAGGCAGAAACCTGTCCAGTTTTGACCAAGACAGCCTGGTTTTTTAAGGGTTTTCCGGGTCAAAACTACCTGCCCGGTTTTCCAAATTAGGAAATCTGGACAGGATTCCCTGAGATTGATACAGCAAACGCAACCTTCAGGTTTGTTTAAAGGAGACATATAGCACAAGTCAAACCCACCCACCCCCTAGGGTTGCCACCTGTCCAGTTTTGACCAAAATAGCCTGGTTTTTAAAGGTTTGTCTGGGACAAAACTGCCTGCCTGGTTTTCCAAAATGGAAATCTGGACAGGATTCCCTGAGAATGATGCAGCAATCGACCAATCCCCGATGACCATGTCATAGCCCCTTCCACTATGCCATTGTCCCACCCCAATATCAACCTGCCACGTCACATCATTGATCTGCCCTCCACAGCCAGGGAAAAGATGGCACTCCTAATGGAATAATACATGGTACTGATTTTACGAGTTAAAAATTAATATTATCTGGTCCTTTATTGGAGCGCCCTATAGATCTGCTACAGTCACTCTTGGTGTTTCAAATGAGGAGTGGTCATGTCCTAGTAGTCCATGCCAGTAGGAGGGGAATAGTCAATAACAGCCCTGAGGTCACACAAGCAAACGTAGGCTTCAGTTCCCTATCAGGTCAGCCTAGCTGCTGATTGGTTCCTATGCTACAGTGCAGTTTGCTGAGTGCTGCTGGCTCCCCTGCACAGCTGGAAAAGGAGGCAGCAGGAAGTGGAACACATGGGTGGGACTACCAGGGTTTTAGAAGAAATTTTTAATTTCAATATGAAACACTACTTTTTTAAGCACATTCCTTCTGTATTATTGTTATTATTATCAACTTGTATTTTAAGATTGACAACATATTGCACAGCACTGTAAAATAAATGTGTTTATACAAGGAAATCACAAGAATTATAGCACACATATAGCATACAGAGTTACATACATAATGACCAGTACTGGTACAAAAGGTGAGAAAGGCCTTGTGCAGAAGAGCTTACAATCTAAAAGGGGAAGGGAACAAGACACAAGGTGTGGGAGTAGGAAAGATCAGAAATAAACAGGTGAGAGATGTTGCATATGGTATTGCATTTGGTAACTAGACAGAGTGAGGGTAGGCTTCTCTTAATAAGTGTGTTTTAAGAGATTTTTTGAAAGCAGAAAGGTTGGGAGAAATTCGGACAAACCATGGGAGAGAGTTCCAGAGGAGGGGTGCAGCCCTTGCAAAGTCTTGGATGTGAGCATGTGAAGAGGTAATGAGAGAAGAGTTGAGGAGCAGATCAGTAGAGGAGCGTAGTAAGCGATTGGGTGAGTATATAGAGATGAGTTCAGAGATGTAGGGTGGGGCAGAGTTATGAAGTGCGTTGAATGTCAGGGTCATTAATTATAATTTTATTCTGAAAGGTAGCGGAAGCCGGTGTAGCAGAGGAGGAGCGGTTGCTTAGGTGTATGAGCCTGGCAGCAGTGTTCATTGTGGACTGGAGAGGTGACAGTTTTTGGAGGGGAAGGCCAATTAATAGAGAGTTACAGTAGTCTAGACGTGATACGATGAGAAAGTGAATAAGAATTTTGGCGGCATCTTGGTTGATAAATGATCGTATTTTGGATATGTTCCTTAGGTGAAATTGACGTGATTTAATTAGTCACTGGATATGAGGAGTGAAGGACAGGGCAGAATCTAGGGTAACCCCAAGGCACTGGGCCTGGGGAGATAGTGGAGTTGTTAACTACGTTAGTATGAGACGCTAACGTCATTCTCTCCGTCTCTTATCTCCCAGCGCGTCTCTCTGTGCAGGCACATAATTCCGGGTTTAGGACCAAAGTGACGCTTAACGCATCTAGCGCCAGCGTCACTTTTGTCCTGAACACGGAAGTGCTGGGAGGTAAGAGACAGAGAGAATTTCCTGGCACATCTCACAGTTGGAAACCTCTGGGATATTACGGGTGTTAGTTGGGTGTTAGAATATAACTTGTTTTTCACATACTATGTTTCCTTTAAGACCACAAATGTAAATTGCATTTTTGAACCCACAGAGTCAAGCTTTTTACCCACAATATATAATATCATTTACATCCACAAGTAGAGTGCAATTTTAGGCACAATTGCCATATTTTTACCCAGAAGGCAGTGTTTTTGTCCCCAGGATTCCAGCATTGTTATTTTCACATGCCTGATGCAAATGCAGCCGATGTGTCAAAATAAATGCAATGTTTGCACTTCATCCAAATCGGATGCTATCGCACCAGTCATTTTTAGTGTGAGTGACGTATGCTGCCTACTCTTTAGTTGCAAGTGCGCTGTGCTCATTAGTGATGGGCGGATTTATTCGCCAGGCGTGAATTCCCGAGATTCGCCCCCGGCGAATAAATTTGTGAAACCGCCTCGAAAATTCGCCAACGTCAAAAAAAATGCCGGCCGGCGCTGTTTCGCAATTTCTCGCCGTTTCCATCACTAGTGCTGATGATGCAGAGAACAGGAGACAGGAGCACAGCAGGAATCACATATTTATTTTATTAAGCATTTTTATTTAAGTAAGTAAATATTTATTTGAAGTACCTGGATGTTTTTTTACACACCGGAAAAATTGCGGTCATGTATGACCCCCTATAGTGTTTTTTTCCTACAATTCCAATGCCCACCGCAAATCGAATGCAAGTTATGATATTACTTCACTTCCAGCTGTCTGTGTTAAAAAGACGTTTAAACCATGATTAATGAGAATTTCGAGTTGAAATCATTCTATTTCAGGTGAAAACCCTTTGACAATTACCCTTTATGAAAATAATTGCACAGGACGTGTCCCGGAGACGGTACTTATGTTTGTATGTGTTTCATAATTAGATTTGGTTTGGTTGGTAATATGAGGAAAGGTGCTTTACATATTTACATACACAATGAGTGCAAATGCAAAGTGCTGTGAACTCATTGGTGCCGGGAATCCTGAACTGTTAATAAATGGATTACAATAATTATCTGGAAATGCCAAGGAAGCTATAAGCAGTCAGGCAGATAATTAGTAAAGTGTATTTCGCTCTTTGTCCCTATCTGCTGGCTATAATAAAGGAACAATAACAGTTTTTACATTTATAATATTCTGATGAAATTGTACAGCTAATTAAGTCGAACACAGGAACCTGCACACTGCAGGGACTGTATAATACTAATCCATTCCATCTTTCAGACTCCTATTTTGGTACAGATATAGAATCTGTAGAATCTAGTATCCGGAAACCCATTATCCAGAAAGCTCCGAATTATAAAAAGGCTGTCTCCCATAGATTTCATTATAATGAAATAATTCAGATTTTCCTTTTTTTCATTATAATAATAAAACAGTACATTGTACATGATACCAACTAATATATAATTAATCCTTATTGGGGGGCAATATTTATTTAGGTGGTTATTTAATAAAGATCGAGTTTGTGAGCTTGGTGAGGTTTTTTTATACCTCCAATGAAGTCACGGCTCAAATGTTAGAAAATCTTTAATTGAATGTAAAAAATTCCAATCAGTAAACCTGGATACTTGAACTAATAATCAAGTTTTCAGCAAAAAAAAAACCCTTGAATTTCTCAACTTAATCAAGTTTTCGAGCAAATTACACCCAAAAAAAACCTGAACATCATGAGGGCTACAAATGTCTTCAATGGTTTAAGGGACCTTGAGTATTTTTAGATTCCAGCTTTGGGGTTTAATAAATCTCTTTGGTTTTTTTTAATCATTTTTTTTAAGCTGAAGTATTGATTGAAAAATACCCTAGAAAAGTAAAATTTTTCATGTTAAATACAATTCGAACTTTAATAAATCTGCCCCTTAATGTTTAAATTATTTTTTAGTAGGCTTAAAGTATGGAGATCGGAATTACAGAAAGAAACCTTATCCAGAATATCCCAACCATTCTTTAAGTGCCTAAGCTCAGTAAGTGACAGCAGCACAGAGCATGTGCAGTGAATCAGCAGAAAAGAAGACGGGGAGCTACTGGGGCATCTTTGGAGACACAGATCTTTACTGCTAAAGGGCTGTGGTTGCCTTGGGCTGGTACAGAAGCACAAAACATAATTTACAACATTTCTAGCTACTTCTTTAGTTAAGCTTTAGTTCTCCTTTAAATGTAGCTCCCAGGGGCCTCACAGCAGGTGCTTATTTTTGAATTCCTGGCTTGGAGACACGTTTTGGTTGCATAAAAAACAGGCCAAATGGAGCCTCCTGTAGTCTGTCAATCCACATAGGGACTACCAAATAGCCAATCATATCCTTTATTTGTCACCCCCCCCCCCACCCAAAGAACTTTTTTCATGCTTGTTTTGCTCCCTGTTTTTTTCATTTGAATGTTGCTCATTGTTAAAAAAAGGTTGGGGACACCCTTTCTGGAGCCTGGAGCAGTGGTATGGGGCTAAAGTTGCATTCAGGACCATGAGTTGCATGTGGCGGGTTGTTAATCTGAAAACACCAGCCACAGAGCTATCTAAACACTGTTCTTTAGCAGTAATTATTTTCATTTTGATTTTCCAATAAATGTTTAGTGGGATGTATGAACAGAGCTTCATCTTCACCAGGAGGCTTATTTATGGAACTACTTATGTTTAATAATAAATTTGGGAGCTGCTATACGGCTTTTTTAATAAATGTTGAGCAGGATATATGAGCGTAGCTTTATCTTCACCGAGAGACCTACATATATGGATGCTTGTATTTATTAATAAAGTTGGCAACTGATATACTGTTCACCTTATCAAACACATTTCTGTTCATGTAGAATGGTGTGGCAATACTGGGTTCTCTCAGGAGTCCCAGGTTCAGTTCCGGCTTAACCACTACTAGAGTCTTGTTTGTCTGTATGCCACTGATATACTGTGTTTCATTAGGAAGCAACCGTTTTCTCCCAAAAAACATATTGGTAGCTCCACTTTCCCACAGACTGATGCGGGTGAATAAATGTGCTCTGTAATCACAAGGCAATATGCTAATCCTTGATAAATAAAGGTTAATTTAAAATAATAATAATAATGATGAGTTGCAGTTGGGTCCTATACAAACCATTTTGAGTGAGGGATCTCAAAACACACCTTAAAAAGACGAGCCGTGCCCAAGGTCCCAAACTTGATGACTTCTTCTATGTCCTCCAAAATCATTCAACATTTTTCAGGGATGATCGAGATATCACTGCAGACCTACCTGGAGCCCTTTAGTGGTTAAAGTACAAAGGGATACTGGAGAATATCCCAGTTCCTCTGTATTCTCAACAGACCACTCTATACCCATGCCATTTCCTACTCTCAGCTTACCTCAAAAAGACGAGCTGTGTGTGCTCAAGATCCCAAACTTAATCACTTCTTCTATGTCCTCCAAAATCATTCAACATTTTTCAGGGATGATCGAGATACCACAAAAGACCTACCTGGAGCCCTTTAGTGGTTAAAGAACAAAGGAATACTGGAGAATATCTCAACATACCACTCTACACCCATGCCATTTACTACTCTCAGCTTAGCTTCCAATCTACACTGAGCCCTTCGTGATCTTCCATTAGCCCTCTCCATTATTATTGGCCCCATTCACCCATCTCCATTAGTGCTTAGGCTCCTTCATCTTCCCTTAAGTCTTACTCCTTCAATAGACCACCATAACACATCAGTCCCTCCATGATCCATCATCTACAGTAGCTAGCAAGTGCAAGACCACTGAGCAGTGTGCTGTTATGGTTGGTGGTGATTCAGGCAGGGTTGATAAAGAGATTTTTAGTTCAAGGTTTCCCAACATTTTGTTTACCCTTCAGCTACATTCAAATGTAAAGAGGTTGGAGTTGTGGAGCAACACAAGCATGAAAAAAGTCCCTGGGGATACCAAATAACAGCTGTAATTGGTTATAAGTCTCTATGTGGACTGGCAGCCTACAGGAGGCTCTGTTTGTCAGTACACCTGTTTTTTTATCCAACCAAAACTTGCCTGGAATTTAAACATAAGCACCTGCGTTGAGGCCACTGGGAGCAACATCCAAGGGGTTGGGGAGCAACATGAATGAAAAAGATAGCAGGAGACAGAGAAACAAGAAAATGTTGAAGGTCTACAGTCTGCTTGACTAGGGGTATCCTAGGTCAGGCTACTCTGGTGGGCCCAGTTGCTGTTGTCCAACATTACATGTACAGCTGAAGGCTGCTGAGGGTGCTAAAAGTTATCAAACATCAGAAATACCATATAGGCTGGATACAAAATATAAATAATGGGGCCCTCAGAGTTTTGGTCTGGGCCCTGACCCCAACATACAGGTATATGTGGGTTGGAAATACACCATGCAGTATATACTGTACATTTAAAGTAAAATAGTACCTGACAAATAATTAGTAGATTTAAAAAAAGAAGTCATTGTTAATTGAAAACAAACAACAAATTACGTACCAAAAATCCTTTTTATAACCCAGGCAGGAGGTAATTCACATGAATATGAAATGCTTTAGAAAACACAGTCATATTGTGCTTAAAATGAGTGCCTTCTTTGCTTTAGTCTCTGTGCCGAGCCCCCTCCAGTCCTGGATATTGATTCTTCCCCAACCTGTTGTGCGAGAAAAAGTAATTTAGCGATGGTGCCTACTGCCAAGCTTGGGAAATCACTGTGTCCCATGAGGAGCATGGACAAGAGAAGAGAAGTGGAGAAATAAACGAACAGGCCGTTATTTTATGAACATTATGTATATTCTACAAGTGTTGTCCCAGTTTCATCAGATTTTCAGTGATTTTAATAAATACAATTACTAGTTTTTATATCATTCAGCTTTTTAACAAATGACTTCCCTCTTCTTTACATATGATCTGCTAGAGCTAGACCTTGGGATTCACAAAAGGTTGGGCTTTCAAGGGCCTCACAGAGGGTGGAAGGATGATAGGCTGGGGGGTATCAGTAGGACAAGATGCCTAGAGTAAGGCTAATTTAGATGAGGCAGTTTTAGCACTGGGGTATTTCTGCTGGTGAAGAAATGTCAGAAACAGGTTGTGTTTATGGTTGATACTTGGAGATGTAAGGGGTTATTTACAATTACTCAGGGCATGGTATATAAAAATCCACGTGCGTTCTGCTCATGAGGAGCTGGTGAGGAGAGGCAAGTACTGTAGGTCCCCTGCCCATTAGTGATGTATGGGTTGACCTGAAAACCCACAGTTGCCCACGGGTTTACTACTAGGAGGGTTTGATTTGAAATTTGGGCACCCATTGGGGGTTAGGGTTGGGTGAGGGTCAGACTGGGGAAGTATACTCCGCCACTGCTCCTGAAGATCCCATGTTTTGGAAGCAGTTGTGGTAAGGGGAGGTGAATATAGACGCTTGTAGGAGTCGGGTGCAGGTGCTACAATGTTAAGATTTCCAGCTTTGGGTCAAGTGCGGGTTGAGGTTTTCCTGACTCGCAGATCACTACTACCCATCCCATGTCATTGAGGCAGCATCAAAACCCTGTACTTACTCTTTGCCCTATGGCAGGTGAAAGGCTTTGAGCTGCCTTGAGTCTGATGACTCTACACCTAGGATTTTTATTCATCATGACGTGCAGATCAAAGCCAAATCCCAGATGCAAGAGCTTTTTAAATGAGCACTAAGGGAGTGCCTTTTGCACCACCTAATGCTCTTGTACTTGTGTCCAGGTTTTCAGTACATGACCCCTTTAAGATGTCACTGTTGTCGTTTTGGCCTTCTGTTGCCATCTTGCCCTACTATGTCTATGTCTACCCTTTCTAACCATGACTGCCGATCAGTGTGGCCCCCAAGTCACATCTAATTAAATGCTCTAATGATTGTAAAGCACTGCGTATCTTGACAGCACTATATAAATAAATGATGATGATGATGATTGTCCCATTGCCCTAAACTGTGCAAAAATATAAACTAATAGAAACAGGACAATTTGTGTGATGTTTTTTCTTTATATACTCCATTTTATGCAACCTCTGAAAGGCATGGGTATCCGCCAGCACCCCAGCGATCACAAAAGTGCGAATTATGGAGACACATTGGATAATCCTATCACAGTAACTACACAGAATCAACACCTCTGTGAATTTCTTCAGGTGTCACCTCTTTAAAGAGTTACAATGTGCCATTGTGATTGGATTATTGGAAGAGTTTATATGACGAGAATTTCCCACACCGGTCAGTTGAACTGAAGAAGCTGCTCGGATGAGTAGTGAAACGTCTTCATTGATTACTCAGCAAGTCCAGTTGTTTTTAGATTTACCTATACTAGATATACTATGACCTGGATGAATGAAAATCTTCATAGTCATACGGAGATAGTATATTTATGACTTTGTTGGCATTGTTGAGCCTATCCAAGCTTACAATGGAGCAGTCTTTGACATCAAGGGCACACCATGACCCACCATGACACAACACACAATGTCGCACAATGGGATTGAGCAATGTGGGCCAAATGTCTACATAAGGGTTGTTATAACTGTGTTTAATTGAGATGGGAAATGTTTATTCACTTGCTCAACTTCCATCATCCAATAACAGTAGTTTATCCACTTTATTTTCTTCTCCTCGTTCGAAAAACCCTGTATAACTACATGACTGAGAGGATCGGCCTCAAATCTGAGAAGACTTCTGTGTCTAGGTTGCACATACCCATAGGCTTTGCTTTTACCTATTACTAGAATTGTCTGAATAATGTGTACCAGTAGAGGAATAATGATGTGATGCATGTAATGAGTGTACTATGTGTTGTGTTTTAAAGGTCAACAAGGCACGGAATCTGCAGCTGTTATTTTATATTCCTCTTTTACTGCACTAACCATATAGTTGCAGTTGGTCTCATTCTCAGATTACCGAAGACCCAGAAGATGGCTGCCATGAACTGTGATCCCTGAATCTGCAACGAGGGGTACGTAAGAAGTTTGGGGCATTTGCACGGGGTAGCAGCTAGGCTAGGGGGGAGGTGTATGTGGGGTGGGGGGTAGGGTAGGGTTTTTTTAATAAGGGGTTTGCTTCTCCTTTAAAGTGCAATTCACCTTCATTAGCAAAACTGTAGTAACACATAAAAACTACAGGAATGTTCAACCTTTCATAACCTGCCAAAAATGGTAATATGTGGGTATGACCACAAAATGGGCGTGGCCATAAAAATTCACCAAACTCCGCATGGCACATTTTTTTGTCCCTCTTTCTATTGCCAAAATGTTGGGAAGTATGCATCAGTTATCCGAAAACCATCTTCCTTAGACTCCATTTTAATCAAATAATCCTTACTGGAGGCAAAACAATCCTATTGGGTTTTGTTATATTCAAATTATTTTTAAGTAGACTTAGTAAGCAAGGAGATCCTAATTATGGAAAGATCCCTTATCCGGAAAACCCCAAATCCCGAGCATTCTGGAAAACAGGTCAATTACCTGTACTAGGTTCTGAGAGCAGTGTGGCCCTGACAGTGTGATTGCAATGTACAGTATGTGCCTCGAACAAAATACACCTAAAAAAAAGACTTCAATAATATTAAAAAAATATTGCAATTCCAACGGTTCACTTGCTACAGAATTCAAAGACTTCTTCTAAATACAAAAGCTACAACCGTGAATTAAATTGCCCCCAAAATAAAAATTCTTGAGGGGGGAAAAAAAAATATGACAAACCGTGTATCCCTAATTAACACAAAGTGAATTATTTATGACATCTGAGTCACTGTTAATTGCAGTCTGTATTTTATGACTACAGGGTGCGTATGGATTTTGCTCTAAAATTAAAAAGATATTTCAGTGCAAGTTGCCGCTGTCATAAACAAAGGATCAATCAAGCGCACAGCGAGAGAAATAATAACATAAGTAGGGAAAATCTTTCAAAAACAAATAGTCATTTGACGAATGACGAATGAAGAAAAGTCTTTTTTAAGCAGAGGAACTGGATAAGAGGGTGCATTGGATTAAAAGAGACTATAAACAGTTTTAGGTAGATGCTTCTAAAAATCACTGCCAATAAAAATAACTGAAAAAATAGCTTTAGAGAATACTATTTGCAGTGTCACTTTTTGTAATATTAGAGTCAAACCTGTCAAAAGTCCAAGATTTTTTGGGAGTTACTTGTATTTATTACACCCGGGGGCATATTTATTTATAAAGGGTCGAATTTTGAATTGAAAACACTTCGAAATTCGAATTCAAAAAGACCAACCGAAATTAAGTCTAATTTTTTTTTTTTTGGTCGAATAGGTCCATTTTTGATCAAATAGGTCCATATTCGGAATCATACGAATCAAAGGAATAGCGCAGTCGAATTTGATTCAAAGTTTTTCCCAAAAAAACCTTTGACAAAGTCCATCAACCATAGGCTAAAACAGCAATTCGGCAGGTTTTAGATGCGAATGGTCGAAGTCGAATTTTTAAAGAGACAGAACATGATAAATTTCGAATTTTTGAATTTTTTTTCAAATTCAAATCGAATTTGGACTATTCCTTAGTTGAAATAGCTTGAAATTCGATTTTTTTTTCATTCGAAAATTCACCTCGAACTTAGATAAATCTGCTTCCCAGTGTCGGACTGGCCCACCGGGATACCAGGAAAACTACCGGTGGGCCCAGGTGCCAATGGCCCTCGTGCTGCTCAATATTGGCCTATTTCATGGTCATTCCCTATTTCAATTAGAACAAAGAGGCTAAATAGATACAATAATAGATTATAGTATGTAAAGAAAAGAGACTTAGGGGCAAATTCACTAAGATTCGAAGTTGCGCCAGGCGCAACTTCGCCGCACTTCGCCACACTTCGCCAGGCGTATTTTCGCCAGCGCTCCGCAAATTCACTAAAATCTGAAGTTGCGCACAGGGGTAGCGTAAGTTTTCGAAGTTGCGCTAGCGTTAATTCGCCAAGCGAAGCGAAGTTTCGCTAGCGATGGTTCATTTGCATACGGCGCCAAATTCAAATTTCAATGGAGGAACACGTATTAGCACTACAAATGCCTAGAAAACCTTCAAATCAGCAAATAAAAAATTTATTTTGCCCTACACATGTGCCCACTGTCTAGGTAAGTTGCCATGAGTCAGGAAATGTAGGGGGGGAAGGAGGGGAGCCCCAAAAATATTTTCGATCTTTTTCACCCATCATGTAGAAAACACGCCAGCTTTTTTTGGGACTTAGAAAAAAATTTGACTTTTTTTGAAACAATCCCTATCTACTCTATTGCGATTCGCCAGGTCTGAGGTGGCGAAGGAAGTCTAGCGTAAAAGGTAGCGTTCAGTACACTGCGCAAGTTAGTGAATTTGCGTAGTTACGTCGCTAGCGAAAATTCGCCTGGCGTAAGGGTGCGAAGTAACACTAGCGAAACTACGCCAGCGTTCGTTAGTGAATTTGCGCAGTAACGAAAAATGCGTAAGGGTGCGAAGTAACGCTAGCGAATTAACGCTAGCGTTCGGCGCTTCGGCGCTTAGTGAATTTGCGACTAGGAGACTAGAGTTTGAGTGAGGAGAGGAAGAATAATAGTACTGAGAGTGGGCCCCTGGTCTAAGGTATTTGGGTGGGCCCCTTGTGTTCCAGTCCAACACTGATTACACCAGCGGGGGGCAGGTGAAGTGCCATTGGTTGTGTCCATTAAATGGGTTCCAAGGAGGATGATTCCTCTATAAGACTGGGAATGACAGTGCACTCATATGCAAAAGCTCTGCCACATACAGGTATTGTTTTAACAATTATTTTTTTTACAATTATTTCATCATTACAGAACCAAGTTTGCCAGCTCAAACTGAATTCTGTGAATACATAAAAATATTCTTTATTTCCAAAATAAATGCAAATGAATTCTAAGAGCGCAAACAACATTTTTTTTGCAGTTGCATAGTAATTTAATTTCTTAAGTCTTAAGCTTACAGATAAGGAGGAGTGCAGTATATGATAGATGTATGAGAAGCCTAATCGGTTGAAATACTTGCTATTCCCATCACAATGGCTCTAAAATACCACAGTAAAAGACACAGGGTAGAGACAGTGGGTCAATTTTGTTAGACCTGTAACCTACCCATACCAGTGACCCATGACCCACAATCCAGACCTGCAACCTGAAAATTTCCCCCCACTAATTTGTTGTTACTCAGGACCGTATTTAAATTTCCCCCCACTAATTTGCTGCTACTCAGGGCGGTATTTATATATAGGCCACCGAGGGCCTGTGCCTAGGGCTGCACGGTTTTGGGGGTGGCCCTCGGGGTGCCTATTTTTTTTTTCTTTTTTAAAAACACTCCCCGCCACAGATTTCCATAGGAAATCCGGTGATGGAGCTGAGAGACTGAGGGGTAGGGGGTCCGAGGAACACTGCGGAAGTGACATCACCTGCACTACACCTTCCACTGAACACGACGCATATGACGTGTGATGTCAGCACGTACAGCGTGTGATGTCAGTGCGCACGACGTAGGGTCGTATTTAGGTCCGATGCATAGAGAGGTATCAGACCTAAATCCAGCCCTGCTACTACTCCCAGGGTGAGAGGGATCAAGCCTGAACCTTTGCTGGGTACCCAGCCGGAATACCTGAAGACAGCCAGGGAATAGGGGTACCTGTGGGTACCCGACCCAGTGCCCGACCCGACTCTAACACAGGGGGCTTGGTGCAAAGAGAAAAATACGTGAACACTCAACAGCCACAATGGGCTAAATCAGGGGTGTCCAACCTTTTGGCTTCCCTGGGCCACACTGGAAAAATTGTCTGGGGCCACAAAACAAACACTTTTGATTTGTAAAAGTAAAGAAAATACACAGAAAATTACTAAAATACCAGTTGGATGACCAGATGGAGCTATGCACTGTAATATGGGACACCTGGATATTAAACAGACTTATTATTATATTATTATTACTAACTGGGCAATGGGCAGAGTCCCCCTCCTCCCTACTCCATAGGTCACTACATTGTTACAACCTGGCATAGTAACCCTGTTCCTAACAAGACAACAGAATTGGTTAATTATGTCTGGACTAAGAGAGCATAAAGTGATATTTCACTCTCTTGTTTTCTCCTATTTCCATACCTTTATTTTTTAATTTCTTTCTTTTTTTTCCCCTTCCCTTCCTTTTCTCTCTCTTTTTACATACAATGTAAAACTCATGTTTTTTAGTGATGGGTGAATTTATTCGCCAGGCACGAATTTGCGGCAAATTCCCGCTAAATTCGCAAAACCGGTGTGAAAATTTGCCGGCATTAAAAAAATGGACGCTGGCGCCGTTTCACAAATTTTTCACCGTTTCCCGAATTTTGCAGATTTTTCGTCAAAACGACCCAAATTCTCCCATCACTAATGTTTTTGCAGTGCATAAAAAAAGTAAAGTGAAGAGAGTGCAAGTCAGATAAGCAGACTACCGGAGCACAACAGGAACAACAAGCTAAATTGCCAATGCAAGGTACCAAATAGTGACAGCGCATTAGGGGGCCATATCCCTTGCGACATGATGTTTCCTCGGGAACCGTTTGTTTGAAGCTGGGCCACATTCATCTCCATTCTGGGCCGCATGCAGCCCTCGGGCCACAGGTTGGACACCCCAACAGAACCTTCTGCAGGCAAGGAAACGGGCAGCAGGAATAAATCATGAAGTTAACTTCATACCTCCCAACTGTCCCTTTTTCGGAGGGACAGTCCCTCTTTTGACAGCTCAACCCGCAGTCCCTCATTTGTACTGGAAAGTCCCTCTTTTCTCTGCACTGAACAGTCAGAAAAAGAAACAAAGTTCCTCACTTAATTGGCTTTTAGCAGAGAGCCCAGAACAGCTAACAGGTGCAAATAAGATACTTTATAACAATTTTGAGACACAAAAACACAGTTTAGATAAGGAGAAATATTTTCAAACTTTCATAACCTGCAAAATTTTGTAAAGCAAACATGGTAATTAGGGGGTGTGGCCGCTGAAAGGGGTGTGGTCAAAAAATTGCTGCGCTACTTGCAGAAAAAAGTTTTTTGCCCCTCTTTTTACTTCCAAAATGCTGGGAGGTATGTAACTTCTACCCAATTACATACTCAACTTAGACTTAGGCACTTTAAGGCGTTATAGCAAAGATTTTATCACAACACAAACCTGTCCTAAATAATAACCAAGAGACTTAATTCCTACTGCCTGAAAAAACAGACTTTAATTAGCGGCATGCAGCCCAAAGCTTCTACTTATGATAAACCAGAGCATATTACGCCACGTGTCCGTACAATGATAGCAAGGTGACTTAAAATCCCCAAATAATATTCTTACGTTCCATTATTATAATTATCTCCACTCTCCTTTCCTATTTCCTACTGCTGCTTCCATAAAAAACACCAACCAAGAGTGATTATCTGCAATGGCCAAATAGTTCTATTGACTTTATTATAATTATTATCGTTACATTGTGGTGGCAGTCGGAGAGCCAAAGAGACCCAAAAGGAACGAATTGCGAGAAAGTTTATATTACATGCAGAAAGCTCAATGCTTAATGCTCTATGTATTCTGCATTATATTCCCAATAGGAACCCAACCCAAACTAAGATTTAAAGCTCGTCTGGGGGATCTAACCTCCTTTTTACTATCATTTCATTTGTACATTTCCCTAATGGTGCTTCCAATCTGAGGTTCATGGAGGCCTATTTATCAATGGTCGGATTTTAGAGGATTTTGAAACCATAACTAAACTCACAAACTCTAAGGAGGGTATTCACGAAAACTCAAGTTCATCCCATTTTTTTATCAAAACAAAGTGGATCAACTCCCATCCACGAATTTAACTCATTTATCAAATAATCAGATAGAAAATATAGCGTGTATATCTGCTCCTAAAGAGTTAGGGGCAGATTTATCAAAGGTCGAGGTGAAAATTTAAATTAAAAAAAATCTAATTTCGAGCTATTTCCTGTGTACTTCGAGTAGGGAATAGTCAAATTCGATTTGAATTTGAAAAAAATTGAAAAATTCAAACATAGAAATTTATCATGTACTGTCTCTTTAAAAATTCGACTTCGACCATTCTCCATCTAAAACCTGCCGAATTGCTGTTTTAGCCTATGGGGGACCTCCTAGAACCTATTTGGAGGCAATTGGTGGACTTTTTGGGGAAATTGAATTCAATCAAATGCACTATTCCTTCTATTCGTACGATAATTCGGCCGAATACAGACCTACAGACGAAAACGGATCTATTTGACCGAAAAAAAACTTTGACTTAATTTTGGTTGGTCTTTTTGAATTTGAATTTCGAAGTTTTTTCAATTTGACCCTTGATAAATCTGCCCCTTAGTATACATATAGGATCAGATTTATCAGAGGTTGAAGTGAAAATTCGAATAAAAAAAAATTGAATTTCAAGCTATTTTTTGTGTACTTCAACTAGGGAATAGTCCAAATTCGATTAGAATTTGAAAAAAAATTCAAGAATTCGAATATCGAAATTCATCATGTACTGTCTCTTTATAAATTCGACTTCGACCATTCGCCATCTAAAACCTGCCGAATTGCTGGTTTAGCCTATGTGGGACCTCCAAAAACCAATTTGGAGGCAATTGGTGGACTTTGAAAATTCAAAAAAAAAATTGGAAAAACTTCAATTTGTACGATTCAATCAGAAAAACAAATCTATTCACCGAAAAACAACTTTGATTTTTTTTTAAAAAAAAATTCAATTGGCCTTTTTTTAATCGAATTTCAAAGTTATTCAAAAAAACTCCCATTACTTGAAAATTCGATCCTGGATAAATTTGCATAAAAATTATATTGCGGTCTCATCACTAAAAACCCCAGTCCAAAGGTTGGCAAGTAATGGAAATCTCAAAAATAGGTGAAAAAAACTGATAGTAAATACAGTAGCTAAAATATTTATAAAGGTAAAAAAAAATGTATTAGGTCAAGTGGAGCCTAACGCGTTTCATGCCAAGTGAGCACTTACTCATAGTACAATTTGACACCTGAATTGCTTGTTTTTTTCTAGTTGTTGCCTGAAAATCCAGAATTTTCCGGATTATCGTACGAAACCCATCGCAAATCATAATATAGTGAAATGGTAAAAGGGACATCTACCATTGACTTCTACATGAACTCAACAGGTTTTAGCTGGAGTATTTTTGGATTTTTAGCAGCTTTGGTGTATAATAAATCTCTAAAATCTCTAAAAACTCGACCAGTAAAAACAGAGGTTTACTAAATCCCCCTAAAACTTCTAATGTCATGACTTTTATTAAAAGATCCAAATAAAAAAAGTGGGAACAGAAAATAAGGAGCTAAAAAAATACAAATACCTCGGACAATGCGTAGCAGAAATAAATCCAAAAAGTCTGAATTCATTTTCCTTCTCGTAGTTTTCACACTTAGGAGCAGATTTATCAAGGATCAAATTGAAAATTCTAATTATTAAATTCGAATTTTGAGTTCATTTTAGGGGCCGATTCACGAAATTCGGGTGAAGGGATAGAATAAAAAAAATTCGAATTTCGAAGTATTTTTTGGGTACTTCGACCATCGAATTGGTTAAATTCGATCGAATTCGATCGAATTCGAACGATTCGAACGATTAGAAGTAAAAATCGTTCGGCTATTCGACCATTCGATAGTCGAAGTACTGTCCCTTTAAGAAAAACTTCGACCCCCTACTTCGGCAGCTAAAAGCTACCGAAGTCAATGTTAGCCTATGGGGAAGGTCCCCATAGGCTTGCCTGTGATTTTTTGATCGAAGGATTTTCCTTCGATCGTTTGATTAAAATCCTTCGAATCGTTCGATTCGAAGGATTTAATCGTTCGATCGAATGAAAAATCCTTTGATCGATCGATCGTAGGATTTGCGCAAAATCGTTCGACTTTGATATTCGAAGTCGAACGATTTTAGTTCCCAGTCGAATATCGAGGGTTAATTAACCCTCGATATTCGACCCTTCGTGAATTGGCCCCTTAGTGTATTTGGACTAGGGAATAGTCCAAATTCAATTTGAGTTTAAAAAAAATTCAAAATTCGAGTTTGCAGGTCGATCCTATTCACCCGAATTTAAAAAATTCGAATTTTTAAATGAATTTTGATTGGTCAGTTTCTTTTTTAGAATTTCGAGTTTTTATAAACTCTCATAAACTCTAAATTCGAACCCTTGATAAATATGCCCCTTACTGTTTTATTATTACAGAGAAAAAAAGGATATTCCTTTTTAAAAACTGGAGTTATTTGCTTAAAGTTGAGTCTATGGGAGATGGCCCTCCCATAATTTGGAAATTTCCAGATCCCAATACCTGTAATAGTTTTGAGGATGCGGAATGCAAATAGCAGGCATATGATGCCGCATGTATTTCATTTATATCAAAATATCTGCCTAATTATCAGCGTTTTTGCAAGTGAAAAGGGACCCATAAATCTTACTGTCAAGTACAAAGTTGAATGCTGAGCTATCAGTAATAGGGAGGCATCCTTAGCCGTCTAACTGCTCTCTCTCTCTCCTTCAGGGAACGAGCCATAAAGCATCTGTATAAATTTTACTGCCAAGAGTCAGAGTCATATCTCTGCAGTGAGATTCATTTAAGCCTCATTATGCATGTTCTCTTTCACTTATTTACCATTGTTTGTATTATTTAAGCAAATGTTTATTTAATAAATGGTGGGAAAAAAAGGAGTCTGGCATTAAACATAAACCATAATAAGCACAATAGGGACTGCGTGATGCAGATAATTTGGAACAAATGAAAGGGATTTACTGTACCCAGGGAAAGTGCAAATGCTCCTAATTACACATTTCTGTCTCAAAGTGCACAACAATCTTTGTAAAGATCTACACACATATGTATTCAGTACACGTAGACCTTTTTTAATTGTATTTAATATTTTATACAACCTTTACTTATCAAGGGCAGACAGTGTTTGCAATTCCTTTTATTTATAGGTAAAAAATCATGACAAATGAAAAATGTGTTTATGGTACCTAGGGGCATATTTATAAAGGGTCGAATTTAGAATTGAAAAAACTTCAAAATTCTTATTCAAAAAGACCAACAGAAGTTAAGTAGAAGTAATTTTTTTTTTTTTGGTCGAATAGGTCCATTTTCGTTCAAATTGGTCCATATTCGGCGGAATAGCGCATTCAATCGAATTTGATTCAAAGTTTTTCCCAAAAAAATCCACCAATTTACTCCAAATGGGTTCTAGGAGGTCCCCCATAGGCTAAAACAGCAATTCGGCAGGTTTTAGATGTCGAATGTCAGAAGTTGAATTTTTAAAGAGACAGTACATGATAAATTTCGATAATAAAATTTTCTAATTTTTTTCAAATTCGAATAGCATTTGGACTATTCCCTAGTCGAAGTACACCAAGGAGCACATTTACTTAGCTCGAGTGAAGGAATAGAATAAAAAATACTTTGAATTTCGAAGTATTTTTTTGGCTTCTTCGACCATCCAATTGACTACTTCGACCTTCGACTACGACTTCGACTTCAAACCGAACGATTCGAACTAAAAATCGTTCGACTATTTGACCATTCGGTAGTCGAAGTACTGTCTCTTTAAAAAAACCTTTGACCACCTACTTCGCCACCTAAAACCTACCGAAGGTCCCCATAGGCTTTCTAGCAAATTTCTGATCGATGGATTAAAAAAAACGAATATCGCTAAAATATTTATTAGTACTTTCAGCTATATGTATACGGGTATGGGACCTGTTATCCAGAATACTTGGGACCTGGGATTTTCGGGATAATGGATCTTTCTGTAATTTGGATCTTTATACCTTTTGTCTGCTAGAAAATCATGTAAATAACCCCAATAGGATTATTATCCAATAAGGATTAATTATATCTTAGTTGGGATCAAGTACAAGCGACTGTTTTATTATTACAGAGAAAAAGGATAACGGGTTTCTGGATAAAGGATTCCATACCTGTATAAATTTATGTTATATATAAAATTGTTAAATCACGTTGCTATGTGTGATTTAACAATTTTAAAGTCCTGTTTAGTGCTGTCATTTTAATAAAAGATGAAAACAAAATAAAGCACCACACTGATATAAAGTGCTGACAGTTTAAAAACTTGGATTAGTTGTTCTGCAACATTTTTAATTATATTTTTTTTATTGGTTTGTTGCCAAAGGCGTTTTTTAGCAATCATTCCAACTGAGCTTGTACATAATGTCAGCAAACAAGTTCCACTTACATAAATGACATTATTCTATCCAAATATGTCACCTGAGAATATGATATGAGCAAAAGCAAAACATATACAAGTACAGGATCTATTATCTGAAAGGCTTGAGGTTTGGAGACTTGGGGGCAGATTGACTAAAGGGCGAATTGTTGCCAGCGACCGATTCACACACATCGCACCACTTCACCAGGCGCAAATTCGCTACCACTACGCTAATTCACTAATATGCGAAGTTGCGCCCTGGGCGCCGTACGCTGGCGACTTTTCGCTAGCGTTACTTTGCCAGTGTGAGCAGTTCATATCGAAGATGCGCTAGCGTTCATTTGTGCCTAGCGAAAATTCGCTTGTGATCTTGCGTTTAGGTCAATTTGCATACGCCAGGTAATTTAATGTTGTATGGAGGTCTTTATTATAAATATTGGTGCAAATTCTTGAAGTTACCACTTTTTCTTACAAATGTCCAGGGAACCTTAGGGGCATATTTATCAAGAGTCGAATTTCGAATTGAAAAAACATCGAAATTCGAATTCAGAAAGACCAACCGAAATTAAGTCGAAAGGTTTTTTTTGGTCGAATAGGTCCTTTTTCGATCGAATAGGTCCATATTCAGCTGAAATCGAATCTTATGAATCGAAGGAATATCGAATTCGATATTCCCCAAAAAAAACTTAGGTTTTTCGAAGTCCACCAATCGACTCCAAATAGGTTCCAGGAGGTCCCCCATAGGCTAAAACAGCAATTCGGCAGGTTTCAGATGGCGAATGGTCGAAGTTGAATTTTTAAAGTGACAGAACATGATAAATTTCAATATTCGAATTTTTGAATATTTTTCAAATTCAAATCAGATTTGGATTATTCCCTAGTTGAAGTAAACAAAAACAATAATTTTGTTCATTCGCAAATTCACCTCGACCTTTGATAAATCTGCCCCCAAGGGTCAAATTTTGAGTTTATGGGAGTTTCTAAAAACTCCCATCAACTCCATAAAATCGAAATCAATTTTTTTAAAAAAAAATGGGTGAATAGGATTGAGTTGCAAATTTGAATCGAATTCTAATCAAATTTGATCAAATTCAATTTTAATTTTTTTTTTTTTAATATTTTTGTTCAAAAGTCCACCAAACGACTCCAAATTGATTGTAGGGGGTTCCCCGTAGCCTAAAACACCAATTTGGCAGGTTTTAGATGGCGAATAGTCGAATTTGAATTCTTAAAGGAACAGTACATGATAAATTTCAAAATTCAAATTTTGTATTTTTTTAAATTCTAATAGAATTTGGATTATTCTCTAGTCGAATTACCCGAAAATAAACGCAACATTCGAATTTAAAAATTCTAATTTTCAATTTGACCCTTGATAATCTGCCCCTAAGTGTTTAAATGAAGTTCTAGAACTTAAGGTATGAAGGTCCAAATTACAGAAAGATCCATTATCCAGAAAACCCAAGGTCCCGAGGATTCTGGATAACAGGTCCCATACCTGTCGTCCCATTTGTATATGTCACATGATTCAAATGAAATAATAAAGGCAACTGGCATGTTACAACATAAGGAAGAAGCTTTAGGTTAAATAGTCCACATTATGATAGGATTTGGAGCAATAATGTGCTATATACAGAGCTCATTCCATATATGAGAAATGCTTTTTTTTGACATCACACTGATACCTTAGGCACACTAGTTCCCAGTGAAAATGTTCTTTAATATTGAAATACAGCTTAGCCATAAATTACCCTAGGTCTCAATGGAGACGGAAGCGTCTATCTTTCAAAACTTCTGTTCAATATGTTCCTCTTTGATTTAATATCTCTGAGACCCAAGAGGGTGATATATAACTGGAATTGCTGTAAGCTTGGCACACCCACTTGATTTAGTGGAATACAGTAGAACGGAGGGAATGGTGAAGAAATAACATGACAGGTCAGCAGAGTCTGACTCTCTGTCTATGTACTACTATAGCTCTCACCTGTGAATTATAGGGCTGATTTACAAGTGTACTTGTCAAGAGTAACCAATCAAATCGCTGTTTTCACTTTCAAACGTGTAAAAGACTAACTCTTGGCAACTGGACTGCGATTTGGCACCTATGTTAGGAAATGAGCCCTCGTGACTGTCCATATGTGTTTTTAGGAATGATAAAGTTGGGCAACAGATAGTAGTAAGGTTTTAGGGGTACATTTATAGAAGATACATACGTTCTTGGATGCAAGAGAATCCAACATTTGAAGGGGCAGATTTATCAAGGGTCGAATTGAAAATTTGAATTTTTAAATTGGAATTTTGAGTTTATTTCAGTAATTCGACTAGGGAATAGTCCAAATTAGATTCGAATTTTAAAAAAAAAAATCAAAATTTTTAAATTTACCATGTACTGTCCCTTTAAGAATTCAAATTTGACTATTGGCCATCTAAAACCTGCCGAATTGGCATTTTAGCCTGTGGGAGGCCTCCTACAATCAATTTGGAGTAATTTGGTGGGGGGAAAAAAATTTTGGTGAAAAAACTCGAATCGACTCAGATCGAATTCAATTCAAATTTGATTTGAATTTGCAGCTTGATTCTATGCACCTGTTTTTAAAAAAATTCATTTTTTTTTTTGTAACTTTCAATTGGTCTTTTTTTGTAATTTTGTGTTTATGGGAGTTGATGGAAGTTTTTAGAAACGTCCATAAACTTGAAATTAGACCCTTGATAAATCTGCTCCTTGATGAATTATAATCAAACACCTTATCATTCTATATACAGGTTACAAAAGCCAGATACATTTGCTTTGTATACCTATTATTTGACAGGGGTTTTTTTTTCATATTACTAGGACCAACATTTTGCTTTTTGACTGAATTCGATTAGAAGTTTCTTCCAAAATTTCTTCCCAAAAAAAAACTTCGCGTTTTCAAAGTCCACCAATCCCCCATAGGCTAAAACAGCAATTCAGCAGGTTTTAGATGGTGAATGGTCAAAGTCAAATTTTTATAGAGACAGTACATGATACATTTAGGTATTCGAATTTTCAAATTCCCTAGTTGAAGTACACAAAAAATAGCTTGAAATTCATTCACCCAGACCTTTAAAGGAGAAGGAAAGGCTAACATTAAGTAAGCTTTATCAGAAAGGTCTATATAAATACACCAGTAAACCCTCAAAGTAATGCTGCTCTGAGTCCTCTGTCAAAAGAAACACCACATTTCTTTCCTTCTATTGTGTACACATGGGCTTCTGTATCAGACTTCCTGTTTTCAGCTTAAACCTCCAGGGCACGGCCTTGAGCATGCTCAGTTTGCTTCTCTCCCCCTCCCTCCTCCCATCCCTGCTGTAATCTGAGCTCAGAGCTGTTAGTGAGCAGGGAGAGACTCAGGCAGGAAGTGATGTCACACCAAGCTTATATGGCAGCTTCTATCCTAAACAAACAGAGAGAGTGTCTAGAGCTGTTTACTCAGGAATGGTAAAGCATTCTGCAGAATAAATATAGCGTTCTAGCTTGCACTATTGTGGCTATTCTATTGGCAATAAACTGTCTTGGAGCTTTCCTTCTCCTTTAATAAATCTGCCCCAAAGGTCTCCTGCCGATATGACCTTGCACCCCAGCTTTCCTCATTTTTGGCCAGATGCAATTCAATGAGAAAAGGGTTTATTAGGTGAAAAGTCATGGAGGAGATTCCTTTTGAACTGCAATTCAATTCAGAAAACCGAATTTAATGGTTTATCACCTGAAAACCCTATTGAAGTCTATGGGGGAGGGGGGAGAAAATAGAACTGAATTCGAAGAACAGTTTTTTTCTCCTTAAATTGAATCTCATCCATGAGTTTTCACGTGATAAACCATGAGATACATTTATCACACTGAATTGAATCTGGCCCTATGTTAGGCATCTTATTCATGGTCTTTGTTCTTCATACTTTAATGCATTTTCCGCACACAGGATATGATTTAAGTGACATAAAATTGAGGAAGATGTAGCTTCTTTTAATGGGGAAGGAAAGCTACCAAGGCAGTTGCCAATAGATTAGCCACAATAGTGCAAGCTATAACACTATTTCTTTGCTTTGGCATACATGAATAAACAGCTCTAGAAGCTCTCTGTTTGTTTAGGATAGCAATTGCCATATTAGCTTGGTGTGACATCACTTCCTGCCTGAGTCTCTCCCTGCTCACTCATAGCTCTGGGCTCAGATTAAAGCAGGGAGGGGGAGAGGAGCAAACTGAGCATGCTCAAGCCCTAGCCCTGGAGGTTTAAGCTGAAAACAGGAAGTCTGATACAGAAGCCCATGAGTACACAATAGAAGTAATAAATGTGATGTTTCTTTTGACAGAGGACTCAGAGCAGCATTACTTTGAGGGTTTACTGGTGTATTTATATAGACCTTTCTGATAAAGTTTATTTAATTTTAACCTTTGCTTCTCCTTTAAGCACTTCGTCTGGTCTGAGGTGGCGAAATCAAATCTGGCGAAAGAGGTAACGTTCAGTAAAATCCGCACTTTACTGAGTGCTGATACTTTACATGAGGCAGGGGAAAAAAAGGCAAAGATACAGATAGGGAGATGATAGAAAGAGACAATATTTATCTCAGGTAAGAGTAATTTCAGATCTCTCTCAATAAAACCATTTACTTGCATAACATAACGACATCATAAAGAGAACCACGAATAAGGAAAGATCACTGTGCTATTAAAAGAGCCACAAAATCATTTGCTGGAATTACGCATAAATCAATATGGCGTCTATCGGAATATTTATGGTAAACTAACTAAATAACCTGCTTAGAAAAAGATCAGTTTAATACAGCAATAACCTGGGCTGCACATAAATGTGTTTTCAGAAGTTCCATATGAGAAGCATCCTCCAGGAAAATAGACACGAGTAAAGGTGAACTAGAGACCTGCTTAGAACTCATGATACGATTAAAAATACGAATACTCAACATAGTGAAGCCAATAGCAGCAACTTCACATAAACTAATCAATGAGCTGAAGCAGACATCTCATTTCCACAGTTGCAGAATCATTATTATAAAAGGAGTTGGGAGAAATAGATTTGCAAAGAAGGAACGACTGCTTGTCGAATTTAAATCAAGTTGTGACGACGTTATACTGGCTTTCAGAAGGGCTGCTTTTAAAGGAAAAGTAATAACAAAAAAAAATGAAAGGAATGACAATATAGTATATTCTTCCCCTGCACTGGCACAACTGGTGTGTTTGTTCAGAAACAAATCTATAGTTTATATCAGTGCTGTCCAACGGTACCAAGGGCTGGAATTTATCTGGTCTCCGTGATGGAGGACCGATAATGGAAGCCAGTGCTGACCACTCCCCTTTTTAAATCACACCCATTTTAAACCACACCCATGCTACCACAACAGCACACTGAAAACCAAATGGTTGGTGCTCACTGCAGGGATATCACTCAGGAAGCATAGGACAGCTAGAATATGGCACACCCAGAGAGCATAGGGCAGGCAGAGTATGTCACACAGGGAGCATAGGGCAGGCAGAGTATGTCACACAGGGAGCATAGGGCAGGCAGAGTATGTCACACACAGGGAGCATAGGGCAGGCAGAGTATGTCACACAAAAGGAGCTAGGGCAGGCAGAGTATGGCACACACAGAGCATAGAGCAGGCAGAGTATGGCACACACAGGGAGCATAGGGCAGGCAGAGTATGGTACACCCACAAAGCATAGGGCAGGCAGAGTATGTCACACACAAGGTGCATAGGGCAGGCAGAGTATGGCACACACAGGGAGCATAGGACAGGCAGAGTATGGCACATACAGGGAGCATAGGGCAGGCAGAGTATGGCACACACAGGGAGCATAGGAAAGGTAGATTGTGGCACACACAGGGAGCATAGGGCAGGCAGAGTGTGGCACATATGGGGTGCATAGGGCAGGCAGAGTATGGCACACACAGGGAGCATAGAACAGGCAGAGTATGGCACACACAGGGAGCATAGGACAGGCAGAGTATGGCACATACAGGGAGCATAGGACAGGCAGAGTATGACACACACAGGGAGCATAGGGCAGGCAGAGTATGGCACACAGGAAGCATAGGGCAGGTAGAGTATGGCACACACAGAAAGCATAGGGCAGGCAGAGAATGGCGCACCCAGGGAGCATACACAGCGAGCATAGGGCAGGCAGATTATAACACACACAAGGAACATAGGGCAGGCAGAGTATGGCACACACAGAAAGCATAGGGCAGGCAGAGTATGGCACACACAAGGAGCAAAGGGCAGGCACAGTATGCCACACACAAGGGAGCACAGGGCAGACAGAGTATGCCACACGCAGGGAGCATAGAGCAGGCAGAGTATGGCACACACATAGCCATCTGGTTCTTTCTGTCTTTCCTCTGGAAAGTTTTGTGTATGGAGAAAGCAAGTCAAACCAGCTTGCAACAGGTTCTCGGGAACTAATCATGGTGCCGGTTCTGCTGTGCTATCGAGCAACCATGTATTTCGAGTGATTGGTTAAGGTTAGGGATTGTTAAGAGAAAACTTAACTACATTGTCTTACTTATTCTTCCTCAAGGTGCGTTTGTATTCCTAAAACAATTACAGTACAAATGAATGAGTTTTACAAACATCAAGATAGGCCCAGATCCTTATACGTTAATATAAGGCCCAAAAATGTAGTAGCTGCTACTTGTAGGGTAGAAATAGGTTTCTATATGGACAGCAGTCTAGTCAGCTACACTCAATAGCTACCTGGTGTTAACAAAGCCATATTATGGGTGTTATACTTAAAAATGGCCTAGTCTAGAAAGATTTAGCATTCCTCTACTATTATTTAGTAGGCCCTTACTATTATTTAGTAGGTACAATACTGAAAAAACCAACATACTGGGGGTCATTTATCAACACTGGGCAAATTTGCCCATGGGCAGAAATCCATGGCAACCAATGAAATTGCTGCATTCATTGTTCTACGTGCAGCTGGCTTCCCATGAGCAAATTTGCCCAGTGTTGATAAATGAGCCTCACTGTGTGCCAAAAGTGGAAGATTTATAGCAGAGTGCATAGCATTCATTCAGCAATGGAGATGTCTATGTATCTCATTCCGATCCATATCTGTACGAACCACCTATGTTTTTGCAATACTGCAATTGAAATAATAAACAACTTATGGGAAATTATTGCTGGACACTACTATCACTCTGATAAATAAACTTACAGCTTCTCATGAACAAGAAAGTGGAAAACAAAAGAAAAATATTGACCTTTTTCATAAGGAGGGTGGAGAACATCTTGAGCCAGCACAGACTCTGCGGAGCAATTTCAATGTTCTATGAAACACAATAAAAAAAAAGTGGAAGCTTTCCCTAAAACATAAAATATAAAATTACAAGAGAGACTCATCAGGAACAATTTGCAGCATGAAATGAAAATTGACTACACACAAAAAAAAAGTCTGTACTCCTGAAACTCAAGAGCTAACAACAACGCATAATAGAATTAAACCATGAGATGACATTTTGTTGGAAATAGTGTATCACATGAGGTAGCCTGGCCTTTACTTTATACTACACAGACCATCCTCTTGAAACCAAAGAAAGTATAATTGGGGACAGCATGTTAAGAAAGAAACTATAGATCACATCACAAAGACCGAGTTAATTACACTGGAAGGGTTGAGGCGCACCAATTACAAACATTTACATCACAATGAGAAGCAGAAGGCTCACATTTAGATTCTGTTTCAAGTATGAGTTTTGCATATCGGAATTTTTTATCATATTCAAATAATAGATGTAATAAACTACAATCATTGTAATTACTGTTATATAATAGAACCAAAATTGATTCCAAAATTAAAAGGGAAACGAAACATTTTGGAAATTATATTTTTGTGTTGCTAAAAACATTACCATCAGAGTTGGTCATTCATCTACAACTATGCTACTGCTTGGAGTTATATTCTAATGTTTGTTTCAGATTTTTTTTTGTATTTGATGCTATTCTTTAAATCCCACATGTATCCTTGGTCTTATAGTTGTAAATTGCCGGTATTTGTCAGCTGAACATTAACAATTCAGATGAAGAGTCGGAATAGTCAGGCTTCTGCTTAAAGGGGAAGTAAAGTCTAAAATAGAATAAGGCTAGAAATGCTGTATTTTGTATACTAAACATAAACATAAACTTACTGCACCACAAGCCTAATAAAACAAATGATTTATGCTTTCAAAGTTGGCCACAGTGGGTCACCATCTTGTAGCTTCATTATACATCTTTGCAAGACCAAGACTGTACACATGCTCAGTGTGGTCTGGGCTGCTTAGGGATGGTCATAAATTATCAAAACAGCACAAGCCATATAATATCTGCCAGAAGCTGATACAGCAAGACTGATTAATAATCAGAATATGCAGACTACACTGGGTCCTGTGTTGTCATGTAATCTAATGTGGATTTTATAGTTTTTGTATTGTTTAATACAAATTTTCTTCAACTCTGCAGAACCAGTGACTGCAGCAAAATAATCCTCCAAATAGAATCCCAGTTCATCTCTTTAAATCTGGCTCCATGATCTTTGTCCCTGCAGCTGGAGTTGGATCCAGTAAAGGGGATGTAAAGGCAAAAATAAATACAATACAAATCTCTACACAGTCGCTGACTGCTCTACAGGGAAACAAACAAAGCTGCTTAAGTTCTGAATGGGCTGGGAAGTAAGGCGGGGGCTCCCCCTGCTGTTCATAAGTATGACTGTTTCCCTGAAGAGCAGTTAGGGACCGTCTGACAATGCCTATCCACAGCAGTAAATGAAGGGAGAATTTCACTGCATACAGTCAGGTTTCTTTTAAAAACTGTACACATTTTTTAATTAAAGTATATTGGAGATAGGTTTATTTTTCATTAAAGAAAGTAAAAATTGTATTGTTTTGCCTTTACATGCCCTTTGAGTACTTAGTTGCAGTTGCTCAGTATACAAAACATTGAAAGACAACTAACTCCATGTCATCAGAAATAATTCAGTCCAATTCCTCTGTATTCTACAAATTAAAAATGAGACAACCCATAGAACCCCTAAACAAAGCAAGTGCACTTAGTGCTAGTCTCATTAAAATGTATACAATTACAATCAAGGGTATGACCTGCCCATGAATCATGCAAAATGAAGCAAAAAAACTGCTGAAATTTTTTATAACAGTCTTTTTTTTAGAAAAAACTAAAAAGAGAAATGGCTCGAGCTAAAACTTGCTCTAGAACTCAATTAAGAAGGGCATCTTCCACATTCAAGCAAGTTGCCAACTGCTTTTTATTTTACAATGTTATGCCAATATCTATTTATCAACTTGCTTGGGGAAATTTGACACGTTTGTGATTAACCCATTAGGATTTTTTAAAAAGTATTAGTAAAATTTTCAGGAAAAAAATTATCCTGAGAAGAGTCAAGAGCAAAATTAGCTACTGTTTTTACTGCAATTTTTGATAAAGGTGCCTCTAAATGTGTTTTATTGCATGTATGCCAGTGATCCCCAACCTGTGGCTCATGAGCAACATGTTGCTTACCAACCCCTTGGATTTTTCTCCAAGTGGTCCCAAAGCAGGTGCTTATTTTTTAATTCCAGGCTTGGAGGCAAGTTTTGGTTGCATAACAAACAGATGTACTGCCAAACAGAGCCTTCTGTAGGCTACCAGTCCACATAAAGGCTACCAAATAACCAATTACAGCACTTATTTGGCACCCCAGGGACATTTCATGCTTGTGTTGCTCCCCAACTCTTTTTGCATTTGAATGTGGCTGACGGGTAAAGGTTGGGAAACCTTGAACTAAACTCTCTCTTTATCAACCCTGCCTGAATCACCACCAACCATAACAGCGCACTGCTTATATGTCTTGCACTTACTAACTACTGTAGATGATGGATCATGGAGGGACTGATGTGTTATGGTGGTATATTGGAGGAGAGATGAAGCAGCCGAAGCACTAATGTAGACGGGTGAATGTGGTCAATAATAATGGAGAGGGCTAGTGGAATATCCCGGAGGGCTCAGTGTTGAATGGGAGGTAAGCTGAGAGTAGGAAAGGGCATGGGTATAGAGTGGCATGTTGAGAGTACAGAGGGGATATTCTCCAGTATCCCTGTGTGCCTTTGTCTAAAAATGTTGCTCCTAGCTAATATTTCTACCCACATTTGGTGTCATGATTGCCCACACTATATGTTGGGCAAGTTGTCCTTATTTGGAGATCCAAATGACTGTTCTGCTTGTATCTCTCTCTGTATTCTTAGCCATCCAAATACAGCAACAAGACGGTTAACTAAAGATACATAAAGAAAAGATGGGAAAAAGATGGGAATTCTCAGTGCTGCAGTTCAAGAAAATAAAAGAAAATCTGTAGAGTGAAAATGTTGAATGTTTTTAGTGAACATAGAAGAAGTCATCAAGTTTGGGACCTAGAGCACTGATGGGTTTTTTTAAGGTGTGTTTTGAGATCTCTGACTCCAAAATAGGGGCTACCCAATACCCAATCACAGCCCATAATTGCATCCCTGTGGACTTTTTCATGCTTGGGTTACTCACTGACTTTTTTTACTATCAAAAAGTTTTCAAAAAATGCTGTATTGACAATGTGCCCTGTATTTTACACATTGCACATTACCCTGCAAGTTGTATCCTGAAGGGTAACTCTTTGTGTTCCCTGAATGATTGAGTTCAGCCATGATGTATTGAGAGGGGCCTTAGGTGGGCAGCAATTGGCACTGTCCTGAAACACCATCCATGTGTGTTATTCAGACATACAATATAAGGAGCACCAAAGACACAATGCTCCAAGGTAGTCCTGTACTTTCCACCATCCATGTGTGTTATTCAGACATACAATATAAGGAGCACCAAAGACACAATGCTCCAAGGTAGTCCTGTACTTTCCACCATCCATGGCAGGTATTAAGTACATAGCACCCTTGAGGCTAATTGCACCTGGGTGCAAGTGTTCCGTTAGTGCTCAAGCATCTGCACCCTTGTAAATAAGAACTACTGAGTTTCAGAAACATCTAAACCACAAGGAAAACCAATAAGGAATAACTTTTTTTTATACAACCAACAACTAGTTATTTGCATATCTGGGGTCAACATAATCAGCACTGAATTAGAATGTGGAGATAGTCCATACAATTAGATCTGAAATCTGCAGAGCTGTGCAAGGCATTCCTATGGCACACAGGGAATTTACTGAACTGTTCTTTGAATGAATTCCATTTTGGCAATGCTCTTAAAATATTCATTGCATACTGACTTGAAATCAGCTTTTCTTTTCATGCTTCAGATAAATTTGTGCAGCACGATGCGGCAGTGGATAATATTTTTATATTTATGTTTGCTATTAAAGCCAGTATCCATGTCGATGAAAGAGTTGACCACATTCTTGGAGTCCACTGCAAGAAAAACAATCTTCTTCTGAATAAATTATGAATTCTATACTAAATGAAACACATGGGCATCATTGAACACATACTTTGAAGATCAGAAAAATGAAGTTTCACAAGGACATACAATGGTTACAATTCACCTTTGAGAACAGGCCAAGGGTGGTCATTATCTCTAATTTGATAGTATTACAGCACTGAGAGACAAAAGACAAGATAAATTAGCTTTCCATCTCACTTCTGTAGATCATGGTATTCATCTTAAAGTGATACTGACACAAAAAAATGTATTTTCAAAATTTTTATACATTAAAAGTTACCTATAGGTCATGTTGACCATTTTTGCTGATTGTTCTGCTTTTGTAAGGAATTGTCACTTGAAGTTCCTAAACCTGACTGTTTTACCAACCTGACTGTCCCTTCTTAAACTGTCAGTTGCACTCGGTTGCACAGGAAAAACCCTATGGTCTCCGGTGTTCACTGACGCCCTTTTGGGGCCCCGGACTTTCTGCTGTGGAAAACCAACAAGTAAGTGCAGATCTAGAGCAAATAGTAAAAAAACGAGGTACCGGCAAGGATTTCGAATAAATGTAGTCAAACAGGCGTAGAATCAGAGGCAGGCGGCAGGAATCGTAATCGAGAGTCAGGCAGAAGTCAAAAACCAGATAATCAGACAGAAGAGTACTCTTGAGCAGGAACAGTAAACTGAAGCCTAGCTTGGGCACTTACAAAGGTGGACTGGAGCTTTAAAGGCGTTTTGGCGCCAAATTCAAATCCAGTGCAGAATATATGGCGTCATGACGTTCCGCGTCAAACCAGGCGCGCTGGAATCCAGGAGAAGAAGCACCAGGAGGTAAGAGAGCGCTGAACTCTCCTGGCGCGTCTTACAGAGAGTGGTTGTTCCCACCACTCAGGTATCGTTACAATAGTTTCTTGGTTGGCCTTGGTGGAAGGTTTTGCTTCCATTTTGTATGAGGGAATTTGAAACTCTGGGTAGTGATCCCCATCTGAATACGTAGACTTAAAATAGTGTTTTCATTATATTCAGCCGAAAGCTGAATCGTTCAATTAAATTAATAAGACTTTCCCTGGTCTAAGCCCCCAATGTATGCCCCCACAACTGAGCATCTTCCCTAACAGGTTAAATGTCCCCACCACTAACCTAAAGAAGAAGTGCACCCTCCCACCTAGCTTAAGTTATTGGGGGACATTTAAAAAGGCCCCCAATTCTATCCAGAGTCTGGCTACCCTATGAATTTCAAGCTGGATAAAAATATGGCACAATGCATTGGGGGCATAGGCAAACACTGTCCTTACCCTCCCCATAGCATTTCAAAATGCTTTTTACTATATTTCTAATGACGATGCTTGTACTGTGTTGAACATTATCCGTATCTAATATAATAATATATAAATTATATAAATGAGAAAATAGAACTCATTTACTAATGCAACCACAACATCTTAAAGGGATTCTGTCATGATTTAATGGTATAGATTTTATTACTAAATTACACTGTGTACATTGCAAATTCATCATTCTACCATTTAAAATTGTATTCTTGGACCAATAAATGTATTTTTTTTATCTGAAATATTGGTGTGTAGGCAGCCATCTCAGGTCTTAGTTCCTGATTGTATGCTTTCAGAAATAGCCAGCATTTTATAAGTGAACTGCTGTTGGATAAGCTATTGTTTCTGTTTCTGGAGAGGTCATGGCTAGACTTGGGTTTTTTTACTAAAATGCATGAGAGCATTTTTAGCAAGACAGGTATTGGGAAGCTGTTATCTTGTTACCCTCCCATTGTCCTGTTGATTGTCTGCTGGGGGGAAGGGAGGGGTGTGATATTACTCAAACTCACAACTTGCAGTACAGCACTGAAAAATGAATTAAGTTAATCACAGCATATCTAAGGGGACCTGGGAAAGTAAGAACATGTCTAGCCCCATGTCACATTTCAAAACTTAATATAAAATAATCTGTTTGCTCTTTTAAAAAACAGATCTCAATCTAAGATTCTGCTGGAGGAGCACTATTAACTGATGAATTTTTTATTAAAAAAAAAAACCTTTTCCCCAATTTTTTGGCATCCCAGGAATGTAGTTTCCCCCACCAGATGTAGACAACCATGCCAATATAGGTTAGCTACTGTTGGGGGCAAATTTATTTAAGGTCGAATATCGAGGGTTAATTAACCCTTGATATTCGACTGTCGAAGTTAAATCCTTCGACTTCGAATATCGAAGTCAATGGATTTAGCGCTATTTGTTTGTTCGATTCGAAGGATTTTAATCCATCGATCGAACAATTTTTGTTCGACCAAAAAACGCTAGCAAAGCCTATGGGGACCTTCCCCATAGGCTAACATTGACTTTGGTAGGTTTTACGTGGCGAACTAGGGGGTCAAAGCTTTTTCTTATAGAGACAGTACTTCGACTATCGAATGGTCAAATAGTCGAACGATTTTTAGTTTGAATCGTTTGATCCGAAGTCGAAGGTCGAAGTAGCCCATTCGATGGTCAAAGTAGCCAAAAAAACATTCTCCTCTATTCCTTCACTCGAGCTAAGTAAATGGGCACCTTGGAGTTACAGTAGATTTGACCAGAAGCTGTAACTGGAGATCCCGGAGATTTTATGGTGTCAGGTCTTTATAGTGAGTAGAATGACTTGTAGCGTATGACTCCAACTTAATGAACACTGACAAAGCACAATTAAACATGTATTTAATGGCAAGTACTAATGAACTATCATTCTGTTCTTCATACCTGGATCAGTTTTCCTCGCTGACAAGGCTCATCATCTGTCAGTTAATACGAGACATTTTTGCTGAGTCCCATGAATCTCAGTGTTTTTTTGATTTTTCGATTTTCCTATTTTGAGACGGGTCCTGATTTGTCTTTATTTACTTTGTGATGCATTACTCCTGTCAGACAAATATCAGATGATAGAAGGGATTGACATTACAGGATCTGATGGCACAGAAACTTTAGATATGATAATTATCGCGCAGAGAAGCAGCAGAGGAAAGAACAGTGCTTAGCTTTTGTTTCCATTACCTCTGGGAGTTTGCACAGCAAATTTGTTTTACTTCTGCTGTAAAAGTTAATTTCACTTGAAATTACTTCTTCTTTCCTAGGAAAAACGAGAGGCAGAAATTTTTCACTGGCCTGAATTATTGTCTGCGTTCTGATATATATGGGTGCCGCGTGCTAGACAGGTCTCATACACTCGACAAATTCTGACTATATTTAAAGGGATACTGTCATGGGAAAATGTGTTGTTTTTTTTAAAAACGCATTAGTTAATAGTTCTGTGCCTGCAGACTTCTGCATTGAAATCAGTTTTTTTACATTTAATTTTGAAATCTGACTTGAGGATAGACATATTGTCAGTTTCCCAGTTCCCCCAGTCATGTGACTTGTGCTCTGAAAAACTTCAGTCACTAGTGATGGGCGAATTTACTTGCCAGGCGCGAATTTGCGCGATTCGCCGTTGGCGAATAAATTCGTGAAACGGCCGCGAAAATTCGCGGAAAAAATTCGCTGGCGTCAAAAAAATTTTTTCGAAAAAACAGGCGCCGGCGTCAAAAACGGGCGCCGGCGTCAAAAATTAGACGCCGGCGCAGTTTCGCAAATTTTTCGCCGTTTCGCGAATTTCACGCGAAATTCACGAATTTCTGCACAAACGAAACTGCACAAATTCGCCCATCACTATCAGTCACTCTTTACTGCTGCAGTTGGAGTGATGTACCTAGATAACAGCTCCCTGGTAGATATAAGAACAGCACTCAATAGTAAAAATCCATGTCCCTCTGTGACACCTTCAGTTACATTGGGTAGGAGAAACAACAGCCTGCCAGAAAGCAGTTCCATCCTAAAGTGCTGGCTCTTTCTGAAAGCACATGCCCAGGCAAAATGACCTGAGATGCAACTACACACCAATATTACAACTAAAATAAATACACTTGTTGGTTCAGGAATTGAATTTTATATGGTAGAGTGAATTATTTGCAGTTTAAACAGTGTAATTTAGAAAAAGAAATCTACACCATAAAAATCATGATAAAATACCTTTAAATTAACTACAAGCCTTTGCTTTCTTTTTTTTTCTACCTGTAGCCACTCTGTGTCTGTCTTAGTGGTTGCCAGACTTTCTCAGTTCAAGCTTCCCATATAGAACTACCTTTAGTCCATGCCCCACCCCCAGCTCATGACAATGTTACAGATATAGAATAACAGTCGTTACTCTCGTTAAGGTATTAAGCTATAATTCCAAGCGTATCTAGGACGGAAAAAACATTATCAACCCATATCTCACCCTAACTGGTCCTCAATGTGAAATTTCTAGGAGAGCAAACATGAGTGCAAAGCACACTGCTGTTGTTTTGATAGTTTTGTCTACATTCCTGCACTTAATTACTTGAGTTTTAGAGCTGAAAAATTGTTTCTCAAGCCATTAGCTTGTTGGTGCTTCGCTGCAGCAAGTTACATCAGATGCTGTCACATCAAACAACAACAAATTCACTTTACCCTAAAGGAAGTAAAATCTTCTATGGATGATCAGAGACAAGCAAGCATCATCCATTTGCAATGCCAAGCTCCAGCTGGAGTAGTGTAAAGGTCACCGCTATTGGACTCTGGAGCAGCATCCTCTGCAAGCAAACCTTAAGGATATTTGAGATAATACCATGCTTTCTCGATTGTGCCAATAGTGTGCGGAAGGCCCTATTTGTTTCAGCTCAATTATGCCCCAAGCACAAAGTAAGGTCCATATATAACATGACTGGCCAGCTCAAAACTCTTGCATCAACCCAACTGTACACCTATGGGATGAACTGTAACCCCCACCTGTGAGCCAGGCTTAACATTAGTGCCCAACTAACATCAGTGCCAACCTAAGATCAGTGTCAACCTCATATCAGTGTCAATCTCATTGATGGTCTTGGAAGCAAATCCAACCAAAAATGTTCAAACATCTAGTGGAAACCTTCCCAGAAGAGTAGAGACTACTATAGCAGCAAAAAGAGGACCAACTTTGTGTTAATAACCTTGGTTTTGAAATGAGATTTTGGACAGGCAGGTGTCCAATACTTTTGGCCATGAGTTGTATCTCATTGTTTATATTTGGCAACTGATTTTTTTTTTGTAACATATTTATATAGTGCTGGTTATTTTGTGTAGTCATGTGTAAACCATTTTAGCAATGGTCCCACTGGGGGTAAAAGCTACAATGTCACGTTCCCATTGTTCTTCCATTGAGTAGCCACAAGGGTGCATATAAGGGGCCGATTCACGAAGGGTCGAATATCGAGGGTTAATTAACCCTCGATATTCGACTAGGAACTAAAATGGTTCGACTTCGAATATCGAAGTCGAACGATTTTGCGCAAATCCTGCGATCGATCGATCAATGGATTTTTCATTCGATCGAACGATTAAATCCTTCGAATCGAACGATTCGAAGGATTTTAATCCAACGATCGAATGAAAATCCTTCGATCAAAAAATCACAGGCAAGCCTATGGGGACCTTCCCCATAGGCTAACATTGACTTCGGTAGCTTTTAGCTGCCGAAGTAGGGGGTCGAAGTTTTTCTTAAAGGGACAGTACTTCGACTATCGAATGGTCGAATAGTCGAACGATTTTTAGTTCGAATCGTTCGATTTTCGTAGTCGAAGGTCGAAGTAGCCCATTCGATGGTCGAAGTAGCCCAAAAAAACTTCGAAATTCGAATTTTTTTTCATTCGAACCCTACACTCGAATTTCGTGAATCGGCCCCTAAGTGTTACCAATGTATTTTTATATTGTTGTATGTTCAATTTATTTTCCCTTCTAGGGGAAAACCCAATCTAGAGGTGAGATTATCTGATATTGGTGAGGCATTCAGCTGCCTTTAAAGCAAAGACAAACAACTGGATAGACAATATTTTCAAAATGTATATCTTTGTATAATCTACTTGATATTATACAAGTAGATGAAAGTTTGAAAGAGTTGAAAGTTTTATTAAAAATCAAAAAGTTATGACAAACATATGAGGAGAGAAGGGGTTCTGTATGGGCCAGTGTGCTAGTGGGTGAGACTGTTAAGACCTGAATGTAGACAAAATGGGAATTTTAGAAACAAAGGATCAATAGCTCATAGTGTACTATGAAACACTTTTCCTGTGTGCTGTGCTAATTTACAGATGCCAGCAAGTGATATAATGAAAAGTTGCTAAATAATGGAAGCAGCCAGCGTTTATAAAATGGTTTTTGGCAGACTTTGAATTCCAGAATGGTGGGTAGGTTGTATAACCAGGTCCCAGGGCCATAAGCCTTATTTAGGGAGAAAGATCACTAGAGTTCAGCCTCAAGATTTATTGCACAAATCAGATAAAAGTGGCACCGACCTTTTAAGCTGAGGGACCTATTTGCTATTGTGTGATTCTTCCAGTGCATTTGGTTGTCTTATAATAAACCAAAAAGTTTTATACTTCAGATAAATCAAATTGGACTAATATGATTGTGTTTTTAGCAGTCAAAACAACTAAATGGCTATTTGAGCATAATGCTATCTCAGTCCCAATTTGCCCTCTTTTTTTAATTCCAAGTTAAATATAATAACTTTCTCAGTAAGAGAATGTATTAAATGAGACTGCACATTAGAGCAAACTCTTAAATTCCCAATTATTCTTCCACTTCCATTTTGCAAAAATGATTGACATGGAGCATATTTTCTATTAACAATTTTAATTACATTTGAATGCAAGGGGGGGTTGAGTTTATTCCTCCTTATCATATAATATAAATCCCTTAGCAACGCCTTCAAATTCTAAGCTGCAATGAGATTTATATTTTATGATCATCTTTCTTGTCCACTAGCTTTATTGGCCCCAGTCATGGTGTGCAGCAATGATTTAGGGTTCCGGGGGACAGCCTTTAGAAGACAAAATATATGCAGAAAGCCATTTTATTGAGATAACGTTAAACCACTTACACTTGTTTCCCAACCAGCAATCTCATTTTCGGGGGAGAAAATGAATTTCGGCTATGTGGTTGTCACCTCCATCATGACTTAGGTTTCAATTAAGGGACTGCTTGGCACTGGCGCTGACCTTGTTGCCTCCATTTAAAAAATTTTAAGACATTTGCAGTTTCATGCATTAAAAAGCGTTTATTGCCCAATATATTAAATTGTTGGTTTTTTTTTTTTTGCAACCAGCTTTAAAAGAGAATGATAAATCAACGTGTTTATTGGGGAAAGCACATATATTATAAAATTTTAAAAAATATGTATTCTGCGCGGCTTGTGTCCTCATTTACTAGTATCCCAAATGGAAATGTGTTTTATATCTCATTAATGTTATAGGAAATTATATTACTTACGTCCTCTGTCTTCTCATACTGGAGAATGATTCAGCCAGGCATCAGCAGCAGAATAACAGTAGCAGATATACAGATGGCTAGTGTATTAGTTCTGGGTTTCTTAGCATATTTCTAATAAACTCTGAAATATTAATAAACAAGTTTCAATGGGTTAATAATATTTGTAAATTGTAATTGTTATTTAAAGTAGTATCTGTGTGGTTGTTTATTTTATTTGCACTGCTGGTACCGACTCCTAAAAAACATAATAGAAGCAAGTTGATTAACAGGCCTGTAGAACAAGGCCAGAATGTTTAACTGTAGTCCCAATTAGAACTTTTTGGAGGGGTTCCCTAGATTGGATGGTACTGGCTAGTAATGAACCAGGGCTCCAGGGTTAGATGGGCAAATTGTACCTGCAGCTCTAACTCTGTTGGCCTCCATCTAATTTAGGGGGACTGAGATTTCACCCAAGCTTTGGTACAGGACAACTACATATGCAATTTGAATTACTATTGTTTAATGTACATTTCACTGTTTACAGGGGGTCATGGGGACCCATGTTAAACAGCATGGGGACAAATTTATGTTTCAAGACTTACAAACTGAGACCACCTGCATTATTGATGCATGTCAACTTTATGTTTCCTCATGTATCATTTTGCAGTAGACATCATTAACAAAACTACTTTGTCATCTGAAAAAATTTTTGTAATATAGGCAACATTTGCTATTGTATTTGACCAGGATGTCTTTCACATGCTCTAAATATTTGTAACAGGCAAGATACATATAATATGTGAATATTAACATCAGCCGGTGGTTTGCCATCAGGTGCAATAGCTTTGACCTCACCTGTTGTTCCATGTTTCACAGTGCTACAAACCTTGGGATGAGAAGCATTACTATAGAAGAAGCAGTGGCATAACTATAGAGGAAGCAGACCCAAGGTCCAGGGGTTTGCTTCTTTCATAGCTTTAAAGAAATCCCCACTCACAGCTACAAAAAACTGGGGAAATGAGAGGAAGGCAGGACAGGCAGGCTAGAGGGAGGAAGGATAGATAGGTGAGTGAGAGGGTAGGCAGGTGGGTGGGCGAGCAGGCAGGCAGGTGTCCAAGAGCAAGGGAGGGAGGATGGGCAGCTGAGATTGTGGGCAGACGGGCTGCTTAAATTTTGGAAGGAAGGGCTGCCAAGAGGGTGGGAGGACGAGAGGGAGGATCGGCCCCTTGGAAGTTCTTTTGCGGTGGGGCCCAGCATGGTCTAGGTACACCACTGTAAGCCCTAGTTCACTGATTGTGGATTTTTTCAGTTCAAGTCCTACTTGATGTCAGTTGACTACAGCTCCAAGTTTTAAATCCTGAAGCAATTCTTTGTCTACCTTCATGGTTGTTTGACTTTTTCAGTTCAAGTTCGCTTTGTAGGACCAGCCTTACATGGCCTTCTAGTACATAAAGTTATAGATATAGGAAACCATTGGTGTATCATTCATAGTTCCAAGAATATCTAGGCCAGAAAATATGCATTCATCCCAAAATCTCACCCTAACTAAGCTTCAAGCTGGGCTTTCAGGTGTATCTAGGAGATCAAATAGCCATTCTCTGCAATTCTCCCCCTATCTGGCCTTAAGACTGAGCCTCCTCCATCAATGCTACCAGCACAGCTCCATAGTTAATGCAGAACATCTACACTTTTTCCAACTTCTCGTACTTTTATTTTAATATCAAAGTTTCAATGTTGTTTATAGTAACTTTAAAGTCAACAAAACACCTGACTATAAAAGTGAGAAGGAAAGAAGTTAATTGAATCCAAATGACTAGACATGCAGGATCCAAAAGGTCTTAATGGAATTTGACTTTCTTTTTCCGAATAATCAAATTTGATTCATGGAGGAAATAAATCTTCCCTCTGCTTACTTTAGCCCTCTCTGAATATCAGATGAATATGAAGGAGGGAAGAGAAATATTTTATGAGATTCATGGCACAACACCTTGTGACAGCAGTGATTAATGTCCATCTATTACAGAACAGTCTTGGGACATGTAATGGTTTCAGAGCGAGGAGATACATCTTCCGCCTCTAGGACGGTAACTACACCTCGTAGAGTTGAGCCGATATTATTTTACCAAATTTCTGATGAGATATAAATGTTAGAATCCCAAGGCGCAGGTGGGGATGATCAATGTCAGTTCACATTGCAAGCGTGAAAGCTCAACTCAGCAAAGTTTTATCATTTGTAACTTTAATCCTTTCATCTCAACCGGCATCAAATATTCTGGCTCACTAAACGATAATGTTCAATATCAATAAATTTGCTTTTATGTTTAAAGTGGATGATGGTCGAAGCACCATGATGAAACCAGCTATGAAATGTAGTCCTTGTATATAATCTTTATTTTCTATGGCGTTATTGTAATAGCTGTAACCCTTTTGACACCCCTTTGTCTGTGTTACACTCCACGTGTGACGCTTAGCTGATGACACGGGACAAACCTGAGCCAATCTGCAGTGGTATTGGGAGACTGGGTAGCTGGTACTTA
Organism: Xenopus petersii; assembly: GCA_038501925.1. NCBI lineage: Eukaryota > Metazoa > Chordata > Amphibia > Anura > Pipidae > Xenopus > Xenopus petersii. Next base: position 154,474,875 of record CM076682.1, read on the forward strand.
CTAGCACAGTGCCTCCACCTAGTGGGATCAGGGAATGCACCTACGGGTGGCCCCACTAGGAATACAATAATAAAACACACACAGTATCTGTTAAACTGAATAAATGTTTATCTAAAATTAAATGGCCAACTAGTACAAATAGCACTCCTAACCAGGTGGGAGTAAGGGCCTCACTATCTAACTTGATTGCGCTAACTATCTACCTAATTAAAGAAGGCAAAGTCCTTTAAAGTCCTTCCACAAAACAGTCTCTTTATCTTCAAGCGCTTCTTTAGGGTACTGTCCCTTTAAACAGGATACTCACTCCAAATCATCTTCGGATGCTTTACAATTTCTCTTCAGGCGAGTCCAGCACATTCAGTCATACAGTGCGACTACCAGCCCCTTTGAATGCTTAGATAGGAATCTCCTGCTGGTTGCTCCTACAGTCTGGATTCCTTTAACACACTCTTCCCTAATGTTGCCACCTTTCGAACCAGAGGGATGGGCTGTGATGTTGGGGGCAGGGCTACGGCACAGCAATCAGCGATTGGTCGATCACCATGTCAATAATGGGGAATCCTGCCCGGTTTTCCTTATTTGGAAAAGTGGGCAAGACCTTTTGACATGGCAGCCCTTCAAAATACCGGGCTGTCCAGGTTAAAACCAGACAGGTGGCAACCCTACTCTGTCCCTCCAGGCATAGTATGTGGCTTCTCTGTGCCAGCCTGATCCAAATAAATGCTTTTGGTGAAGCCTCTCAGCTCTCTGGGCCCAACGGCAGCTCTCTGGTCTCTCTCTCCACCATGTGGTTCTTTCTGCAAGGCTCTTCTCTTCTGCCAGTATCTGTGACTTCCTCTTCCTGTCAGCCACTCACTAGCTGCTGTGTCACTTCCTGCTGCACTGAGATCACAGAACAGCTGGTTACTAGGTAACAACTTACAGCACTTTAGTGTAGTGGTTATTTTCTAATTTAATTCTATGATTTACAACATATATTTCTGATCTGAGACTTATTTAGCTTTAGTCAGTGAAGTAAATTCAACACATTTAAGAGAGCTATTGTAAAGATAAGAAGTAAGGTGTCCTTGTTCTATACATATTGCTGGGTAAACATGCCATAGTAAACACAGGTATGGTTACCCAGCAGATATCTTTAAGAATAAATAAACAGACAGCAGACAGACAAAACTCAGATTGAGTAACAATCTGAATCTTGTTGATCTTTTAGGACAATAAGCTAACAATGTTGCCTAGGTCAGCATTTGGGGTTAAAGATCTCTGTAGCTGCTTAGTATAAAGGACACCTTTTACTTTTGAACGGGAGCTTCGCCTCGGACCCATGAATGGGTGCCAGGATTTGGATCACCGTTTGATTATCGGGAACCTGAAGGTGATGAACCAAAGGTTGTGGGGCTCCCCGATTGTGCAGAACTGGCTATTCTTGTAATTACCATCATATGAAGTTAAGTAAATGTTATTAAGTTCTACCTTTACTTGTGAGTGTGTAAGTTATTGCTCACAAGCAGTATACCAAAAGGTTTAATCATTGATCCTGTATATATGTATTAATATATTTATTTTAATTAATACAAGTATTATTATTAATAAAGGTTCACACCTTTATTACAAGCACACAGACACAGGTTCTGTGCTTCTGCCCTTACAGGGATAAGAGCAAGGGTTTTGCACTAATTCCCTACATAACCATCCATAGGAGAAACTGAGCCTTCTTCTCAGTCAGTGTCTTCAGGCTTTGCGGAAAGGCCACCAAGGCCCTGGCCTAGGGCAGCAACATTTGGTTCAGAAGCTCTGGGGCTGCTCAGGAGGTACAATTGTTTATTAAATTTCTTGTGTGCCAATTCTCAGTTTTATTTTGTTCAATGATGCATCTATTAGGTCTCATTTAATAAAAGTTTAGTGCAAAATATGAGTGCTAGTCCCTGCTTACATTTGAATCTGTTTTCTGAATGTTACATACATGTCATGGGTTCATATTATTATAAATGCCCATTGTCAAACAATTCAGTAAACTTGGAAACCTGCGGAATTGTATCACTGCTGTAGCTGATTGGAGTGGGTTATAAACACTGGTGCTTAATTCTCTATTGCCACTATAGCATCCCAGGTCACAAAACTGACACTTTGCACTGCTGCCAGTTTGGAGTGGAACCCTCAGGAAACACGTCCATGATGGAAATGGTAACATTGTAATTAATACTTAAGGGAAACCCCCCCACTGACATTGAATCTTCTCTCTCGTTAACCCCATTGTGAGTGATTTCATTAAGCGATTTGTTATGTCTCGCCACTTCCATTATGCCGTGTCTCGGGGCAATCTCAGTGCGAGTGACCGTGATGCTCCGGCACGTCTGTGCCGTTCCTGTAGGGACCCGTGTACGACATTGATATTCAATCAGAGACAATGTCTTTTATTTCAATGTGATCCTGGAGAGACTCGTTACATTTGCATATCCAATAGTGTTTGCTGGAAACACACATTCCAGTATATTCCCAGTGTCTATTCTTAATATTCTCTAAATGTATCATTTTAGAAACAAAAATACCTTGTATTTATCCTTTGTGGATACAGATTGTTCATTATAAAGCTCAGAACGAGACCCTTCCTTTGCCTCTTTGGACATTTCATTCATTTTACATAAATTAATTGAATTTGCAGAAAGCCTTGAAGCCTGCAGTCCATCCTTTCATTATATTTTCACTGTTCTCTTTGTTGTGATGTATCAGTACATGTAAAGGTTTATAACGTCCTTCTTACCCTCTTTACAAAGATATATTTGATTTATAATGCCTGTATGGACAGTGTTCTTACAATGGCAGAGCTCCGTCTCTTGGCAGAATCCTTCCTGCATTGATACTAATAACACCGAGTTGCTATCATACTTGCCTTGGAAGACGTTGATCTCTGTGAGCTTGAAGTGGGAGAAGCAATGGTTCTTACCTTGTGGTGTTTGGGTCCATGTAGGCATGAAACGCGTAACGTTAAATGTTTACCCAACAATTGTACATTGTTTCTCCTCAAGGGGGCATGAGACTCTCCAACCCCCCCATCTACTTTTATAAGTCTTATAAGGCCCTGGGGTAGTCTGGAAGACCACAGATGTCAACCCGAATCTGAAAAGACAAGGGTGTATCCTGCCCACACCCCACACCCAGTCTACCACAGACCCATTCTCTGCCATGCTCCCTGCTCCATTGCTTGGCATGGGCACCTGGACTCCCCCCCCATGTGATAAGTCCTCTTTTGAATTGTTCAAAGAACCTGGTTCTTCATTTATAAGTCTTATAAGGCCCTGGGGTAGTCTAGAAGACCACAGATGCCAACCCAAATCGTGTTTCCTTCTGTCTGGGAATTCATAATTATAGCAAGCAGACAGGAGCCATTTTGTGGACACTGTTATTAAGACAAGCCTTGTATCATCTCAGAATCTTGTTTGTGCACCAGAATGGGGGACCTGATGCCCATCCCCATGCCCTGGCTACACAATTAAATGGTTAAGAGAAAAGGGGGAATGTGAGGAGAGCAGTGACATTTAGGAAGTGCTGAATGGAAAGTGAAAGTAATTGCTTGCCCCATCTGTATGCCTAGAGGAGGGGCAGACAATATTTGATTGACAGCTGAGATTTTTAAATGAGTTTAAAACAGCTATGAATGCTTAAATAAAAAAATTGGATTTCTTGCTTAATTTGAAAAGGACTTTTATTATACAGATGTTTATGTCTGGGTGACAGGTCCCCTTTAAACAGTTATGGTTATTAATAAATACTGCTGTCCCTTCCTCTATCACTGCCAGAATGGCCACCCTATTTCCTGTTCCTGTTTGCTTTATTCACTCTTCGTACCAACAACTTTCACAGTTCAACTTATGACTCACTTCCACCTAGTGGCCAAACTAATTATACAATAACCATTACCATTACACGGGTGTATCTTGGCCATGCCTGCCCTGCCCCAGATCCCACACCCATTGCACCACAGACCCGTTCCTCTGCCATGCTCCATGCTCCACTGCTTTGGACAGATAGAAGACTTTGGATGATGGTTCCATGCATTTTAATGTAGTGGGTATGTAGGTGAAAGAACTTTTACTGCAGATCTCAAAAATACAGGTGAGTTGACATGTCTGGAAGACTATGATATCAGATGACAAAGAGTGTTGTCAGGGTTTGGACCGGGCCAGCGGGACACCAGGAAAAAACCCTTTGGCCTTGGTCCTCATGGGCCCCACCAGCCCAGACCTGCTCCTCACCCTGAAACTAATGGCAGCCTCCCCAGATCATGGCCACAAAAGAAAAAGAAAGATACTTGTGGGAAGGTTGCCACATCAGCATGTGGAGGACCCAGAATGGGGTGTGAGGCCTGGCAGGTGGGTAGGGGGTCCTAAGATAGCAGAGATCCCCCTAGTCCGATGCTGAGTGTTGTTTGTATATGTCTAATTGTGTCTCAGAAAACTGCTTGCCTACTGATAATGAAAAAATTAAAATGTAAAGTGAGTTTTCCCAAAAATCAAAACAATAGCAGTTAAAAATATAAAATCGTTTCTTAGACATAAAGTAAAGGAGCCTCACGCATTTCATGCCTATTGGGGGCACTCACTTACTTCCTTATGCCGGCTGCTAATGAAGGCTAAATCCCCCACATATCTGGCACAGCTTTGCTCAGATGGCTTCAAAACTACTGGGCCCCGCAGCAAATACATTTTAGGGCCCCAAATTGTCTAGAGGTTGACCTGTTTTGCCAATATATGTTGAAATTGGTCATTAATTATGGCCTCATGGGGCTCCCTATAGATCCTGAGCCCTCAAGCAGCCGCAGGGTCTGCCTCCGCTGCAGTTACCCCCCTGCAGTAATAGTTTTGATGGCATAAAAATCAGAACCCAATGTCTACAAGATACCAGCAACAAGTAGAGTTAAACACACCATTCAACTGGCTTTTAATACCTGTGTGTTTTTATCCTCCTCTGCATCCGCAGGGCTTGAGCCGACCACTTATGAACAGCAAAACATATAAATAAAGTGCAAATCTTTTTTAAACAGTTTCAGTTTTAAGTTATTGAGGCTCCCTGTCCGGTGGCTGGCGGCTCCGAGGGACCGAGGAGTGATGTAATGGCTGCGAACTGCGTTCCACGGGTCTGTTATAAAATATGTAAAATATCAAGAGTAATGGAAGATTGTCAAAGCTTGTAAAAATTCCTCCTGAAATATATGTCTGCAATCTCACAAGTGGTTTCAACTAATAATTTTATTCACATTACGGCCTTACCTTAGGCTTAAAGAAAAACACTCCTGGGATGCTGGCAGTAATATAAGAATGACTACCATAATAAAACAGAAGACGGATAGCTTCATAGAATGTCTTTGGCTCCTCAAGGACAGAATTCCATATATTATCCCCGTCATCACAGCCGAGGGAGCAGAAGTAAAAGAGACATAATACTCGGATATCGATGTGGAAATGGCAAAAATACAGACTATGTTCAAAGTCAAGTCGGCTGTTTAGAATCTTCCGTCGCACCAACAAATGTTGTGGTGGGAGTCGGCTTCCTCTAAACAGGGGGGATTATTGTTCACTGCAGAGACATCAACTATAGTAATTAGGAAAGTAGTCACAAACAATGCACTTTATACAGATGATACATCCTTCCCATCAGTCCCTGCCCCAGTGGATCTTACAATCTAAGGTTCCTATCACATTTACCCACACTAGGGTCTGTTTAAGGCAATCTGTCTGTATATATCTGGTGTGAGGATGACAACTCAAAATGAAATGGGAAGAACATACACACTCTTTGCAGAAGGTGCCCTGGCTGGAATTGAACCAATGACCTCAGAAATGCTAGGAGGAGATAGGCTCCTCTTCCTGAGTCAAATCATGACCTATAGAGTTCCCTAGTTTAGGTGAGTGTTAAAATATATACATACAGGTTTGGAATCTGTTATCCGGAAAACCCGTTATCCAGAAAGCTCCAAATTACAGAATGGCTGTCTCCCATAGATTCCATTTTATCCAAATAATATAAATTTTTAAAAATTATTTCCTTTTCCTTTGTAATAATAAAACAGTAGCTTGTACTTGATCCAACTAAGATATAATTAATCCTTATTGGAAGCAAAACCAGCCTATTGGATTTATTTACTGTTTACATGATTTTCTAGTGGACTTAAGGTATGAAGACTCAAATTACGGTCCCAAGAATTCCAGATAACAGGTCCCACACCTGTATATGTGGGATCATACTGTGTCAGGGCTTTTTGCACCACAATGCTGCCCTATCATGATATACCCATTGCAGAGCATCCCTGATTTCTATAAATGCTTATAAGCTTGAAGATTTAACCATTTATGGTATCACTCATTATGGTTCATTTACAAAGCCCACAAATAATGCACATAAATCATCATTTCCATTGTGCTGATACACGTGGTGCCAGAAAGTGACTTGGGAGCACAAAAGATCCAGTGGAAGTCAGTTGTATGTGTAGGTGCAACACACATGTTGGCGCTCTATAAATACATGTTAATAAAAATAATAATAATAAAAAGGGAACCCTGGAAGTAACACCACTTTGAGTCAGGCGTCCGTGGTCCCTGTACTTCTGCACTTTGCACCTTAACGTGTAATTTATCAAAGCAAAGATGTTTGTGGGTACAGGTTGCAAAGAGAGCGTTGTGGGATTTCACACAAATGGCAGAAGTGGTGATAACTTTTCCCAAGAAATAAAGGAATAGAGGAAGAGACAGCAACGCCCAGGATAACTTTAAACAGATATTTTCCTGCATTTTATTCACAGCAGGGTTTTCCCCACAAACATAAAAAAAAGTACTTCTCAGTTTTGCACAAGTTAGAGTTCATCCTTCTGATACCGGAGTAGGCTGGACCCCTGGCAGTCTCTTGGTAATGTCTTCCTTACTCCCAGCCCCTTCTTTTTCCACAGATGAGGACTCATAGGTCCCATCACCTGTACTGGCTTAGGTTTCAGCATTAGGGCCCTCACTTACAGACTGTGTAACAGTTTCTTCCCCCAAGTCATAAGGCTCCTGAATACTGAGGGACCAGACAGATCTCACACACACTCCATCTGACCTTACTATATACCACAACGTTACACAGCCACTGTACGCCATTGTATAAATAAATAACCATCTCTATGAGCACATCTGCACTTTATCATGTTCTTTATGTTCTTACTACTATCATATCACAATGATACACCCATCATGTCTGACGTTTATTATTATTTACTTAACATATTACATCTGCTGAGTGTTCACTGTCTGGTCCTGTCCCTGCACTGTCCTGTCTTGCAGGAGTTGCATATTTTTGCACTTGCACTTTTTGTCTGTTGTCCAGTACATCTATGTTGTGTGTAGCACCATGGTCCTAGAGCAGGGATTCCCAACCTTTAGAACCCATGAGCAACATTCAGAAGTAAAAGGAGTTGGGGAGCAACACAAGCATGAAAAATGTTCTTGGGGTGCCAAATAAGGGCTGTGATTGGCCATTTAGTAGCCCCTATGTGGATTGTCAACCTAAGCAACATCCAAGGGGTTGGAGAGCAATGTGTTGCTCACGAGCTACTGGTGGGGTATCACTATCCTAGCGCAAAGTCGTTTTGTTTCACTGTGTACTGTACAAGCCTATATGGATGAAATGACAATAAACTCACTATTGACTTCAATCAGCTTCAGCATCAATCCCATCACCTGTACTGGCTTTTCCGGCCTCAGTGAACACATTCCTGTTACTGTTTCCATTTACTGTCTCATAGAGCATTGTGGTAGTGACATACCTTCCCCCTAGATCAGTGGCATAACTAGAAGCCGCCAGGGGGGTCCAGCTCCAGCTCCACATTGTGCCTCACCCCTTTTAGGGTAAAGCAATTCCAAAAAAACATAACATATTAACTAACAATATCTTGGTGATATCTTCCTTACTCCCAGCCCCTCCTTTTCCACAGGTGATGACATCTGTACTGGCGTTTTCAGATTCAGCATCAATCCCAACACCTGCAATGGCTTTTCCGGCCTCAGTGAACACATCCCCTGTTACTGTTTCCATTTGCTGCCTCATTGAGCATTGTGGGAATAATATACATTCGCCCTAGAGCAATGGCATAACTAGAAGCTGCCGGTGGGGTCTGGCTCACACAGACAGCAACCCTGCGTCTACCCCCACCTCCCCCCTGCACGCTTGCATGCTAGCATAAGCATGTTGTGGCAGGCAAGCTGATTTTAACATTGCAAAAGTGTTGCAGAAATAGGATTTATGTGCAGCAGGCCCTGCAGTCCAGGATCCCCCACTCCAGAGCCCTGGGGTCTGTTGGTTTTATAGTTACGCCACTGCCCTTGTGTCTTCCCAGCCACTGTGCCACAGTACAAAGACACAAGTGAATAATTGTTACATAAGAATTTGCAATTTTTTGAGTATCTGAGCTCTTATGTCTGTTTCGGAATTTTTAAATATAAACTTTATTGCTAAGGGTCCACCCCCAAGGGTCCCCTCTTTGCCGGCCCAGAGCAAATACCTATCTGTAATCTAAAGCGCCGTTATGCTCACACTTTATGGCAAGAAAAAGACAAGTTTCAGATCTTTCTGCAATGAAAGATGAATCTGCAATAAAGGGCAATATTTCACAGCCATAAAAGCCAGTGGACATTCAATATACTTGACAAGCAGAAACATCGCAGCTAATCAGGTTCAGCTGTGCAGAGAGAGAAAAGCAATGTTTGATTTTGAATCATTTATAATGGGCCATTCAATTGCCTGTCAGGATATTAGCATATTTAAATAGTTTTAATCTAACCTCATCACCATGATTAAAATTGCTGACAAGGATGGAAGGCTTTGATGAGGTCTGCGAGGCATAACGAATAAGGTGAATATTAATGTGTAATAGGACAGATACGTTCCCGCGCTCGCAATTCACACGGAATATTGTCTCGTTAAGGTGACAGAATCTTTGCAGAATAATATTGATTCTTTGGAGAAGAAAAATAAAACTGACCTGTGCCGTCTACATCGACTTCGCCGCTAACAACATTGTAGCAGTGCATACCGAATATTCTGGGGCGTTGCCAAAAATGACCGTTAAGGGGGTTGTTCGCCTTTAAATTAACTTTTAGCATGATGTAGAGAGTAAAATTCTGAGACCATTTGCATTTTTTATTATTTGTGTTTTTTGAGTTATTTAGCAGCTCCCCAGTTTGCAATTTCTCTAGTTTTGCTAGGATCCAAAAAATCCTAGCAACCATGCATTGATTTAAACAAGAGACTGGAATATGAATAGGAGAGGGGCTGAATAAAAAGATGAGTAATAAAAAAGTAGCAATAACAATACATTTGTAGCCTTACAGAGCATTTGTTGTTTAAATGGGGTCAGTGACCCCCATTTTAAAACTGGAAAGAGGCAAATAATTCAAAAACATTAAAGGATAAATAATGAAGACCAATTGAAAAGTTGCTTAGAATTGTCCATTTTATAACATACTAAAAGGTGAACCACAGCAGCTGGTGCAGACCACCATTCCCATTGCATATAATTTGAGTCTATATATACTTTTAGTATTTCAGGTAAAATAAAAGATATTAGGCTTGTGCGTAACATTTAACCTGTATATAGCATGTTATATAAAAGAAACAATAGTCTAAAAAGGAAAGAAACTGATTTTTAGGGACAATAAACTCTGCCCGGAGAACATGCAGAAAGTGAATGAGCCGCCTTTATTTGGGTATTTGTTCCAGAGAATGGCTATTAGTTTCATCCCAGCCTACAGAATTGCCTCCATTCCATATCATGCAGTTCCGAGAGCCACATCTCTGTCTATCATCACACTTGTTAGTCTGCGAGCTTTATGAAACTGCCGCATGGGAACCGAATGGGGAAAAATAAGTACCAGGCTGAGACAAAACATAAACCTTCTCATCAAGCCAAAGATAAAAAATCTATAGCAGCAAAAGTGGATTTCCAGCTGGAATCCATAAAGTTTGTCAATTTCATCCGCTGTCACTCAGAACACTCACCGGGAGAGGGAGAGGTAGTCTGAATGTTAAATTGCCAATATAGGAACAGCTAAGAGTCTTTTTGCCATGGTTTCAGATGTATGAAACAGGGATTCATAAAATGAGTCCAGGGCAGGGTACAAAGTGCAAAATATGGACAACATCTGCAATGGTTTTTGTACTTTGCGTCGTGTCCTGCACTTTGAAGTAATGCTGCAAAACTCTGAGCTTCAAAACTTAAGACAGAGACCTGCACCCCCTCTTAATATAGCATTGCCTGTGTTCAGCAATGTATTACTGTATGTGGTTGCTATAGGTTACTGCCTATGGGCAAATTTACCCAGTGTTGCCCCTGGGGCTCGTTTACCCATAGCAACCAATTAGTGATTGACTTTTTTTTCAGCTAGCTGAAGGTAGAACAATGAATGCAACAATTTAATTGGCTGCCATGGGAAATGGGTGGTGGAATTGCTAGGGGGACAATCAACATTTGTACAACTTTATGCAACTATTCTATATACTGTATTTAGCATCCCCCATTATGGCAGACAAACCTCATGTTCTGCTTGATGTTTTCAGATAATCCCTAAGTTTAGCCTCTTATCAGCAGCCCAGAGCTCACTGAGCATGTGCAGTGCCACTGACATTGGAATGGTGGCCTAGATCCAACATGACAAACTCCTAGAGAACACCTGGATAATTACTGTTATTGGGCTGCTGAACCTCTGGGCTAGTACAGTAAGTTCAGTATATATAATACACCATTTTACAACATATTGCTAAGCTTTAGTTCTCCTTTAAGGAGCAACTGGTATTCCCTATCGCTAACAAACATCTGATTGTCAGGCCAGAGAAGGATTATCAGCTGAGTGTGATCCTAAGTACAGGTATGGGACCTGTTATCCAAAATGCTTGGGACCATGGGGTTTCAGCATAATAGATCTTTCTGTTATTTTGATCTCCATACCATAAGCCTGCTAAAAAATATTTTTTAAACATTAAATAAACCCCAACAGGCTGGTTTTGCCTCAAATAAGGATTCATTTTATCTTTGTTGGGAAATCCTTTAAAAAAAAACTTGAATTATTTCATTAAAATGGATTTTATGGGAGATGGGCATCCCTGAATTCGAAACTTTCTGGATGACGGGTTTCCAGATAACAGATCCTATACCTGTATAGGTATATAGATTGTTTTCTGGGCTGGGTTAGGCTTGGGGTTCTGAAACTATAGGGGGGGCTAAAATGTATTGTTGTAACAGAAAAGTTTGCCCCAGTTCTAGTTCTAGTTACCCTTGGCCATCGACCAATTTATAGTGATTCTTATTCCTAGGTTCCTTTTAAGTATTTTTATTAGGAATGTGTCCTATTTGAGGGTACAATGTATACATACATGCATTATACTAAACCACAGCTGTGACTGACTCACTGTCCATTCACTTATGGCAGTGGTCCCCAGAATAGTGGCTCATGTACAACATGTTCCTCACCAACCCTTTAGATGTTGCTCCCAGTGGCCTCAAAGCAGATGCTTATATTTGAATTCCAGGCTTGGAGACAAGTTTTTGATGAATAAAAAACATATTTATGGCCAAATAGAGACTTTTGTAGGCTGCCAGTCCACATAGGGGCTACCACATACCCAATCACAGCCCTTATTCTGACCCACCAAGTAACATTTTTCATGCTTGTGTTGCTCCCCAACTCTTTTTACATCTGAAAGTTGCTCAAAGGTTAGGGACCCCCAACTTAGGGCAAACCTAACTGAGCAATAGTCTGAAAAGTAAGTGCTTCCTATTCCTATATGGCTTTAATCGTGTACCACTCAAGGCATACCTAGAGGATGATTGTAAAAAAATATATACATATGATGCTCTGTGAGGTTGCAAAAGTGGAACCCCCAAGGTTGGCCATGCTGGAGAAGGAGGAGAAGAGGTTGGAAGGAAAAGTGGAGGATACAAGGAGCTTAAACAAAGGATAGAGTAGTCAAAGAGGCAACTAAATCAGTAGGAATTTAGAATTTTAGTTATTATTTGCCATCTCTATTAAAAAGTGGTCCTGTAGCAGATACAAAAAGCGTTAAGTCAACCATGGCATCAGTGACTGACTATGTGTAATAGAGAACTCATCAATCAGCAGAGCCTTATTGTGGATTTGAGTTTTATGTCTCACTGGAAGCCTTGCATCATGCGTCCGGGGCTGACTCGTGAAACGTTTCAGAAGCCGAAAGTCGCTCATTTCTCCCAACTGGACCAGCGCCAGGAGCGTGCCGACGTGAAAACTGCTTTGGCCTCGAGATTAAGATCTGACAGAGTTGCAGAGGCAAGCGGTGATGTGCTGCCAACATCTGATCTGTTTTACTGGAATACCAAGTACAAAGCAGACGCATAATTCTTTCAGATTTTAGAGCCATCATTTGCATTCCCAGAGATTAGAGATTCCTGTATGCGGATTGAGTGATTACTGTAACCGGTGAGTGGATTGTAAAAGTACACTTCTAATTATATAGTTAAAGTATTCATGAGAGCAGCTGTCCAGATGCCATACGTTGGCCAGATATCAAATGAATATCCGATCCCTCTCTTCTCTGTCTCTCGCCCTCTTTCTATCTCTCTGCACCTGACTCAGCACCCTGTTGTCTGTGGCAAACTCTCATTGCCAGTTATAATTTTAGATAATGAGACGGCCTTTTGGCGACTGCAGTCAATAGATAAACATATCTACTTAGCTTAATTGCAGGCATTCATTGTGTCTGCTCCTTGTAACTACAGATTCAATAGCTGCACTACCCGTACTTGGACGTGCCAGGCTTTACTTGGATGATGAAATAGGTAATAATAATGTGCCACTCACAGATATGCTATGCGGGTGTGTTACCCTTTTATTAAGAGATACCACTGCTTAATATGGTATGGATTGATGAAAGGGTTACACAATGGGCATGGTGGTATATCCTCCTTTTGCTGCCCTTTTGCAGAAACAGAGTTGCCTGGTAAAGAATTCTGTATGGTCAGATCAGCGGTTCACAAACCCTAGTGAGGCTTAAAGCAGTGGCACAGGGGGTTTAGCCTGAAAGATTTGGGATTTGTAAATAATTCCTGTTTGATTTGCTTCACAAACCCTGGTGGGGCAGTGACAGAGGGGTTTTGTAAATGATTTGGGGTTTGTAAATGGCACAGGGAATGTGCCATAGAAGACTGGCATAAATAACTCACCCAGCAGAAGCAGTGGCCCAGGTGTACCAGCCCCAGACCCTTAGCTGGAGGAGTGAAAAACCATCAGCAATACTCTCAAAAAGGGGGCCTCCAGGAACTCTAGGAAATGCACAGGACCACAAGTAGAAACATCTCGAATGGCCCTACGCATTTCAGGCCCTGTAATCATTTTCAGTAGTCTTTGACTTTTAATTGAATCAGTGGTTTTTACTTTATACTTCTGGCCCTGTGGATTTTATAGAGTGCCTGGAAACCCCCTTTTGAGAGTATTGCTCTCCTAGATGTAACTGAAAGCCCAGCCTAAATGTTGGTTGACATGTGTAGTTAATGCCTATTTGCTGTCCCAGCTAGAACTTTGGTTGAATGGTGATACACCAGCAATAGCTGTTACCTTTCTTGAAGGTGAAGGTCTTGACCAAAGAATGGACCCCCAAGCAGTATTTGGAGCAAAAAAATCTGACAGCCACTGACTGACTGTAGCTTCTTGGTGGCTTTTTTGTGAGTGGGTCCCTAAGCTGATTAAGTGACAGCAGCACAGAGCATGTGCAGTGAATCAGCAGAAAAGAAGATGGGGAGCTACTGGGGCATTTTTGGAGACACAGATCTTTACTGCTGTGGTTGCCTTGGGCTCGTACAGAAGCACAAAACATCATGTACAATATTTCTACCTACTTCTTTAGTAAGCTTTAATTCTCCTTTAAGGCATTGACAGAGGGGGGTTAGCCTGAAAGATTTGGGATTTGTAAATGATTCCTGTTTGCTCTCCTAGATGTCGAATTTCAATAACAACACGGAATGTGGCACAGAAGACCGGCATAAATATCTCACCCAGCAGAAGCAGTGGCCCAGGTGCACCAGCCCCAGACCCTTAGCTCGAGGAGTGAAAAACTATCAGTAATGCTCTCAAAAAGGGGGCCTCCAGGAACTCTATAAAATCCACAGGACCACAAGTACAAAAAAACCCTGTTTCTTTAGATTCAATTAACATCTCCAATCGCCCTACGCATTTCGTGCCTTATAAGCACTTAGTCATGGGCTTTTAATTGAATCTAAATAAACAGTGGTTTTTATTTAATACTTGTAGCCCTGTGGATTTTATAGAGTGCCTGGAGACCCCCTTTTGAGAGTATTGCTCTCCTAGACGTACCTGAAAGCCCAGCCTAAATGTTGGTTAATATTTGTAGTTAATACCTATTAGCTGTCCTAGCTAGAACGGTGAATGGTGATACAGCAGCATTTTCCTATAGCTGTAACCTTTTTGTCAAGGTGAAGGTCTTAACCAAAGAATGGACCCCCAAGCAGTAAGGAAGCAGGCAAAAAAATCTGACAGCCACTTGCTTAACCGGCACAAGACTGTAGATTCTTGGTGGCTTTGGTCACTTTCATTGGGCCTTTCCATCGTCTCCATCATCTGCAAGCTTAGAGGCAGCAAAAAAATAAAAGGAACTTACAAGACTGTGTATGATCCGGGGCTCGGGTGTATCGTCACATTTTTTTCTAAAAATCCTTATTTTAAACTTATAAAGTTGCTTGAAAGGTTTAGCTCCTCAATTCAGAGACCCCGTAGGTTTAAAAGAACTGCCCACATCCTCCACCATATGAAAGATTGGTTTTGATCTTTAGCATTTTTGTATGTGGAATATCTTCATCTTTAAGCTCAACCACCACGTGCACAAATAAAGTCTTCTCCACCTCTTTACATATCCAAGAGCCAAAGACACAACATTGGTCAGTTCAACCCTCTTTCTGTATAGAAGACGAAATCAGCAACAACAGAAAAACATGATTTTATATATTAGCAAATAAAAAACAGAAAAGGAAAGGTCATGTTGTTTCTACAGCAGAGATGTATGTGAAACTGTCACTGCTGTATGAATATGTATATGACACAGGCACGTTTTGGCTGGTGTGGAGAGAAATCAATATAAAAATCATCATGCAGTGACAGAGCATAAGTAAATGGATCAGCGCACTAGGGAACGTATAAAACTATTCCAGAGGACTCATCGCAACAAACATACTAAGCTTTAAAAATAAGCCTTAAAGCAGATTTCAGTAACAAAACCCAACGCAACGAAAGTCTATCAGGATTTTTAATCCAAGAAGCCAGTCCATGAAGAATGGCAAAAGGCAGTGCAGATTTAGGGCACATTATACTGTAACACAGTAGTGTTCCAACAGCTGTCAAGAGACAATGAAGGTATTCTTTTTAACTGCTTGATTTTTTTAATGAACATGACTTGAGAATAGATATCAAAAAGAGTAATGAAGCATTCCAGACACTTTGCCCAAAGGTTCCTACGCACGTGCCAGACTTTATTAATTGAATTGTCCCAACATTTATGAGGGTACACTGTCAAGGTTGGGGTTGTTTTCTCTGGAAAAAAAGGCGCTTGCGAGGGGACATGATTAGACTTTACAAGTACATTAGCTACTTCGACCATCGAATGAGCTACTTCGACCTTCGACTATGACTACGACTTCGAATCAAAGGATTCGAAGTAAAAATCGTTCGACTATTCGACCATTCGATAGTCGAAGTACTGTCTCTTCGACCCCCTAGTTCGCCATCTAAAAGCTACCAAAGTCAATGTTAGCCTTTGGGGAAGGTCCCCATAGGCTTGGCTCACTTTTTTTGATATTCCTTCGATCGTTGGATTAAAATCCTTCGAATCATTCGATTCGAAGGATTTTATCGTTTGATCGAAGGAATTATCCTTCAATCGTTCGATCGAACTATCTGCGCTAAATCCTTCGACTTCGAAGTCGAAGGATTTTAATTCCTAGTCGAATATCGAGGGTTAATTAACCCTCGATATTTGACCCTTAGTGAATCGGCCCCCAAGTCTCAAGGAACACCACCAGACATCACTTTTTTTTTAAAAAATGACCATGGTTCCAGGTAGTGTGCCCATGGAAATTAGACAGGGCTTCTGTTCTTGTGCAGTTTCAAGAGCCATGTTCATGAGCCTCAGCATTAATCCATTTGGGTCTTTCGAATGTCAAAGATTTTTCCTTCAATACCACAGCTGGTGAATCTGACACCATTGACTTCTCAAATGGCCAGGCCAGTTGTGGCTTTTGTAAAATAATTTATAAAACTATTATACAGATAAGTTTAGCAAATGGCTCCCTGGATTTGGGGAGGTTGTTTTGGAAAAGATTACAATTTTTTTTAAGAAGGATGAAAAATAAATGATCAGATCCTCTCATTTGAAAATTGTGTCTTTAAACCCATCTAACTATGGTAATATGTTCTCTTTGGCTTTAATAAATCCAAGTAGTGATGTGGTCTACATGACTGTGTGTAGATATACTGTATATACACATATTTATGAGTTCCTGCAAAAAGCAGCGAGCCCTGATCATACATAGCATAATCAAGGCAACTAAAGAGATCCCTGAGTGTCAGACTTTATATCCAGTTATAAATACATCCTCCGGCCGCCATCTGTAAGGTGCAGCTGCTCCCAGCCAAGTACGCTCAGTGCTTTATACAGAATATAAAACATGTTTAGTGCACATGTTCCTGCATTAGATTCTGTCATTATTCCTAAACTAGAAATTTGCTCGCTCAAATCATCTTTATTACCTGGGTGTTTCATTTACACAACCATAATGCTAAGCACCCTGGGTAGACCTATGACCCTAGGTATGATATCATGGCCTGGAAAGCATTGCACTTTGGTAGACAGATAAACAAATTGATAGTCATTTTTTCCATTGTTAGACTCCATTATGGTGCAAGTGCTCTAATATATTATTAGCGAATCAAGAAATAGATGTGGATAAATCTTTCTCTCTTTGTTCAGGTGACTTTTGATCATTTGGCCATGTGTTGAAGAGTCACTTCAGTATTTATTTATCTGGGCATTGTGATGACACAGGGTCTATAGAGGACTATTAGAGCTCCATAGAAAATACTTGATGACCCCCTCCAACCCTTGTAAGCTTTAATCCCCAACCAGTGGCTTGCGAACAACATATTACTGTCTAAGCCCTTAGATGTTGCTACCAGTGGCCTCAAAGCAGGTGATTATTTTTGGAGGCATAAAAACCATGTGAACTGCCAAATAGAATCACATGTAGTCTGCCAGTTCAAATAGGACCTATGGAAAAACAATTAGAGACCTTTTTGGGCACTCCGTATGAACCTAAAATATGGCTCACGGGTAAAAAATTTTGGAGAACCCAGCTTGGAAGTCTTGTACCTAGGAAGTACTACTCTGCTGAGTCGTACGCTATGACTGTGGTCCCACTGAAGTCCAATTAAGGGATCCCAAGAACAGGTCTCAGATATGTTAGCCACAGTCAAAACACTCACAGTTTCAAACCCCAAAAACCATTGATGCCCAACACATTTTGCTCTATCAAGCACTTTATATTGTGCCATACTAATATTCAGATTTCATAATGCCAGGTCAAGATGGCCTTATACTGAACAGGACTTCCATCAGGACAGGTACAGGAGGTACATCATTCAGGGATACTATGGCAGAGGTGGTGTAGTTGACATGGGGAATCATGGAGCATGGCCAGGGTGGATTAGGGGTATGACCATGCATTCGGCATGTTTTTTTATTGGTGACGCAACACCCAATGGCAAAACTAACTAACCTATCTGGTAGTATGGGGCCAATGATTACTTGATGGCCCTGCTGCTGACTATGGTGAAAATCATTTGCACTGAGGAAGCGTATGGGAGAATGGACATAAGTAGATCATGTGCTAGGCTGATGTAACTGCTCAGTTGCCAATTATCCCTTTTTGTTCCTAGCCCTTCCCATCTACCCACCATCAACATGTGTGCCATGTTGAGACTGCCTATACAGACCAGCTATTGGGTGAGATTGTAGTGTGTGCAGTAATGCACCCCAAATCAGAAGAAACCATCCCAAACTGCTGACCATATTGCCCCATGTATGTCTAGCTTTGCATTGTAGTTCACTGTATTAATAGAAACAAAATGGGCCATAACTGACATTGTCTTTATAGATTTACTGAGGTGAGGAGGCCTCATCAATAATTACCATTAATGCAGCATGAGACTGGCCTCCACCACTGATGACAAAATGTCAGTAGAACAAGAGGAGCCTCTCATATATCTATCCAATTTCATTACCTTTGTATCACCTTCTGCGCCTGCCGAGGGTTTAACATGATCCGCTTGACAGCCTTTGGCAGGTTATTAAACTGAGAAATGAAGCTGAACACAGTTATCATCTACCCTTTATGCCTAATTAAAAGCACAAAGCTTTGTTGTTTCATGTATCAGAGGACGCATTTACCCATGACTGTTGAGATTCATGGTTTCAAAGTGTTCAAACAGGAAAGTTGGAGACTGGCAACCGGAGACCTCCGTGCATTACATCAATAGCAGGGAAATCAATTAACTTCCAAATAAAATATTCGAAATTCTGTAATCAAGGAGCTTACAGAGTGGATGAGATTTAGCCTGGAAGAGAATTATCTCAGGCTGATTTGGTGAAATTAACTAGGCAGTTAGAGTGACAGATGTATGGGGCAGGAGGAGATACACCTTAAGCAGGGCATTGGTGAAAACCAGTGCCACCTATACTCACCCCAATCTGTGTCCCAGTCCCCTGTTGAGTCCCAGTAGAGGACTAGCCAGTTGGGTTCCACCTTTCTTATACTGAGTTGCTTAGCCACTAATTTAGGATTAACAGAAGAGGTGCAAGCAGCCCTACAACTCACCAAGAAGCACCATATCCAAAGTGATGGACATATGGAAGATCATAGATGCCAATCACCCCTATATTTTCTGTATGTATGACAGACTGGATGACAGTAAAAAAGGAATGATCTAACTTTAGATATATAAAATTGACTAAAAGGAGGGGATCTGACCGTCAGTATTTAATTTGTATAGGAGAAAAGAAGAAAAGTATCCCCGTCTTCTTAATCAGAAAAAATACAAAAGAATAGATATTATCACTGTGTGATTTGTTTTCAGTTAAACCATTAGGTCACGTGATCCAGTATCTATGAGTTCCCCCCTTTTTAAATAATTTATCCCACAAAGTGCTAGTGCTTAACCTCAATAAGTTAACATTAAATAGGGTAAAACTAAGACACCATTAATTTTCCTTTTAAATATTGTGTGTATTTGGTAATTTCTAACTCATAAACAATTCATTTAACATTGATTAATAAATTACTAACAACCAGCTAAAACACCAATAAGGGTCGTAAAGTGCCACCAAATGTGATCGATTCACATATAAATTACTTAAAGTGCAGTTATAAATATCTCTGATTCCAAGAAAAGATAGGAAAAGGAAATTGGTAGAAGGGTGGAGAAGTCCTGTATTGTCTAGCTGATTGTTTTACTAACTGCGGGACCCCACAAAGGAGGAGAAGTCAGTGCTTCTGGACTGTGGTCTCAATTCTATTTTAACTAGCTAGATTGAGATGCTATCTTTTCTAAAAAACATACAAATTCCAGAGCACTTATAGTGAAAACAGTAAATAAGGACTACAGATGAGGAATATCCTATAATCTGAGCAGAGAGAAGCGCCCAGATCACTATAAAAAAGTTTTTTATAAAAAGAACCCCCCAAGGTTTTATCTAAAAATGGTATAAACCAGTGAAAATGGAAAGCCAATGCGCGTTTCGCAAAATTGCTTTTTCAAGGCTGTGAATGATGGATGACAGACCAAGGGTGGGCAACTCTGTTTACTTCCAAAACTGTCAAAAAATCTCCATAACTCATTAGGGTAAATTAGGAAAACAAGATATGTTTAGAGCAGGAGCAGTTGGCCTAGAGCAGGGATCTCCAACCTTTTGAATGTGTGAGCAACATTCAGAAGTAAAAGGAGTTGGGGAGCAACACAAGCATGAAAATGTTCTTGGGCTGTCAAATAAGGGCTGTGATTGGCCATTTGGTTTCCCTATTTGGATTGTCAACCTACATTGAAACTCTGTTTGGCAGTGCACCTGGTTTTTATAAAACCAAAACTTGTCTCCAAGCCTGGAATTCAAAAATAAGCTCCTGCTTTGAGGCCACTCGGAGCAACTTTCAAGGGGTTGGAGAGCAACATGTTACTCACGAGCTACTAATTGGGGATCACTGGCCTAGAGGTTAAGTGGATGTGAGCGACTCTGATTCAACTCCAAGTGGCAACTTCTTGCTACCAACGTTCTTCTGCTTCCTCACTTAAGGTGTCATTTAAGACCACAACATACAATATTGGGTGCAATATTAATTTGGGAGGTAGCAGTGCACTTAAACATGAGCTTCAACAATTTGGTTGCACAAGTTTGCTGTGTCAGTTAACAAAGGATGATGTGCGAGTAACTCCAGGGTATATACAGTATGCAAGAGGAGGCAACAGCAACACCAAGTAGGGGTGCAACCTGGCCAGTAAAATACCAGTCAGGGGCCAGTATTACAAATTTACTGTCACCTTATTTGCCAGAAAATGTGTAATCGAGTCATTTTGCCTCTACCCGCCTTCGATTCACTCCAATCCTGCCACCCCCTTCCACCATGCCTCTCACCTCTTTATGCTTGCCTTCACAACGTCATAACCACAACCCCATTTGGACCATAACCTTTCCCTGTGACATCATTAATCGGCCACTGTCCGTAACACATGCCCCGCCCCAACTGCATCATTGGCCAGTACGGATCAGTCACAAAGGAGTCAACCCTAGAACCAAGTTTGTATCTGTCCACTGAGCACTGATAAACAAATCAATATTGGCAACTAAAGTTCTATTATATACGAATGAAGTTTCATTCTATAGTTCTACAGAGACCCCAGGTATGTAAAGGAACTGAAATCATTGTACTCTACATGGAGTATCTGTTATCTGTAAATATGTGCCCAAGAGCCCATTTTATCCTTAATGGCCTCCCCCCATTGTGCACACAGCAGCTGATTTATATAACGTGCAGTAGAGTTCCTGAGACAAACAATAGGGGGGTTATTTATCAAGGTCCGAATATTCAAACCTCGAATAATTTTTAGCTTTCGGAGCAAAACTAAAAATTATTTATTATATATATTAATTTTTATATTATATATTATATTTATTTAATTATATATATTATATATATATTTATTATAGTCCGACGATCTTAAAAACTCCAAATCCGAAACCCCGGCATCTAAAAGCTCTCAAGGTCCGGTCCGTACCAATATCGGGGGTTTGGAGCAAAAAACTCAGAAAACTCAGAAAAAATCGTAGTTTTGGCAGAAAACTTGGCGGGGAAAGTTCCGATCTTTGCCCAACCCTATTTTTTTGGGCTTCTTTCTTCATAAATGATGTCCATTCGGGAAGTTGTGTGAAGTTTGATATTAGAAATACTGAGATAAATTTGGACCTTGATAAATAATCCCATTACAGTACTTAAATATAAATACACCCCAAAAAATATTGGGTTTTTTTTTGTGTTGCTGGTCCTTTAAGCAGCAGCTAATAGAACAGGCTGAACATGAAGGACTGATGTCTCCATTCCCCAGTTACACGATTATGTTAATCCGTCATCGATCACAATCAGACAGGTTGTCACTCTCCGTCGCACACAGACAAAGGGCAACTAAGCACCACTGACACATACATAATATCTGCCCTGCAGAGCAGCATCTCATCAATGGATTCAATAGACAAGCAAACAATTGTGCAGAATGTACAGCAACTACTGTGGGTGTGTAAAGTGATGGGCGGAAGAGTTTCATGAGTGCAGGTACCAAAACCATAGAATGAGAACTGGTGAGAAGGAACATATAATAAATAAAACTGTTAAACAGCAGCGCTCAGATGGACCTGGGACAATTCAGGGCAATGTATGGGATTGTCCAAGTATAGGTATCGGATCCATTTTCTGAAAACCTATTATCCAGTCAGGCCTTCTCCCAGAGACTCCATTCGATTACAATTTTAATGGGGTGGTTCACCTTTAAGTTAACTTTTAGTAGGTTATAGAATGGACAATTCTAAGCAACTTTTTAATTGGCCTTCATTTTTTCTTCTTTTTTTTTTATAGTTTTTGAATTATTTGCCTTTTTCTTCTGGCTCTTTACAGCTTTCAATTGGGGGGGGGTCATCGACCCCAGCTAAAAAACAAGTGCTCTGTAAGGCTACACATGTATTGTTATTGCTACTTTTTATTACTCATCTTTCTATTCAGGCCTCTCCCTATTCATATTCCAGTCTCTTATTCAAATCAGTGCCTCGTTGCTAGGATCCAGAATACCCCAGGTCCCAAGCATTCTGGATAACAGGTCCTATACCTGTATATGCCTTTTCTATAAGCGGACCTATAACCAATAATTATACTCCGGGTGGGGGATGGGGAATGATGGGGAGTGACTGGGGGTAACGGCAAAGGGTTGTGGTGGGGACCTGCTGTGGGTATTGCCAAAAATCACCTACATTCAGTACCAAGCTACATTGCACCCACCAACACAGAGGAACCCTGGAGTCACCTTTTTCTGTTTATTTACATGTATATATATATATATATATATATATATATATATATATATATACACACACACACACATATATGTAATACACTTCTCATGCACTGATCCTGACGCAGCATTTGTGGCTTTTCCACGCAATTATTACAAGCTGGTTTGTCAGTGAAGGGGTTAAACATGTTTAAACCATAAAAGAGCTCATGTTCCTTCAGGCTGATATAAAAGTAAGGCTGGCAACGGGCTCCAGCTGAAAAAAAAAGCCATCTAATTTGTGCTGCAGGACAGTAGTTTGGAAGATGAAAGAGATACTGCATCCATAAAGTATTTTTTGGAAAGGAAAGAGTGCCCCCTAGAGGGGAAACAGAATATACTGTATTCTTATGTCACAAGTGATATCTTATTTAGTAAAAGGCACCGGAGCTTATGGAGAACAGAAGCATTGGATCAGGCGGAATAAAATTACATTTACTGTAAAGGCAACAATTAGTTGCAAATATAGATACGCCTGAAACTTCGACACAACAAGAAACACACAACATAGATGTAGCTGTACCATTAACTAAATGCAATTGAAGGGAGCAGTGATTGTGCCTGTGCCAGTTACATTTGGGGCACAATGGTGTTGCAATTCCTATTCTTATTGCAAGGTTTTTCCCCTTGCATTTCATTCCTTGCTGATGGCACACGTTTATATTGAGGCACATTTACATGGAGGCACATTTACATTACATGGAGCAAAAACTCCGCAGACAGGCGGCACTTCTGGATGGATTTATTAGGAAAGGGTTGCTGTATACCACCTTAGGCGGTATACAGCAGCCCTTTCCTAATAAATCCATCCAGAAGTGCTGTCTGTCTGCAGAGTTTTTGTTATACTTACAGTGGGGACACTGTCGACTGAGTACCTAGATGAGGGGAGTATCGGGGAGCTGGAGCGGTCGGATCTTTCGTCTTATTGATACATTACATGGAGGCACATTTACAAAGTGCAAAAAAGGCTTCCAACTGCCATTTTGCATTCTTGCATTCCAGAATGGAACATAAAGACCTGCTTGAGCCCGATGAATACAGCTTTGCCTATGTTCAGCAGCACTGTATTCATGAGGGTTGGACAGAGGGAGGAGTGTGTTCGAGTCGGCACAAGCTCCTACAATAACCTGTCCTTGCCCTATGGCTACTTCCAATCTGGATCAAAAATTCAAAAATATATTCCCAGTCAATTCTCAAAGTTAAAAAATCACTTTTTATTCATCATAAATATTAAAAAAGGCATACAGACCAATTGATGCTCCGCCTTATGCGTTTCGCACCCACAGGCACTTATTCATAGGCATTACTGTTGTTACATTTGGTCACAAAATTTATACCCCAGGAAATCCCTCCGCAAACGTTAAAATCAATCACGTGTTGCCACTTCACGTTTCTTTTCTTAAAGCAACATACATATCAAATTGGTCCTATTAGCAATATTTTCTGCCTATACGCTGTTTCATCTCACAAACATTTTATTAGGATACCCATATTTAAACTAGTATTTAAATGGCAATCACTGCCCCATTACATTGTATTTACATTCCTAATATTATTACCAGTAGATATCACATTTTCTTATCTGCCCCATATAATTCTATTCATCCACCTCATTGAAGACATTACTTGCCACATTATAGTTTACGTAAAGCATGTTACATCAAACTCGTAGTTCAAACCAAGTGGTAACCGAGTATGCAAGTAAAAAATACTGCCAGATTACCCCCTCTACTACCCAGTCTTACTTTTTCTATTCCCTGTACAGAAAAATATGCTAGATCACTCCCATTACATCTTGAGAAATGTCTCATATATATACTTCCAATCTGGCACTAATAATACCCGGGACTCAAGTACTTTTCAGTGAACCCCTTGTGAGCACCTGCATGCACAGCTTTCCGCTGGAGCAATGGGGATTAGGCACACAGAAGATTTACAGATCTGCCGCTAAATCTCCTGCAGGTCTCCAGTGCTTCCAAAAATGAGAATGTGGCTGGACTACAGTCCCACAAAAATCCCCGCCTTGTGTGCACTGACTATAAACCCTGTCATTTACATGTATCTGGGTTTTTATTCTTTCCATAATTTACAGGCAACAACTTGAACAACCCTACTCCATTTATCTACTATTTATCTAGAGGACCCTGCTTATTACTTTCTGCTATAAGGACTCCTCCAGGGAGGGTCTAATTGCTTCTGCTTAATTTATATTCATGAATAAAGGTGGCCATACACAGGGAGATCCACTCGTTTGCCGATGTCTCCCCAAAATGCCCACATTGAGG
The DNA here is from genome assembly GCA_038501925.1 of Xenopus petersii. Taxonomy (NCBI): domain Eukaryota; kingdom Metazoa; phylum Chordata; class Amphibia; order Anura; family Pipidae; genus Xenopus; species Xenopus petersii. The sequence goes on from CM076682.1 coordinate 154,499,860, forward strand.
TGGGCAATATCGGGTCCAACGATCGGATCAGAATGGAGTCGATACAGGTGGTCCGATCGTGGGACCGCATCAACGAACAGATGCGGCCGTGATCTGATGGGGTTTTTTATCCTGCCAGATATGGATCAGGGAACGCCCGTCGGAAGGCCCCACACAGGGGCCAATAAGCTGACGACTCAGTCTGTCGGCAGCTTTTATCGGCCCATTTATGGGGCCCTTAAGAAATAGTTATTTGGAACAAATAGGAACCTTTAGGGTAAGGCCACACTAAGCGATAGCGCGGCGATTTGACTCGCCGCGACTATTCGCTGCGACTTTTAATCCTCAATCGCTGGCGAACCTTTGGCGCTGGCATCTATGGGGAATCGCTGCTTAAAAACACACGCGGCGATCTTTTTTCTATTGCCTCGCTAGGCGATTTCGAGCGACAATAGAAAAAAGATCGCCGCGTGTGTTTTTAAGCAGCGATTCCCCATAGATGCCAGCGCCAAAGGTTCGCCAGCGATTGAGGATTAAAAGTCGCAGCGAATAGTCGCGGCGAGTCAAATCGCCGCGCTATCGCTTAGTGTGGCCTTACCCTTAGAGGGGTTGTTCACCTTTCAATTAACTTTTAGTATAATGTAGAGAGTGATATTCTGAGACAATTTGCAATTGATTTTTGTTTGTTAATATTTTGAGTAGGGATGCACCAAATCCAGGATTCGGTTCGGGATTCAGCCAGGAATCCTTCTGCCCGGCCGAACCGAATCCGAATCCTAATTTGCATATGTAAATTCGGGGTGGGGAGGGAAAATCACGTGACTTTTTGTCACAAAACAAGGAAGTAAAAAATGTTTTCCCATCCCTAATTTGCATATGCAAATTAGGGTTCGAAATTCGGTTCGGTATTCGGCCGAATCTTTTGCAAAGGATTCGGGGGTTCGGCCGAATCCAAAAAAGTGGATTCGGTGCATCCCTAATTTTGAGTCATTTAGCTTTTAATTCAGCAGCTCTCCAGTTTGGAATTTCAGCAATCTGGTTGCTAGGGTCCAAATACCCCTAGCAACCACTCACTAATTTGAATAAGAGACTGGAATATAAATAGGAGAGGGATTTAATAGAAAGATGAGTAAAAAAGAGTATCAATAACAATAAATGTGTTATTTTATTTATTTTTTTACATTGTTTTTTAGATGGGGTTAGTGACCCCCATTTGAAAGCTGGAAAGAGTCAGAAAAAAACTATTAAAAATAAATAACGAAGACCAATTGAAAGGTTGCTCAGAATTGGCCGTCCTATAAAATGTGAAAAGTGAATTTAAAGGTGAAGCACCCCTTCAAGAGGACTGAGCAAGACCTTGGCTAAGGAAAGAAAATAAATCCGACAAGTAAACGGTTGTGTCAACCCTCCTCTGTATGTGAGTAGAATGGGGGCCGCCTGATGACCCTACTGATATTGGTGTCCCCAAGTATCTCAACTCCCATGCAAACTAAGTAGAATAGGCCCCAAAAAACAGGTTGTCTAAATAGACTACACCCAAGATCCATTCCATGAAAATACACCTTCACCCCACCCCAAACACTGTCTACTCTTCCCTTCCTTTACATCATTTGACTGTAGCCTATACAGAGAGAGATACTATAAATATTACACCAACATTACTATTCCCTTTATCTACACATAGCTCAGTTTTTGTTTTGCTATAGTAGCCCAAACCTTGACAAAGCAGCAGAATCTTGTGAGCAGCAATGCATTTAGCAGTCCTATAAATATATATTTACACTGTATTATCAGCAGTCCAACACAGCAGGATTCTTTTGTGATCTGAGACTCCAGCAGCTACAGACAAAGAACTAGAACATCTCATTTATAAGAACAGAATCTGATCGGGTATCAGCATTTACATCTAAAGCTTTGGAATGTAAAATCGTGAAATAAAATTAGCAGATCCTGACATTCTGACTATTCGTGCTGCTGGCGATGACTGAGAATTTTAAAGACAAGTGAGTTAATATACTTGGGAGAATATTTCAGAATAATTGAATCAGTGCAGCTTCGGTGTTTTCTCTTAGCTCAGTTGGAAATGATTCCCTGCCGACGGTGATATAGTAATAAAGACTATGCTGAACAATGTAGTACCATAGATCTTTCAAGGTTAAGGGACTGTTTTAATATTATCTTAGTAGAGAGATGGTGCCTATAGTAACAGTGGGGAAAATAGTCTCTGGGAAGGGAGTGTGACTGTGGGATAGCAGGTATAGTAGGGAGAGATGGTGCCTATAGTAACAGTGGGGAAAATAGTCTCTGGGAAGGGAGTGTGACTGTGGGATAGCAGGTATAGTAGGGAGAGATGGTGCCTATAGTAACAGTGGGATAATAGTCTCTGGGAAGGGAGTGTGACTGTGGGATAGCAGGTATAGTAGGGAGAGATGGTGCCTATAGTAACAGTGGATAATAGTCTCTGGGAAGGGAGTGTGACTGTGGGATAGCAGGTATAGTAGGGAGAGATGGTGCCTATAGTAACAGTGGATAATAGTCTCTGGGAAGGGAGTGAAACTGTGGGATAGCAGGTATAGTAGGGAGAGATGGTGCCTATAGTAACAGTGGATAATAGTCTCTGGGAAGGGAGTGTGACTGTGGGATAGCAGGTATAGTAGGGAGAGATGGTGTCTATAGTAACAGTGGGATAATAGTCTCTGGGAAGGGAGTGTGACTGTGGGATAGCAGGTATAGAAGGGAGAGATGGTGCCTATAGTAACAGTGGGATAATAGTCTCTGGGAAGGGAGTGTGACTGTGGGATAGCAGGTATAGTAGGGAGAGATGGTGCCTATAGTAACAGTGGGATAATAGTCTCTGGGAAGGGAGTGTGACTGTGGGATAGCAGGTATAGTAGGGAGAGATGGTGCCTATAGTAACAGTGGGATAATAGTCTCTGGGAAGGGAGTGTGACTGTGGGATAGCAGGTATAGTAGGGAGAGATGGTGCCTATAGTAACAGTGGGATAATAGTCTCTGGGAAGGGAGTGTGACTGTGGGATAGCAGGTATAGTAGGGAGAGATGGTGCCTATAGTAACAGTGGGATAATAGTCTCTGGGAAGGGAGTGTGACTGTGGGATAGCAGGTATAGTAGGGAGAGATGGTGCCTATAGTAACAGTGGGATAATAGTCTCTGGGAAGGGAGTGTGACTGTGGGATAGCAGGTATAGTAGGGAGAGATGGTGCCTATAGTAACAGTGGGATAATAGTCTCTGGGAAGGGAGTGTGACTGTGGGATAGCAGGTATAGTAGGGAGAGATGGTGCCTATAGTAACAGTGGGATAATAGTCTCTGGGAAGGGAGTGTGACTGTGGGATAGCAGGTATAGTAGGGAGAGATGGTGCCTATAGTAACAGTGGGATAATAGTCTCTGGGAAGGGAGTGTGACTGTGGGATAGCAGGTATAGTAGGGAGAGATGGTGTCTATAGTAACAGTGGGATAATAGTCTCTGGGAAGGGAGTGTGACTGTGGGATAGCAGGTATAGTAGGGAGAGATGGTGTCTATAGTAACAGTGGGATAATAGTCTCTGGGAAGGGAGTGTGACTGTGGGATAGCAGGTATAGTAGGGAGAGATGGTGCCTATAGTAACAGTGGGATAATAGTCTCTGGGAAGGGAGTGTGACTGTGGGATAGCAGGTATAGTAGGGAGAGATGGTGCCTATAGTAACAGTGGATAATAGTGTCTGGGAAGGGAGTGTGACTGTGGGATAGCAGGTATAGAAGGAGAGATGGTCTCTATAGTAACAGTGGATAATAGTCTCTGGGAAGGGAGTGTGACTGTGGGATAGCAGGTATAGTAGGGAGAGATGGTGTCTATAGTAACAGTGGGATAATAGTCTCTGGGAAGGGAGTGTGACTGTGGGATAGCAGGTATAGTAGGGAGAGATGGTGTCTATAGTAACAGTGGGATAATAGTCTCTGGGAAGGGAGTGTGACTGTGGGATAGCAGGTATAGTAGGGAGAGATGGTGCCTATAGTAACAGTGGGATAATAGTCTCTGGGAAGGGAGTGTGACTGTGGGATAGCAGGTATAGTAGGGAGAGATGGTGCCTATAGTAACAGTGGATAATAGTGTCTGGGAAGGGAGTGTGACTGTGGGATAGCAGGTATAGAAGGAGAGATGGTCTCTATAGTAACAGTGGATAATAGTCTCTGGGAAGGGAGTGTGACTGTGGGATAGTAGGTATAGTAGGGAGAGATGGTGCCTATAGTAACAGTGGATAATAGTCTCTGGGAAGGGAGTGTGACTGTGGGATAGCAGGTATAGTAGGGAGAGATGGTGCCTATAGTAACAGTGGATAATAGTCTCTGGGAAGGGGGTGTGGCTGTGGGATAGCAGGTATAGTAGGGAGAGATGGTGCCTATAGTAACAGTGGATAATAGTCTCTGGGAAGGGAGTGTGACTGTGGGATAGCAGGTATAGTAGGGAGAGATGGTGTCTATAGTAACAGTGGATAATAGTCTCTGGGAAGGGAGTGTGACTGTGGGATAGCAGGTATAGTAGGGAGAGATGGTGTCTATAGTAACAGTGGGATAATAGTCTCTGGGAAGGGGGTGTGGCTGTGGGATAGCAGGTATAGTAGGGAGAGATGGTGCCTATAGTAACAGTGGATAATAGTCTCTGGGAAGGGAGTGTGACTGTGGGATAGCAGGTATAGTAGGGAGAGATGGTGCCTATAGTAACAGTGGGATAATAGTCTCTGGGAAGGGAGTGTGACTGTGGGATAGCAGGTATAGTAGGGAGAGATGGTGCCTATAGTAACAGTGGATAATAGTCTCTGGGAAGGGAGTGTGACTGTGGGATAGCAGGTATAGTAGGGAGAGATGGTGCCTATAGTAACAGTGGATAATAGTCTCTGGGAAGGGAGTGTGACTGTGGGATAGCAGGTATAGTAGGGAGAGATGGTGCCTATAGTAACAGTGGATAATAGTCTCTGGGAAGGGAGTGTGACTGTGGGATAGCAGGTATAGTAGGGAGAGATGGTGCCTATAGTAACAGTGGATAATAGTCTCTGGGAAGGGAGTGTGACTGTGGGATAGCAGGTATAGTAGGGAGAGATGGTGCCTATAGTAACAGTGGATAATAGTCTCTGGGAAGGGAGTGTGACTGTGGGATAGTAGGTATAGTAGGGAGAGATGGTGCCTATAGTAACAGTGGATAATAGTCTCTGGGAAGGGAGTGTGACTGTGGGATAGCAGGTATAGTAGGGAGAGATGGTGCCTATAGTAACAGTGGGATAATAGTCTCTGGGAAGGGAGTGTGACTGTGGGATAGCAGGTATAGTAGGGAGAGATGGTGCCTATAGTAACAGTGGATAATAGTCTCTGGGAAGGGAGTGTGACTGTGGGATAGCAGGTATAGTAGGGAGAGATGGTGCCTATAGTAACAGTGGATAATAGTCTCTGGGAAGGGAGTGTGACTGTGGGATAGCAGGTATAGTAGGGAGAGATGGTGCCTATAGTAACAGTGGATAATAGTCTCTGGGAAGGGAGTGTGACTGTGGGATAGCAGGTATAGTAGGGAGAGATGGTGCCTATAGTAACAGTGGATAATAGTCTCTGGGAAGGGAGTGTGACTGTGGGATAGCAGGTATAGTAGGGAGAGATGGTGCCTATAGTAACAGTGGATAATAGTCTCTGGGAAGGGAGTGTGACTGTGGGATAGTAGGTATAGTAGGGAGAGATGGTGCCTATAGTAACAGTGGATAATAGTCTCTGGGAAGGGAGTGTGACTGTGGGATAGCAGGTATAGTAGGGAGAGATGGTGCCTATAGTAACAGTGGATAATAGTCTCTGGGAAGGGGGTGTGGCTGTGGGATAGCAGGTATAGTAGGGAGAGATGGTGCCTATAGTAACAGTGGATAATAGTCTCTGGGAAGGGAGTGTGACTGTGGGATAGCAGGTATAGTAGGGAGAGATGGTGTCTATAGTAACAGTGGATAATAGTCTCTGGGAAGGGAGTGTGACTGTGGGATAGCAGGTATAGTAGGGAGAGATGGTGTCTATAGTAACAGTGGGATAATAGTCTCTGGGAAGGGGGTGTGGCTGTGGGATAGCAGGTATAGTAGGGAGAGATGGTGCCTATAGTAACAGTGGATAATAGTCTCTGGGAAGGGAGTGTGACTGTGGGATAGCAGGTATAGTAGGGAGAGATGGTGCCTATAGTAACAGTGGGATAATAGTCTCTGGGAAGGGAGTGTGACTGTGGGATAGCAGGTATAGTAGGGAGAGATGGTGCCTATAGTAACAGTGGATAATAGTCTCTGGGAAGGGAGTGTGACTGTGGGATAGCAGGTATAGTAGGGAGAGATGGTGCCTATAGTAACAGTGGATAATAGTCTCTGGGAAGGGAGTGTGACTGTGGGATAGCAGGTATAGTAGGGAGAGATGGTGCCTATAGTAACAGTGGATAATAGTCTCTGGGAAGGGAGTGTGACTGTGGGATAGCAGGTATAGTAGGGAGAGATGGTGCCTATAGTAACAGTGGATAATAGTCTCTGGGAAGGGAGTGTGACTGTGGGATAGCAGGTATAGTAGGGAGAGATGGTGCCTATAGTAACAGTGGATAATAGTCTCTGGGAAGGGAGTGTGACTGTGGGATAGCAGGTATAGTAGGGAGAGATGGTGCTTACTATAGCAATAATGTAGAGTTAACTGAATTGAGCATTAACTATAATCTTTTTTTGCTCCTGGGCAAGTTACTGAAATGATTTAATACTATGTATAATTCTCACACAGTCATTAGCTGCATGATGAGAGGTATGATATTTTCTTACAGAGAATAATTATAGGCTGTTTATGTACGGCCTCTTTAATGGGTTTGGAAAAGCTTGAGTATAACCTTACATATCTAAGCATTTATCTGATTGAAAAAAATATTCTAACGTTATACCAAAGATCCATTTGTAGATTGAATTTCCTAGAAGCAGCTTTTCCTGGAACTTCTATGAGACATGAAACTTTAACATGAAACGGAGCGGCCTTTATACAGAATATTTCTATATCTGTTCAGAAACTAATTTGTCTTCCTTAGAGTGCGGACAAGCTCTTTTGCCCACAGTTACTCTCGCCAGTAGAGCAAATGCCATTTTTTATCTCTATTACCCAAAATAAAGGATATTTTAGTGACAGAGACCTGGAGGGGGACCATTGGCCTTTCTTCTGGTGTCTTGATGGGCCTGACCAACGTTGTCTGTGGTTCTGGTGCAGATTACTGGCAGGTCTCAAGCTTGATATAATAATAAATCGAATCAAACCTGCTACAAAACAAATTCTTATAACACCCACTTAAGATGTGAGATTTATGGTTAGTAATGAGCAAATCTGTCCCGTTTCGCTTTGTGGATAAACTCTGAAAAAAATTAGCAAAAAGGCAAAAATTTTCTAAACACATTCAAGTCAATGGGCATCAAATTTTATGTTCGACAATTTTTGTGTGTACGACCATTTTTTCTCACTCCAAATTAGCGCCAGGGCAGCCCAACCGGGCCCCCTTAGGCAGTCTGGCTGTTTGTAGCGCCCCACAGGCACACGCATATGTGCAAAAACGTGAAAAACAAGTGACACGAAAGGGACATCGCGTATATGCGAAAATGACCACACATGCCTACCAAAGTGGGGACCGGACCCCCAGCTTTGCGCCCTAGGCACCTGCCTACTCTGCCTACCCCTAGTTCCGGCCCTGCTCCAAATGCATCAAAGTCAATGAGCATTTTTTTTTGCTTATGGCGACTTTTTGTTTGTCTCAGTGACAATTTTGTCTTGGTGGACTTTTTCGTCCATATGCATTACAGTCAACGGACATCAAAAAAATGTTGATGAGCGTAAATTTTTACGGGTGTGACTTTTTGTCGTGGTGTTTGGTTGCCCCGGTTTCACAAAAAATTCACAGGTGGCGACGTATGGAATTTCGCCACAAAACCATGCCTGGCGAATAAATTCACTATTCATGGTCCATTTCCCTAGAGTGCATCTACTTGGCCTGCTAGACTCTGTGGGGACATTTATTTCTATACAGTATGTGGCCAATGATCCCAATCTGGTACTACTGGGGGTCTTGGATCATTGGCATAGGGTCTCAGCCTGAATGCCAGTTAGGGTAATGTCTATTTGCCCGAAATACCCCAGCTTGCTGGTCAGTTTTGGTGAGGAATATGGTCAACACTTAAAGGGGCAGATTTATCAAAGGTCGAGGCGAATGAAAAAAATTCGAATTTCGAGCTATTTTTGTGTACTTCGACTAGGGAATAGTCCAAATTCGATTTGAATTTTAAGTAAATTCAAAAATTAGAATATCAAAATTTATCACGTACTGTCTCTTAAAAAATTTGACATTTACCATCTAAAACCTGCCGAATTGCTGTTTTAGCCTATGAGGGACCTCCTAGAACCCATTTGGAGTCAATTGGTGGACTTTGAAAAATCAAAGTTTTTTTTGGGGAAAAACTTTGAGTTGAATTCGAATGCGCTATTCCTTTGATTCGTAAGATTTGAATTTGGCCGAATACGGACCTATTCGACCCTTGATAAATATGCCCCTTACTTGCTATTTTTGGAACTACAGATGAATCATTTTGTTATGGGCTAAAGGTGTCCTGACTAGTTATGTGTGGGACGGCCCAAACCTAGTTGGGCGAGATCTGGCTAAAATGTAACATTATTTTACAGGTAGCGGATGGGCTCAGGCTGAGCTCTAGGAGAGCACCTGCCCACCACGCCCCTTCATGATGTCAGAGATTGGGGCGGGCACAGGTCTATATATAGATAGATAGATAGATGATAGATAGATAGATAGATAGATAGATAGATAGATAGATAGATAGATAGATAGATAGATAGATAGATAGATAGATTAATAGATTATAGATAGATAGATAGATAGATAGATAGATAGATAGATAGATAGATAGATAGATAGATAGATTAATAGATTAATAGATTATAGATAGATAGATAGATAGATAGATAGATAGATAGATAGATAGATAGATAGATAGATAATAGATAGATAGATAGATAGATAGATAGATAGATAGATAGATAGATAGATAATAGATAGATAGATAGATAGATAGATAGATAGATAGATAGATAGATAGACAGATAGATAGATTCATAGATTATAGATAGATAGATAGATAGATAGATAGATAGATAGATTAATAGATTATAGATAGATAGATAGATAGATAGATAGATAGATAGATAGATAGATAGATTAATAGATTATAGATAGATAGATAGATAGATAGATAGATAGATTAATAGATTATAGATAGATAGATAGATAGATAGATAGATAGATTCATAGATTATAGATAGATAGATAGATAGATAGATAGATAGATAGATAGATAGATAGATAGATTAATAGATTATAGATAGATAGATAGATAGATAGATAGATAGATAGATTAATAGATTATAGATAGATAGATAGATAGATAGATAGATGGATAGATAGATAGATAGATAGATAGATAGATAGATTAATAGATTATAGATAGATAGATAGATAGATAGATAGATATAGAGAGAGAGAGAGAGAGAGAAAGAGAGAGGTGTCTTTCTATGTTGGGCACAGGTTGGGAGCAGGCGGGTTAGGTTCACTAGTCCTGACCATAGGCTGGACATTCAAAGGGGAAGGAATTTGGACTGAAAAAAACGCTGCTCAGGGGCGTAACTACAGAGGAAGCAGACGTTGCATTTACAGGGGGGCCCAAGAGGTATAATGGCCCCATGAGACACTAATTCATATACAATTTCAATAAATATTGGTAAAACAGGTAAACCTCTAGACATTTTAGGGCCTAAAAAATTTGCTGTGGGACCCAGTAATATGTAGTTATACCACTGGCACATAAGTTCTATCACCAGAGCACACAAACATGAATGAAGCACACATAATAGAGTTCTTGCTTAAACCTACCCCACCCCCACCCATGCACCCACAGAAACCCCCAAATATCTCTTCAAATCTCGGCATATGAATACAGGCAATAGTAGCAGCTGGCGTTTGGGTTGCATTCAGCATCTTGATAACAGAACAAAAAGATAGGGCTGCCTGGGATCTACAAGTATAGGTTAATAAACATCTTTATTGATCATAATTAAAAGTATAAATACATCTCCATAGGCCCTACGCGTTTCATACCTGCATGGTGCTTAGTCATGGACATTCAGCATCTTACCTTTAACCTCCAACAAACTACAAGTACAAATAATAACAACAGGGCCCCGTGTTTGGGAATAATTTGCATTTATTTTCCCTAATCACATTGATCAAGTACCATTTACAATTCTAATTCCACTCTCCCAATTTATGATTCGTCAGTTAATAAGGCAGGAATATGTATGTGGGCCTGTGAGTTACAGTTTGGAGGTCACATTGCATAATGTTATTCAAATTGAAACCAAATTGCATAAAGTACGTCTTGTGTCATTATTTTTATTGCGTTTACCCTTTACTTGCTATCAAACATGATGAATTTGTCAGTAAAATGTTTTGACCTTTAATGTATAGAATTGTTACAGTCATATTATTTTCTGCATTTTCTCCTCCTTTTTTACTCTTTACCTGGTTGAGATTTACATGAAAAATTAATGAATTGTTTTACAGGTATCTCTAATATTTTACTGATATCAGTATATGCCATAATATATATATATATATATATATATAATACACAAAAGCCATGAATATCTTGTAAATTATATCCTTATAAACGGTGAGTTCTGATGTCATCAGTTATAAACGGTGAGTTCTGATGTCATTTCTGTCACATGACTCACTGAAACTTGAGTATTATAATAAATAAAGTACCCCCAGTTACAAAATATGAGGATATTAGAAGTTACCTCGGAGTTCCATGACCTTCGGCCTCGTCGTTTTTATATGGTCATGAAACTCCTCGGTAACTTATAATATCCTTATATTTTACAAAAGGGGGTACTTTATTCACTATATAAAATAAATGGTATTGGACCAGAATGCTCAAGACCTGGGGGTTTTTATGGATAAAGGCTCTTTCTGTAATTTAAATCCCCATTCCTAAAAAAAAACGTTTAAAAATTAAATAAATAGACTCCATTGTTATGAAATAATTCAAATGTTTTAAAAATGATTTCCTTTTTCTCTGTAATAATAAAACAGTAGCTTTTACTTGATCCCAACTAAGATATAATTAATCCTTATTGGAAGCAAAACCAGCCTATTGGGTTTATTTCATGTTTAAATGATTCTTTAGTAGGTATGGAGATCCCTTATCTGGAAAACCCCAGGTCCCAAGCATTCTGGATAACAGGTCCTATACATGTAAAAATGATTTATTACACTAAGGAAATCATGTTAAAAAAATGTAATTATTAGTTTTAAATGGAGTCTATGGGAGATGGCCGTCGTGTAATTTGGAGCTTTCTGAATTATGGTTTTCTGGATAATGGATCCTTTATTTGTACAGGTAAAGGATCCCTTATCCGGAAACTCGGTATCCAGAAAGGCTGTCCCCATTAGACTCCAATTTATCCAAATAATCCAAATTTTTAAAAAGTATTTCCTTTTTCTGTGTAATAATAAAACAGTAGATTGTACTTGATCCCAACTAACAAATAATAAATCCTTTTTGGAAGCAAAACCAGCCTATTGGGTTTATTTAGTTTTTTTTTTTACTAAACTCTGAATATATCTTGTTAAAAAACCACGACCTAACTCCCATGCCTGACTTGAGTCCAATTACTTATTCATTAAAAAACTCAAATTAATCAGACCAGGAAAAAACCTGATAAAATTGAGCAAAACCCTGAATCATCCAGTTTTTTCTGACCTTTTTCCCGAATCGCTTGATTTTTTTCAGGTTTTTGCCTGAAACCCCTGCGCTAACCATGATAACTTCAAATTGAGATTGGCGCCTCTCCCATTGACTTATACAGGACCTCGACAGGTCTGAGATGGGAAATTTTCTGATTCAGGCTTTTCGCAGCATTTGGGTATAATAAATCTTTAGATTTTTGTGCATTTTATTTCCACAAAAAATTCAGTCTTTGCCCCAAAAAGCCAGACCAGATAAATCTGAGAGTTAGTAAATAACCCCCTTAATATTTAAATTATTTTCTAACAGACTTAAGCAGGGTCGGACTGGGGGCAGTCCCCCCTCCTGACCTCCAGCCCACCTCCACGAACGTGCTGCACGCACACAAAAGACGCGACGCGTATGCGTTGAAGACGCACTGCTGTGTTAACTTTCGTTTCTGGGGCAGCAGGTCTGGTCTGGCAGGGCCCCACCGGGTTTTTTTCCTGGGTCCCAACCCAACCGTGGACTTAAGGTATGGTGATCCAAATTACAGAAAGGCCCCTTATCCGGAAAACCCCAGGTCCCGAGCATTCTGGATAACAGGTCTCATACCTGTACTAGGAAGGTCATAATTACTTTTAGTAGCACAGTAGTTCTAAATAGACTAAATACTATACTAAATATATATATATATATATATATATATATATATATATATATATATATATATATATATAAGCATCACTGATTTTTTTTAAGGCAGAAGAGATCTGTAATTACCAAGTGCTGAGAACATATTTAAACCAGCCAAGCACCTAAAGAACTAATTAAAAGTTTCTTAAAAAGAAGGTGGCCTTTGGCCAAACATAAGAGTATATCAAGATCTGCTTGTAATTATTATTCTCAACAAAAGAAATGTTAATGATGCATTGATTTCGGCATTTATTTCAGTGATGGAATGTTCGCAGGCAGCGTACGGCGGCGTTTTGCTGATTCTTCAAGTCATTTTCCAACTAATTGATCGTGTGTCACAGCTACGATTTCAACAGTCTTTGTGCGCTGCATTAGTGGCATTTAACAGGTCCTGGAAGCAAAGCAAATTCTTTCTTTTCCCATCGACGACTCGATAAAATGACACTGGTTTTCACTATACGGAGAGGCACAAGGGAAGCTGCTCCTGTCATTACATTGACAATTCTGTGATATGTCGATTGAGGAAACCCTTCATTTCTCTTTTTCATAATTCAGTTGTAATCAGGGGCTTAGACGTCAATAATAAACCGCATTTTATCATCAGTGTATATTTAGAAAGTGAACTCCATGAGACTATGAAATGTAATATGACACATATACACAAAATGTTTCCTGTAAAATATATACAGGTCTGGGATTTGTTTTCCAGAATGCTCGGGAGCTGGGTTTTTCAGATAAGGGGTCTTTCCATAATTTGGATCTTCATACCTTAAGTCTACTAGAAAATCATGTAAACATTAAATAAACCCAATAGGCTGGTTTAGCTTCCAATAAGGATTAATTATATCTTAGTTGGGATCAAGTACAAGCTACTGTTTTATTATTACAGAGAAAAAGGAATCATTTTTAAAAATGTGGATTATTTGGATAAAATGGAGTCTATGGGAGACAGGCATTCCATAATTGGGAGCTTTCTGGATAACGGGTTTCTGGATAACAGATCCTATACCTGTAAAAAGTAGCACTAACAATACATTTGTAGCCTTAGAGAGCATTTTGTTTGTATATGGAGTCGGTGACCCCCATTTGAAAACTGGAAAGAGTCAGAACAAGAAGGCAAATAATGCAGAAACTGTAAGAAAGAAAGAAATGAAGGTCAATTGAAAAAGTTGCTTATAATTAGCCTTACTATTATATATTAAAAAGTTAACTGAAAGATGAGCCACTCCTTTAAAAATTACAGCACTCTCTCCAGCTCATTGATATCTTTCTTAAGGACTGGAGCCCAAAACTGCACTGAGTAATAAAGGCGAGGCTTTGTCAGGGACCTATAAAGAGGCAAACATTGTCACTGACTTGGAGCGCTTTGTTTTCCGAAGTCGCACCAATTTCCCCCTCGAGGAAACTTCAGACGACTTCGGAAAACGTAGCGCTCTGAGTGCCATCCCGCCGGCTATTTACATTCTAGCCAACGGGCAGGGTCGGACTGGGGGGCCCAGGGCCCACCGGGACTGGTGTCCAGGGCCCCCCTCTGGCCCCCGCTACCTACTTGATTGTAGACTCGCCCAGGCGGCGCATCGCGCATGCGCAAACGGAAACGGCGCTCGACGCGCATGCACAAATGCAAACGGCGCTCGGCGCGCATGCGCAATGCGCTGAAATTTTTTTTATTTTTTTAAAAACTGTTTGGGAGAGGGGGACTGGCCCGGCGGGGGCCCACTAGGGTCGGGGCCCACCGGGTATTTTCCCGGTATCCCGCCGGGCCAGTCCGACACTGCCAACGGGAAGGCAGTTCAGGGAGATTAGTCACCCCAAAGAAGAGGAGATTTGTCGCCGAGCAACTAATCTCCCTGAATCTGATTGTGTGTCTCGGCCCTTGCCATTCATTATGGTCTCACTGCACTTAATCCTGTAGTCTGTACTAATGAATCAGTAAAAGAGAATAATCTGTGTTTCTGTCGTCTTTCTGACCCCCCTCTCCTTTTCCAGATAACTTTGATCTTTATCTAATTATACTCAGCAAAAAATGATACCAAAACAGTGTCAGTAATTTAAATGTAAATGACTAGTGTAGGTAGTGTGTGTGCTTGTTCCCCAGCAAGGACCATAAACTCTTTCTTATGCCAATGTAGGTTTCAATGGAATTATCATGACACACTGCAGTGGATAGATGGGATTCTAAAAATTCATGTGACTAATGTAGACCAACAGTAACTGTTCTTTGCAAAACACAGACTATAAACAGTTATGTACTATGTAATAAAAGGCATTAAGTTTGCCCAGGTGTGGTAATACACAACAGCCAATTAGATTAGTTTGATTTTAAACAGATGACCCGTGAATGCTACTTGCTTATTGGCTGCTATGGGTTACAGCACCTGGGCAAACTTTGGGAGGTTAATTTGCCTGTGGACAGTAACCCATGGCAACCAATCAAATTGTTGCATTCATTGTTCTACCTGCAGATGGCTGAAAAAAGGAAATTGATGATTTGTTGCTATGGCTAACTGCCCATTGGCAGATTTGCCAGTGTTGATAAATGATCCCCAGTGACAGTTATATAATCTTATAGTGTCTAAAAAATGGAGCCTGGTGTGTTTCACCAACATGGATTTCTCAAAGGTTAAAAAAAAGGGTCTTACTGCTTAGTCCTATTAAATTTAAACCCTTAAAGCAGTGGTTTTGAAAATGTAGATCTAGCCCTCCTGGGGGGCCCTTGGGCAGTGGCTGGGTGGGAGGGTCAGCCTGATGGCCATTTAGGGAAATATTGGGGTTAATTCCTGTTTAGTCTCCTTGATACACATGAAAGTCCTGCTAGAAGTCATTTAGGGAAATATTGGGGTTAATGACTGTTTGGTCTCCTTGATACACATGAAAGTCCTGCTAGAAGGTCAATTAGGGTGAGATGTGGCTGCCCCAGATATTCTAGAGAATAGGGCTGAAAGAAGAATACACCAGTAACCTTATTAGTAGAATGGGAGCCCTCACCAAAGATTGGATCTTCAAGGGGAGCTTGAACTAAGAAATTCCGGTGACCGCTGCCTTAAAGTCAACCATTACCTTAAAGTCAACCACTGCCTTGAAGTCATGGACTGCCCTAGATATTCTATGGAAAATGGCCAAATGACACAACAATAGCTTTTCTATAAGAGGGAAGCCCTAACCAAAAGTTGGATCTTCAAGGAAAAAGACAGACAACTGCTGCCTTAAAGTCAACCACTGCCTTGAAGTCATGGACTGCCCTAGATGTTCTATGGAAAGTGGCTGAATGACACACCAATAATCAGGAGGCCTAACCAAAGTTTGGATCTTCAAGGAAAATGTCTGACAATCATTGCCTTAATGTCATGAGACTTTGAAGCACTAAAGGCTACATTTAGAGTTTTTCAAGAGGGATTTCACTGTTTTACATTAATATTCACCAAATTCACAAGTTATGAGTGCAGAGCATCCCTAATTTTAACTAGTTTAGAGCGTTTATATTTAATATCTTCACTCTTCAAGTGCCTGGTGTATATTCATGTATCCTACCCTTAATCACCGCAGAGATTCTCTTCCCTTGAAATGTACAGTAAGTGCAGAGTCGTTCTATGTATCATGGAAGACTCATCTCACTCAGTCTTATGAAATATCCCCACCGTTAACAAAGAATGACTGAGTCCCATGAATATGAAGTAATGTTTAATAGGAACCCCCGGTTCTGAAAGGCAAACAGTCATGGAGCGATTTAGGAAACTGCCTCCCTTCCGATGGTTTCAAGTGTATCTCCCAATCTTAAAAACTGCACTCAATCATTCGCTAAGATGAAGCCAAACATGCAGAGAGAGAGGAGCCATTATTATGAGAGGATGATATATGACAATAATTATTTGAGGTACCAGTACAGTAATTTACATAGCAACCAGGAGAAAGACATATCCGTGTGAACTAATGGAATTCCTCGCTGAAATACGGCAGAGTTATCATAATCACTAGGAAAGATCCAAGTTAATGTTGGATAAAAAATGTTGCATTAGATTAAATAGCAATCACTTGCACGGTGTGCACATCGAGATGAAATTACCAGCAGTGGGGGAGGGGCATGATACGGCTGGGGATGGTAATATATCAAGGAAGAAGTAAAGGTGCCTTTATGGCATATGCATTTTAAATCAATAAAGAGCTGGCAGGTGCTATGTAAGGAAAAATAAACTAATAAATCAGAATATTAAAAATGCTAAGAGTCTGAGTGATTTACTGGGCAAAACCTCCCAGGTGCGTTAACTAGCTCTATGGTTTGAATAATCTCCTTTAATAAAATAATAATGGCTTTATTCTTATAAGGATCTGTAGTAGAATCTGTGTTCTTTCTTAAAGGCAGAAAGACTTAATATCACGGAGCACTAGCTAAACTCAGGGATACACTGTCTACTGGCTACTGGTGCAATCTAAATACCAGGATATATTCTGTTTAGTTCAACAACAAAAAAAGGGACAAAGAACAAATTGGGAGCATATAAGTGGTTGTTGAAACCTGCTTGTGAGAGCTACTGTAACTCTAAAAAAAAAAACACTCCCATGGAAATCTTCTTCCACCCCATAGAGGGAAGTACCTGCTTCTACTTTTCCATTGAGCCTCTTTAACTTGCCCAATTACAGCCTTAAGCTTGCGCTGGTTATTACTTTCTTTGGAGACAATGGAAACCATATTTTACAGCAAAGTTTCCCCACAAGGTGAATCTAGTAATCCTGGTAGGTGTTAAAAAGTGCTGGTTTGTACAGAGCCCATTGCTGAGTAAGCACTGCAAATAACCGATAACAGAATTTAAAGGGATTCTGTCATAGGAAAACACGTTTTTTTACAAAATATATTAGTAAATAGCACTCCTCCAGCAGGATCCTGCATTGAAGTCCATTTTTTAGAAGAGCAAAGTGATTTTTTTATATTTAAATCTGAAATCTGACATGTTGTTCGTTTCCTTAGTGCCCTCAGCAACATGACTTGTGCTCTGATAAACTTTAGTCTCTCTCCAACTGCTACACTGCAAGTTGGAGTAATATCACTCCCCTCCCTTTCCTCCCCAGGAATTCAGAACCAGAAGGTCAGAGCAATGACCAGACATACAGGACAGGAACTGGAACTCAGGAACATGGACTTAAAAACAAGAACAAGAAACATGGATAGGTTGAAGAAGACAGAATGGGCCAGGGAGGGTAAAAGTCATTCAGATAACCTGGTAGGTTACAACCACAATGCCTCCTGTAGCTCAACCCTGAGGAGTAGTGGTCAGTATGGAGCATAGAGGTCTTTCAGTAAGGACATATCCAAGTGTAGAGATATGTAATTCCATATCTGGAAACCCATTATCCAAAAATCCCAGAAATTACGAGAAGACCATCTCCCATAGAGTCCATTTTAACCAAATAATTCAAACGTTTAAACTGCATAATGACCCTGCAGTCCATGCCATGACCATAACACTTCTGCTTTGGTGCGTTTCTCAAACTTTGGCTTCTGACGATGTGCAGGGGTCAAGCAAATCAACAGCTTTCTTCAAGGCAAGAGAGAGCTATGAAGAAAATGTTGAGATATTTACATGAAATTCTTCTTTATGCCTTTTTAATTTTTTTTCTTTAGAGGAAAATCATTGGCTAATCTTTTTGTACATTAAAATGGTTTGTGCTTCCAGAAATAAAGGAAGTGAAATGACTAGTTGCTCTTCTGGATACACTTGAAAGACCAGCTTGAAGGCAAGCCCGGATTTGTGGTGAGCCCACAAAGGCCCGGGCCTAGGACGGCAAAATTTGAGGGGCGGCACTCAAAGCTCCCCAGTGCTCCGGTGCTTGAAAGTGGGCCTTGGGGTGCCGCTTCTCAAAATCAGGCCCTGCTTGAAGGTTCACTTGGGTTAGGTTTAGGGTAAAAATATATCTGTTGTTCTAGATATTCTTAGAACTATGGCTAAATGACTCATACTCTGATATTTTCCTATATTTTTAATTGTACTATGAACAAAGGCATTGTAGTGCGATGGATGAAAATATAATTTTCTGGAATGAAATGAATACCACAAAAGTAAGCTTTAACATAAGTTAAGGCCCAAAATGATTTCAGTAACACATCAACCTACAGGCATTCATTTACAAATCAACACAGACTAGCTAGGGATGTGTTTTTCTGTAAACAGTGGACAACAGTTCTTGGCTCCCTGGCTATTTACAGAACAAAAGACCTTGGCCTTGGCACATTCAATATAATGGCATTTAGTATACAGCACTGTACTTCACCTAACGTGTTTTATAAAGATTTTCTCCCATTATCTGAGTGGGGGATTTTTCACTAGGAGTATGGGTATATCGGAGGGATCATCAGTGTGTTCTGATAGGTCCCTAATGTACAGGTGGAGGTAGCCTGTTTAGGTTGTGACGTTTGATTGGTTCAGGATACCCAAGAAATGAGCTTGCACAAGTCTGCTCGGGAGAATCTCACAGAAGTGCCTGGACAAGTAATCTTGTGTGGAAGGTGGCCAAACCAGGGGTCCAGAGATGCTACTTTTCTTGCAAAGACTGCACCACTTTAGGAACTTTTCTAAACGTCACCATCTAAACTAAGCCACTCTGGTTGATAAAAGGTTAACAGTAAGGCTGCAGAATCCCCTTAATCACTTAGAATTCCTCCTCCTCCTCTAATCCAACTCTGCCCCCACCTCAGGAATATACTTTGGCTGTTGGCTCATGAGCATGCTCAGTTCTTCTCAGCTCAGATTGCTAAACACTACTTCCAGTCTAACAGCCAATGAAGAGATAGCATTGCTGGTTCCCATAGAAACTCTGCTCTAGCTGTCTGATCCTATATTTTTTCTCCTAACCACCTCTCCTGAGCTCAGCTTAACCATTACAGTGCTCACCTCGAGCATAACTTTTTATCAAAGTATGTTGTGCCTGTGTAAATCTGCATTCGGTATTGCATGAACTTTACAGGACACATGTCCATGCCGGGTGGAAGCTGTTATTTGTTTTAGGAAAATGTGATGGCACTGGCAAATGGAGGGGGTATATGCAGTACAAATTATATGGCTTGGGTGGGGAAGATATGCCCAACTTATATACATGGAAGGAAAATGTAGCCTTTACATGTCCTTTAAGTGTTTAATTCCCTGTAAGTCTTAGCATTGTGTGTATTGTTTAGGATTGTTTGTCGTTAGCTATTTTTTTTTTACTTAAAAGTGCCCTTAGCACTACAGGTGAGTGCTGATCATATGTTGCACCCCCAAGGAAAACTGAAAACCTAGTGGAAATGTATTCAAGTGTATTCGAAATATATGAAGATATATTACATTGGCTTTTGGGCTATGGATCCTTTATTTTGTAACCCAATCAAATTTTAAGTATGAACAAATTCAAAGCATAAATAATTAGTATATCATATGGAGAAGAAATACAATTTGAATCTGTTGGGCATCCTTATTGTAGTTTTAAATTCATGCCATAAAGAAGCAAAATAATGAGCTCAAATCCAAAATGCATGAGGTTTCTGAAACAAAATGACTACATGTGTGAGAGCGAGACATTTGGACTCCCAAAAGGAACTCTACATTTAGAATTAAGTCAATGCTATTAAATTATAAACAAGAATAATTTTCCCCATCAGGATTTGCATTTCATTGATTTGAGTACTGGAAAAATTAACTCTGATTTTGTAGCTGACTTTTTTTGTAGCCTATTTTTTTCCACATCTAATAAGAAAAAAAAGCATAATATTTCGTAGTACTCCCTCGTACTTGAAATTGTAATATAATTGTATTAAACTTAAATAAAAGGATGCAATCTTCCAGAATATTTATTCATAGCTGCTATTAAAACGTAACATAATGTAATATTTAATTTGTCATTTTTCTTCCCTTTACACTTCATCATAATGAACTTTTCCGTGAAAGGCATTAAATATCATTAAATGAACCATATAATGAACATCAGTTCTTAATAACGAATTTAATCAGAAACCTTGTAGATATTAAAAAGTTTCAGAGTTGCTGGGATACAAGTTTGAACTTCAGAAATTCCATTCCGTGCGTTTGCCAACATGAATTATATAAAAAAAAAATTTATAGCATAAAGGGAAACTATTGGGAAAATTCAATGTGACCTTTTCCTCATTTTCATCTTTTTCTAAATATAATAATAATAATAGTAATTTGGCACTGTTTCTGAAATAATCAAGTTACTCTTCAATACTCTTCCTTACTCTTCAATATTTGCAGGAGTAGGAGTCAGATTTTAGTATTGTCAAATACATTGGGGTCTGTTCTCCTTTTGCACAATGTATTCAAGCTAATTGTCTTTCGAAATAACTGACTCCAGCACATGCAACATGTAGAGAGACAGATTGCTGAGAGGGGGATTGATTATTTCAGAAACGATACAGCATTTTTAATGGATTATATTCAGAAAGGTTTTATTTCCATGGGATGAAGTTTATATAAAAATGACTTTTTACACATTTACTTTTTTGTTTACTTTTTACATTGAAATTTGCATTTAAAATAAAATAAAATCTCAATAGGATGTAGTCAAAAAAGAATGAGATCAAACATTTTGTTAACAGATTTTATTACTGATGTCGCTGGGTAATACATTAAAATGGTATAAAGATGGGGTAATGGGCACGTCACATGGACCTTCTGTAAGAAGATTTAGGACTGGCTGTTGCAAATGTACCTTGGTTTGCTGCCAATTCTGAATCCAGTGGCTGCAGAAACTGTTCATGTTCAGAGGTTGCAGACATCTAGTACACAAAGCATGTGCCAAAATGGGAGCCAAATCTATCAATTATTCCTGAATGGTAGAGGCTTCTCTTTGTCCATAGGTCTGGAACTAACCATAGACTAGAAGAAGTTAAGAGATCTTATAATAATGCAGTGAGAACTGGTTGTTATTGTATATTCTAATACTAGCATGGCAATGAAGGACAATGCTGCCCAAAGCTCTTCAGGCTGGGTCTCCTTAATTTGGAAACCACTTCGCTAGCCTGTACAGAAACATAAAATGCTGTAGGGGTCTTGGGGACTGCATTATTCATATTCAGTACTACATTCATGCCTTTTAGTGCTCTAACAGGGGTAAAAGTAAATGACCCCCTGTGTTTTCCATTGGACGGTGCTGGTGACTAGAGGACATCCACTAAGACTGGAGAAAAGAGATCTGTCACGGTCGGCACCCTACACCAGAACAGATGCCAAGCACCCTGGTCTCGGCTCGTACTTCACCAGTTAAGTGACCACCTTTGGCCTCTGGATGAGTCCTCGGCTTACTCAGATACCACCTGGACTTAACGAGAGGTGTAAGGCGTAAGTTCTGGCAGGCAATGGGGCATGACTGTTTACAAGGATGCTGGAAGATAGGAAGCCACCAGGAACAGGCAGGCCGGGCCAGCTCAAGCAGTTAGAATAGTCAGACAGGCCAGAATCAGGATTAGAGATCGTAGAATAGTCGGAGAACAGGCAAGGTTTCCGGATTGGAGAGAACAACGTAGTTTCAGGCAGGCAAGGTCAGGATTGGAGAGGTCAGAGTAGTTTCAGGCAGGCAAGGTCAGGATTGGAGAGGTCAGAGTAGTAAGCAGGCAGGCAAGGGTCAAACACAGTAGATCAAACAGGAATCACACAGAACAAACACCCAGGAACAAGCTAATTGAACCTAACAACGGGCAAGGTCCTGTAATCCAAATGGGCTTTAAATACATTTGAATTTCGCGCCAAAGCACGCTGGCGCAATCATGCCAGCGCGCCTGCGCCTTTAAGAAATGCACGCGCGCCCTAGAGGACTGGAACCAGCAGGGAGCAACGCAACGGGCGTCCACACCGAGGATGCGGCGTGGACCCCGCTGCCGCTAGACCACCAGGGTAAGTTCCTTACAAGATCTCTCAGTAAAGTCCCCAAAATACTTTCAGAAGACCTGTTTCGAAAACATTTTACATATAGTAAAACAGAACATTAGTCAGGACCTTCAATGGATACTCTATATACATTGGGCCCAAGGTCTAGATTCTGCTATTTTTATGCCAGTAAACCTAAATGTTATTATTGTTATCAACTTAGATATTCCAACGTAGGTGGTACCATTAACTGGCAATGTTTAGGTTACAGTGAACCCTTTCAAAAGAACTGGATGTACCTCAATGTTTGTATATGTTGTAAATGAAATAGAGCAATCATCAGATGTATACACGTCTTGATTCTGAAGCTCCCTTTAACCCATAGGATAAACTCAGT
Organism: Xenopus petersii; assembly: GCA_038501925.1. Taxonomy (NCBI): domain Eukaryota; kingdom Metazoa; phylum Chordata; class Amphibia; order Anura; family Pipidae; genus Xenopus; species Xenopus petersii. The sequence goes on from CM076682.1 coordinate 154,522,605, forward strand.
AAAAAAAAAGTCCTTACTTACTGCGAAATAAATATTTCTAAGCAGAGAAACCCAGAGAAAAGTACAGAGATTATTATGAACTCAGTCTTTTATCCTCTCTCCTGGCTGTAAATCAAAAGTATATGTCTTACTGGTAAAAACAACAAGAGGATATAAATGATATTTATAAGCCTCACTCGTTCTGGGCTTTCAGTAGGTCTTGGTCCCTCCAGCTCCCTCTCTGCTGATGTATTACAGTAACAAATCGTCAAACCAATGGCGTCTTGATTGCAACTGGCTCCAATACTTCATCAACGTGACAGAAATGTAATGCCCGTTGGTAATGCATCACTGTATCAATTGACAGGGCAAAAGAAAAAAACAGGACAACTTAAACAGTAGATATAGGGAAAGAATGTTTGGCACAATAATTTGCAGATCGTTTACGGTGGGATAAGCCACAAACAGAGTGATTGCCCGTCTATGACTCCAAAAGTTCTGGCAGCTTTTTTAAATGGCCAAAATATTACTATTAACATAACTATCAATTCCAATCACAATGCAGAAAGCAGGGACGGACAACCTGCAGAACTCCAGTTGAACCAGTCATAGCATTCCACCGACTGCTGTGCTATTATGCCTGGGTATACTCCAACCCATGACATGGCTCACCAGCAATGCATTCAGTGTGCATGTATGTACAGGTTACATGATGAAAGATCTGTAAGGAGATATGGCAGGAAGATGGCACTTTATCTTTTTATCTCTGTGTTCAGATCAGGTTCTCAGTTGATTAGTTGATTGCTAATACTATTAGCAATTAGTGGTCATGGTACCCTTACCCCCCCCCAATTTGACAAGGACCTCCTGTTGTGTCCCCAGGCCACCCAACTGCTGTGCCATAGCTCTGCCCATGGTGACATTATCCAACTCGGTCACCAATGGTAGAACAATCTGATTGGCTGCGAAAATTGACTGGCACATGCTGGATGTTACTGAGGGCATCATGGAAGGTACGAGGACCTAGGAGGAGCCTGTCTTGCCTATAAAGGACCCCCTGCAGCCACTTCCAGATAGAGATACTGCTCAAGAGAGCAATGAGGTTGCTATCACTGCTGAGCTGGCCAGACGAAAAGGCCTGGAGCTCTAGCTTCACAGAAAAAACAACCCACTACCAGCCAAGGTGTACGGCACCTAAGAGATAAACAAGCTGCTGAGATGCTAGAGATGCTGCTCAGGAGAGCAGGAAGGTTGCTATCACTGCTGAGCTTGGACAGATGAAAAGGCCTGAAGCTCCAACTGCACTACCAACCTAGCTGTACGAAAACCAGGGGTGACTGAAGCTGCTAAGATGCTAGAGATGCTGCTGTAATGTAAGATATACCAAACTCAGAACTAACTCCAAGGACCCTGTCACAGCTCACTCTTATGCCTATAGCAGCCACCTTTGATTTCTGGAGGAGCACTCCGCTACTCAGATGCCGCCAGTACTTAATGAAAGAGGACCACGGGTAGAGTTCTGAGCAGGATAGGGAACTAAACATATGTGGAAAGGACATGAGCGCAGTCAGCAAGATGTGAAGCAGGCAGGGTCAATACCAGACAAGAAATGCAGTACTTAATCATATGACAGAGAGGAGTCAAGGTCATAGGCCAAGGTCAAACCAACAACAGCATGGAGGTTGCTATCACTGCTGAGTTTGACCAGAAGAAAAGGCCTGGAGCTCTAGCTGCACAAAAAAACCAACCCACTGCCAGCCAAGATGTAGGCCACCTAGGAGGTGACCAAGCTGCTGAGATGCTAGTTATACTGCCCAGAAGAGCAGAGAGGTTGCTATCATTGCTGATATTGACCAACAGAAAAGGCTTGGAGCTCTAGCTGCACAGAAAGCTTCTAAAACGCTAAATATGCTGTTCAGGAGAGCAGGGAGGGCGATATCCTTGCTGAGCTTGGACATAAGGAAAGGCCTGGATCTCCAGCTGCCCAGAAAGACCATTCCACTATCAATCTAACTGTTGCATACCCAGGAGATGTCTGAAGCTGCTGTGCTACATGAATACCTGTGAACTCCATCAAGCCAGTTCCTAGGAGAATACTTGGGAGCAGACCACCATTGTGAGGATATTGGTAGAGTTACAGATGAATGGTCCCTGTGCAACAAAAGGCCCTGAGATTGACTCGACCATGAGGGAGCAACCTCCTTTTGCCAAAGAGAGGTACTTTGGAGAAGTTAGCACTACCATATGTATGGTATTAAGAGTTATTGTGGGACTTTGTGCTAGGGACTAGTTAGACAGGCCCCTCCCTATTCCCATTATGGGTGTATCCTATTGTTACATATTTCTCTTTCCTACACTTAGGGGCCGATTCACTAACTTCGAGTGAAGGATTCGAAGTAAAAAAACTTCGAATTTCGAAGTGTTTTTTTGGCTACTTCGACCATCGAATGGGCTACTTCGACCTTCGACTACGACTTTGACTTCGAATCTAACGATTCGAACTAAAAATCGTTCGACTATTCGACCATTCAATAGTCGAAGTACTGTCTCTTTAAGAAAAAACTTCGACCCCCTAGTTCGCCATCTAAAAGCTACCGAACTCAATGTTAGCCTATGGGGAAGGTCCCCATAGGCTTTCCTACGTTTTTTTGATCGAAGGATATTCCTTCGATTGTTGGATTTAAATCCTTCGAACCGTTCGATTCGAAGGATTTAATCGTTCGAACGATTTGAAGGATTTAAATCCAACGATCGAAGGAATATCCTTCGATCAAAAAAACTTAGGAAAGCCTATGGGGACCTTCCCCATAGGCTAACATTGGGTTCGGTAGCTTTTAGATGGCGAACTAGGGGGTCGAAGTTCTTTCTTAAAGAGACAGTACTTCGACTATCGAATGTTCGAATAGTCGAACGATTTTTAGTTTGAATCCTTCGATTCTAAGTCGAAGTTGTAGTCGAAGGTCGAAGTAGCCCATTCGATGGTTGAAGTAGCCCAAAAAACACTTCGAAATTCAAAGTTTTTTTACTTCGAATCCTTCACTCAAAGTTAGTGAATCGGCCCCTTAATTAACCCTCGATATTCGACCCTTGGTGAATCAGCCCCAAAGTGTATTACTTTTGCTATATCTGTGTTAGAGAATTCTAATTCCTGGTGAGATTTAAAATTGGCACTGTGGGGGTGAAGTGTTTCAAGAGGGGGTCAGTTACCCTTTAAATTAACTTTTAGTGTGATGTGATAGTCTGAGACAATATGCTATAGGTTTTAATGTTTTATAATTTTTGGTTTTTGAGTTTTTTAGCTTTTTATTCAGCAGCTCTCTGGTTTGCAATTTCAGCAATCTGTTTGCTACGGTTCAAATTACCTTAGCAACCATGCATTGATTTAAATAAGAAACTGGAATATGAGTAGAAAGATGAGTAATTAACAGTAGCAAAAATAATACATTTGGCCTTACAGAGTATTTATTTTTTAGATGGGTCAGTGAACCCCATTTGAAAGGTGGCAAATAATTCAAATACTATAAAAAAAAAATAATGAAGGCTAATTGAAAAGTTGCTTAGAATTAGTCATTCTTTAACATACTAAAAATTAACTTAAATGGGAACCACCCCTTGAATTACTGTATAATAGAAAGTTCAGTATGTGTCAATACTTCTGCATATGAAAGATCAGACCAAAAGTTTGTTCAATTCCCTTGTACGACTCAACTCTACTGCTCTAATGCTTTTTTTTTTTTTTTTGCATTGCTGCGTCTGTAATGAATCTAAAAAGAAAGGCACCTAAGGCATAAATCTTGGAGTTTAATTTCGGTAAAGTTTTATCAGCATTGGATAATTGTATAATTCTTTCTGCTCGCATTGATGGACAAATGAGTTATGAAGATAACAAACGGTGTAGGGAGTGAGTTATGGCACAGGGAGTGTTCTTGCACCATTCTAATAACTCATCTCAAATTTTTGCTATTAAAATTAAATTGCTTATTATAATAAGAGCCCCATAAATTTCTGTTGTGGAAGATTAATCTGAATGATCATTTTATCCACAGAGACAACGTGTTCCAGATCCATAATCAGGTCAAAGATTGCTAAACAATGAGCAAACTTAGGGGGCTGTTCCTGCTGAATTGTACTTAGTACAGGGGAATACCTATGCTGCCATAGTTTTATGGGATCTCTCTGTACAGATTATGAGCAAACTTAGGGGACTGTTCCTGCTGAATTGTGCTTAGTACAGGGAATACCTATGCTGCCATAGTTTTATGGGATCTCTCTGTACAAACTATGAGAAAACTTAGGGGACTGTTCCTGCTGAATTGTGCTTAGTACAGGAGAATACCTATGCTGCCATAGTTTTATGGGATCTCTCTGTACAGACTATGAGCAAACTTAGGGGGCTGTTCCTGCTGAATTGTGCTTAGTACAGAGGAATACCTATGCTGCCATAGTTTTATGGGATCTCTCTGTACAGACTATGAGCAAACTTAGGGGGCTGTTCCTGCTGTATTGTGCTTAGTACAGGGGAATACCTATGCTGCCATAGTTTTATGGGATCTCTCTGTACAGACTATGAGAAAACTTAGGGGACTGTTCCTGCTGAATTGTGCTTAGTACAGGAGAATACCTATGCTGCCATAGTTTTATGGGATCTCTCTGTACAGACTATGAGCAAACTTAGGGGGCTGTTCCTGCTGAATTGTGCTTAGTACAGGGGAATACCTATGCTGCCATAGTTTTATGGGATCTCTCTGTACAGACTATGAGAAAACTTAGGGGACTGTTCCTGCTGAATTGTGCTTAGTATAGGGAATACCTATGCTGCCATAGTTTTATTTGATCTCTCTGTACAGACTATGAGCAAACTTAGGGGGCTGTTCCTGCTGAATTGTGCTTAGTACAGGGGAATACCTATGCTGCTATAGTTGTATGGTATCTCTCTGTATAGACTATGAGTAAACTTAGAGGCTGTTCCTGCTGATTTGTGCTTAGTTCTATATAAAGGCACAAGGCTGCAGGATAAATTATACAGGGAACTCTGAGTATCACTCATGTATTATAAGGTATAATGTACCCCCTACTGTAAATGATAAGGATATTAGAAATGACTGAGGGGTTCTGTGACCATATAAAGGCACAAGGCTGCAGGCTGAGTTATACAGGGAACTCTGAGTATCACTCGTATTATAAGGGATAATGTACCCCCTACTGTAAATAATAAGGATATTAGAAGTCACTGAGGGGTTGTTCTGTGACCATATAAAGGCACAAGGCTGCAGGCTGAGTTATACAGGGAACTCTGAGTATCACTCATGTATTATAAGGGACAATGTATCCCTTACTGTAAATGACAAGGATATAGACATCTCCAGCTTTAGAGCCATAGCTAAAATATATCTTGTTTAAAGCTACTGGAAGACGATATATATGTTGTAGAAAGAGAGTGTTTTCATGAGAGACAATCATTCCCTTTCATCTCATAATGATACTGCCTGAATTATATTTGCAAGTAAATCTAAGTTCATTATTTCTGAACTAGGAACTCACTGGCAATAACTGCTGATGGGACAAAAGCTTCATCACAATTACCATTTCACTAAGTCTTATTATAATGTGCTAATCTAGCATGTATCTGCACACATTATTTGCTAAGATAATTCATCAGATTCCTGATTTATACAGAGCCTTTCCAAGCCGAGTTGTGCCAATGTACGATTTTATTTCAATCACTACGTCATGAATCTGCAGTCTGATTATTATTAGTGATTCAAGGTTGTCACCCATGTTCAGTTGGTCTCAGAAAACAGTCCAAAAAGAGAAGAGAATTCAGACTCAAAGAGACTTATTAAAGAACTGGAGTCAATGAAAGAACTCAAAAGGTCAACCATTTCTTTCTTTGAATTTTAATTGGAGAATTCGAGGGCAGAGGGATATGTAGATGCTGTAGAACGTTGCATGAAGGTAAGGTAATTATATAACATCATTTATGTAACATAGGGTATCCCAAACCCAGAACAGACTCCAAGGTTCCGGCCCACTCTTCTGCTTATAGCAGCCGCCTTTGGCTTCGGGTGGAGCTACTCAGATGCCACCAGGTCTTATTGTGGGAGAACCAAGTAGAGAGAGTTCTGGGTGAGCACGGGAACCAAACGTGTACGAAAAGGACGGAGAGGGCAGCCATCGTACACAAGAACAGGCAAGGTCAAACCAATTGGGCAAATCGGTACTGAATCAGAGAGCAGGAACAAGGATCGAGGTTACAGGCCAAGGTCATACACAGATCAGAAGCGCATGCTCCGAATCAGAATAGGAAGAATAGTCAACACAGGTATGGGTCAGTCCAGGCAGCCGAATGGCAAAGTCATGGACAGGCAAGGATCAAACACTGAAAATCAGACTACAAGAGACTTAGAAACACACCCAGGAACCTGAAAGGAGCCTTTACATTGGGCAAGGAAGAAAAGGACAATGTGCCTTTAAATATTTGAATTTTCGCATCAAGCCCGATGATGGCGAACCTGGAAAGAACAATCAGGAGCAGCGCACAGAGAAAGAAGGTGGCGCGCATCTCCACTGCCCCACAGGTACTTTTCTCACATTTTAATTTATGCCTAACAACTTTCTTTATGTTTCAGAATTTCACCATCTTGGGTAAAAAAAATATCAATTTTATAAACCAACCGGGTGATGAGGTCTACGGATACTTTAACTTTAGCATCTAAATTGCACATAAAATGCATCCCGTGATTGCGAGTAAGGCGTAGAAAGCAATTGCCAGCCCGAGGATATGCCATATTTAATAGGGCTCAAAATGCCGGATTTATAAAAGTTTCAAATTGTGCACTAAAAGAAAAAATATTGAGTCATAAAGGCATAAAATGCTGTAGATTGTAAACTATATTGCAGGGAATGAGCAACAGATATAAGTTCCTACCCCCAGTAGCTAGTTCCTGTAGCCATGGAAGAGAATAAACACCCACGGTGGAGCAGCAGTTGGCAGTTTTACCCGGGGTCCAGTGTTCTGTTTTGATCAGGGCACTTTTTGGATATTTCCAGCCTGAGTTTAGATGGCTTCCCACCCAATAGTCAACTGAGATTGCCGCTACTGTGGGGATTGACATGAATGTTCTCTGCAATATATTGGTGTTGGTAGAGAGGATGAGCTAATTTCAAGGTAGCCACTAATATTCTTTTAAGAAGGGCTATACTTGTTTGGGGCTCATTTATAAACCCTGGGTAATTTAGCAAGTGGGCAGTAACTAGGGATGGGTGAATTATTTCGCCTTCTTCCGCCTTGGAAATGACGCCCATAGGCTTGTATGGTGGCGTCCATCAAAAAAAAAAAGGCGCGTGTCAAAAAAATTTCAACAAAATTGTATGGACGCCCATAGACTTTAATGGCCGTTGGCGAAAATTTGCCGGCGGCAAATTTTTGGTGAAACGAAACGGCTCAAATTCGCCATCCCTAGCAAATGGATTTTTGCTTTCATTGTTCTACCTACAGCTAAGAAAATAAAACTGATTGGTTGCTATGGGTTACTGCCATGGTGCAAATTTGCCCAGGGTTTATAAATGAGCCCTGTCTAGAAACATGGCTTGCTGGGTATAAAGAACCTGATTTGATGCATATCAATGTTTAGATTTGTCATTAGGAACTTCCTTATCGCCCTACTGGGTTGAGGCCATCCATGATGGATCTCTATATCAATGCCACTTGGAGATCAGATTAGTCACTCCTAACAATGAGGTTCCGTGCTAAATCAGGATGATCCAATCATTTGACCCTGATGACTTATGGAGACCTTCTCAGAGAGGACAACTTCAATGAACTAATGCTATCCTTCCCTGCTAAGTACATATCTGGCAGATTTTAGATCAGACTCGGGGACCAAGTCAGCAGATTTTATCACTTGGAAGGTCAACTTTTAAGGATTATTACAGCCTTTAGAAATGAAAAATACCATCATATTTAATTTATCAGATCCAGCATTTTTACAACAATCTGTTCTATTCTTCCTAAGCAAAATTATTGGAATAGAATATCAATCCAGGAAGTCGGTATAATTTCACTTTAAGGTGTGCTCTTTGTTGCCTAAAGGATTTATACACAATGTACAACAAAATATGGGTTGTCTTTGGGTATCAGGAGGCGTTCATAATTTGCCTTGTTCAAGAAGAACTTGAGAAGCCTTAATTTGCTCCTCAAGTTCTTCTTCTCAAGGTAAGATTTAAAACCACAAGTTATTTGTAACTATATAAAAACATGCAGATGGTGATAAATGCTGAACCACCACTTGCCTTATTTTTTTCCTATATTCCTATAATTATATTTACATATGGGCTCAAACATTGATATTTGATGGGCTCTATACCGAGATGACACACAAAGGCCAATGTACTGTTTATAATGAGCAAATGAAATATCATGAGGTTCAAGGTTCCAGGTTATTCAAAGGGGTATTCTGAGTTTTTTATGCCCACCTGGGAACCACTCCATGTGCCATGACCTTTAGCTGTTTTTAAGCAAATAATAATACCAGTCAACTTTTTAGAGTGACAATAAAACGACAAGATGCAGTAAGCAAAGCCAAACTATACGGTGTTTGGGTTGATCAAGAACTTTCCAGGCTTTTATACTGTATTTACTAGAGTAACTTGCTTAATGGGGTGAGTAAATGCAGGCTTTATAGAGGAGTAAGTGATTTTATAGCATACAGTAATAAATGCAAAGTAGGTACTTTGCACAAACCGCTCAGGCTGCGGATGCTCTCAAGCTTTATTTCTGTTTTTTCCCATTCTGTTTTTTTGATAAATAGACCATAATACCTAAGGGGATAGGGAACAGCCAATAAACATCAACTTTTCATATGTACAACATTTATTTCAGCTCGGTTTTTTTAAATGGTATCTTTTGAGGCCTTTTGATTATGTAGCGTGTAGATGTCTGCCTTTACCAGTGCTGTATTCAAAGGGGAACGGCTGGGGTGGTGCAATGATGTCTTCTTGGACCTTGCACGATATTCAGAACCACAAGCTATTGAGCATCAATAGGCATGAGGAGCAACAGAGCCCTATGCTTACCATCTGCCTAGAAAAACAAATGACATTTTGAAATATTGAATAATTTTGGCAGTGTGAAATGGTAATGCCTTTGTAACCATGGCTACAGTGACGGACAGGATGGAAATTCAGGATAAATTAGAGCTAATAAGAGCAATAGGCAGACTCATAACTAGAAAATATTTTATGGGGGTTGACAGCGATGTCCTGCGTGAATATTCATTGACCAAAAGCTGACCCCTACTGAAGGTCCAACTGGGCCAGTTTGGTTAATTGTAATTGGATTGTTCCTGGTCTCAGTCCCTAGGTATATACTGGAATATGGAAGATAAACAGGGAAAGTAAGTTCAGTGAGATAATAGCTCCCCAACTATGTTGGATGATGAGCTCAGCCACATGATCCTGGCCATAAAGACGTAGAAGTCCAGCTCTCAGGCTAAGAGGCAATCTTTTCCGTCACTGTTTCAAACACATAAACCAAGGAAATGATTTAATATGTCACTATATATTTTCACAGCAAAACTGGACTATTGAGGTCTTTGCAAAGTTCCTTGTGACATGGTGGGGCTAAGCCACAAGAAATGGTCACGTCTGTTTCCAATCTGCCTTTAGTTTTCCACGTTTGCCTTGTCTGTTCAATCCCTGACCTGTATGAGTGAAGTTGTCCTTGCCTGGGTCATTAATCAATGGGGGGCATGGGCCCATGCAGACCAACACAATGGCATTTTACAGTATCTGTCCAAGGCCTAATTAGATATCACTTGGAGGAGCCACCATTGCAACCTCATACTCAATAAGCTGCCAACTTGTTCAAAAGTAGATGGGTCAGCAGCCAATATCTGCTTGTGGGCGGCCAGACATACACTCCTCACCAGTTATAGTCAAAGCCAAAATATTCCAGAAGGCTGTAGTAGAACACCATCCGAGCACCCAATCAAGCTCTCTTCAATACCAAATGGTATTAATGCCAATAACATCTGCTCTTCTGAACTGTATCTTACTCCAAAGTCTGATTCAATGCGGAGGTTCCACATAGCAAACCCACGTCAGACCCTACCTCTTTATTTTTGCTTTCCTCGTTTCTTTGAATAGAAAAAACGGGTTGCTTGAAATGTTAATTGAGTTATTAGTGATGTGATGGCAGCGTCTAATTTCCAGACAGGTCAGTGCACAACTCAGAGGGCCCTTTGCCTTGTCTGCGCACAACTGTTGAATTGGAGGTGATGCCCCCTATTCTGTGGCACTGGAAAATGTGTTTTGTTTGTTTATAAATCATGCATGCCCGTTATATTAGGTGTTAAAGGATATATTACTCTTCAAGTATAAAAAATTGTAACTTCATTATGAGTAAAGGAGGGATAAGGACAGAGGAAATAATTTGGTATTACAGAAATGAAATTGCTTGTGGTCCCCTAATATTATCTCTGGTCTGTGTGTCTGTGTGAAGCAATGAATACAAAGTCTTTTACCCAATATGAAATCTTTCCATAATTCCAGTGTCATTGTCTTCACAAGTGGAAGATGCTTTCAACTCAATTGCTCCTGCTCTGTCAAAAAGCTCTGTCAATTGCGCTCGTATTTTTAATCTAATTTGATGTAATTGTGCTGAAAAGTTGAGAGAATTCGGGGTGTGTCATCAATGTCAAAATAGTTTCTGCATGTTTTTCTTTAAGTGTTTTAGTCCACTCCATGTAGCCAGGCCACCATGGGAACCCTGGAATTACCACTAGCTTGAAGGCCAGGGTTCCCCTGTATCAATGAGTGCACTTGGGTGCAATGTAATGCAGGAGGTGTGACAGTTTTTGTAATAAAAATGTAAATAGAGATATCGAGCTCTGAATAAACAAACCCCACCATTCAGACAAAAGGGGGTTTTGTATGCATTGGTGATTTGTTTAACTGCTGCCTCCTTCTCCTAGAGTTGCTCATAAAAACCCAGAATTTGGAAAGTGAAACTGCTTCAATTTCAGTCTTTGCCCTGTTTAGAGTAAACGAAAAGACATAAACAAACAACTAACATTGAACTCTGTTGAATAAAGGTGGACATACATGGAGAGATCCACTGGTTTGGCGAAGTCGCCAAACGAGCAGATCTCCCTCCGATATGCCCACCTTGAGGTGGGCAATATCGGGCTGATCCGATCGTGGGCCCTAGGGCCCAACGATTGGATCCTAACGATGCCTAACGGGCGGTAGGATCGCGGGACCGCATCAACGAATAGATGCTGCTGCGATCCGACGGGATTTTTTGTCCCATCCGATCGAGATCTGGCCTCTCGATCGGTGAAGCCCGTCGGGGGGCCCCATACACGGGCCAATAAGCTGCCGACACGGTCTGTCGGCAACTTTTTATTGGCCCCTGTATGGCCACCTTATGAGTATACGGCTCCCTTATATCAGGTATAAATCAGGTCTTAAGGAGAAAGGAACTGTATAAATCCTTTGTGACCTTTTGATAACACATATATACTCTCTAGTACAGGGGTACCCAACCTATTTAAATATTGAGCCACATTTAAATTTAAAGTTGGGGAGCAACACAAGCATGAAAATGTTCCTGGGTGGTGAAAAATAAGGGCCATGATTGGCATTTGGTAGCCCCTATGTGGACTGGCAGCCAACAGTAGACTCTGTTTGGCAGTACACCTTGTTTTTCTACAACCAAAACTTGCCTCCAAGCCTGGAATTCATAAATAAGCTCCTACTTTGAGGCCACTGGGAGCAACATCCAAGGGGTTGGTGAGCATCATATTGCTTATGAGCCACTGGTTGGGGATTATGGCTCTAGAGGCGTGTGATTATAGTCTGACAGGTCAATTAGAGGATGGTGGAGCAGGGAACCATGGTGCCTACATTGAATAAAGCATACATGTACAATTTTGATACTTCTGAAGAAGGTAGGAGGTCCTCCATCCTTACAGAAAGGACTACACATACACCAACTACTAACCAGAAATGCATATATTGCCAAGAATTTGATATAGACCCCATGTAGCAGCAACCAGAGTTTATTTTCAATAATCATGGCAAAATATGGGCAATTAATGAAACCTGACTAAAGGTCAAGGTGAGTGCATATATTTCTAATCTGAATTCTGGGCATTATTACCTTCAACAGAATTTCCTGTTGGGGAGTTGTAACAGCATTCCAGGCATTTGCTTAAAAATCATACCAACCATTAATATTTCTGCAGAGAAAGAGAGATGTTTTTCATTACTATTTAACCAAATTTCTGCAGTTAATTGCACAGAGTTGGGGGCTCTTCAGAGATTTATTAAGGGCTTAAAAGTTTTTTTTAATAGTTAAACATGATTTTTTCCATATCAGTATATTCCCCTCTATTTTTCCCATGGATAGCATTTCGGCTTGTAAATTAAAAACAGCATGTCCAAATAACCCACAGCTCCGCCGAGACCAGATCTGAAGTAAGGCTGAACAAAAAGCAATTAAATAAAAGTGCAACTCTATAATAGTACAATTTGGAGACACTTCAGGTGAAAGGAATTAATGAGGAAAATGAAGAAATATCGTAAAACTACACTGGCTAATTTAGTTATAGGGATTAAGGTAAATGAGAAAGAGAAGAAATGTAATTTAGCTCCTTGGAGGTTCGTTTGATGTTGCTGAGTTAGAAGGATGGGACGTTCGTTTTTTCAGACACTGTGTCTTTTAATTTTAATGTATTTTCTAATAGTGAATTATTAGAATACAATATTAAATTGGTTTTACATCCTAATAAGCAATTATCAACTTTATACACCGGTGTCTAGTTTCCATGCCAGTGACTGAAAAATACTCGCTGTTCTATGGGACCATGGGCCAAAAGTGGTTCTCCAAGAGATTTATATGGTGCCAAGGGCTCCATAGATCTCTTGTCAATGGAGCCATTGGTTGGTCCATTACCAGTAGGTCAACACTGATCCTAACAAAACAGAACAAGTTTCTGTGCTACTTAACGTCCTTCCATGAAGGCTTTTGTGGTTGTCTAGGTTTTTGTTTTCTTACACCAGTGTCTACTTTCCATGACAGTGACTACAAAAAACATGTTGTTCTGGAGGACCATGGGCCAAATGTGGCTCTCCAAGATAGTTATATGGTGCCCATGGGCTCCATAGACCTCTATTTATGGTATCATCATTTTACTATAACCTGGCCCTCAAACATGTAGACAAGACAAATAGTTGGTCCATGTAATGAAAATGGAAGTCGCTACTCATATTCAAGATGATGATGGCGTCCAAGATGGCGGTGGCATCCAAAATGGCGACTCCCTGCCTCTCCATGTGGATCATGCTGGTCGCAGTGCTATGACGCCAACGTCTTCCCGCCTGTTGATTGGTCACCGGCGTCACAATGGTCGCCGGCATCAGAACCTACATCAGTGTCTAGACACCAGCGTCAGCATCATGACGCCATTGCGCTCAAACTTTGGCGCCAAACCTGGCCTATATAAAGCCTTCTGGACATTGCAGACATTGCCCAAATATAGGTTTAACTTCGTGTATTCCTGGGTGTGTTATTACTGATTGATTCCTGTGTACCAACCTTGCCTGTTATTTCGGATTGACCCTTCTCTGCCTGGATTGAACTATTGCCTGGACTTCTGACGACTCTCTTGCCTAACCCTTCTGATACCGTGAACTTTGGTCTAACTACCTGCCTCCTCCTTGGTCCGCACTCCAACTGTGCCTTCGGGCCCTTACAGTCCATTACGAAAGAGAAAAAGTTGCTGTGCTTTTTAACTTTCTTCCAATGGAAGCTTTTGTGGGGGTCTAGGTTTTTCTTTATTTACACTAGTGTCTGATATCCATGCCAGCGATTAAATTATCCACATTGTTCTGGAGGACCATGGACCAAATGTGATAATCCAAGAGATTAATATAGTGCCCAAGGGCTCAGTAGACCTCTTTGTATGATATCATCATTTTATTATAACCTGGCCCTCAAACATGAAGCAAGACAAAAATTGGTCCATTACCAGTTGGACAAGACTGATCTGAACCAAACAGAACAGGATGTTGTGCTTCTTCACTTCCTTCCATGGAGGCTTTTCTGCTGCTCTTTTTATAAAGAATAATGTTTACTTCTCAGTCTTGAATGTCAAGGAATACTCTAACTATGGCAGGCAATCATATGAAGCCAGTGTCTGGAGACCCAAGACCAACCACCCTTCTACTGACCACCTCTCCTCCCCCCTGCACCCCACAAAAACTCATTAAATTAATCATGGTGTATAGGCTTTGTATTTAGTGATAAAGTCAAATGCTCCTATTGTTTATTCACATACTGTATTTCTACATCTATCCAACCCCATTTCACATCACAGTTCTAATGGCTGCGCCTTTGCTTGAAAATGATGTCACTGAAGTAGCTTTCCATACTCTTTTCTATAGGATTTAAATGTATCATGGAGACATTCAAGAGCCTTACCAATAAAATCCAACCGAAGATAAATAAGCGATTAAAATACAAACACAAGCATTTGGACAATGACCACAATTTCTCCCCCAAAGTGCCCATAAAAGGATTGCACATCATTAGCAGACCAATTTAAAATCCCCAGACCAAAGTATATCCCTTTAATTGTGCTCTGAATCCATTTGTCTTTTTTTATGAATTTTAATAGTGGCATTTGCTCACGGTTAAAGTTCTCTGCCAGATGATTCGGAACTCTTAATTCTGGAATATTAACATAATGGTTGCAAAGGGCAAAAGCAACTTTATGATGCTCACTTTGTGTGATTTTGCAGAAACATACCACTGGCAAATTGGAGTATACACCATGCATACTATAACACTTGTAAATGTATCTACTGTTTATGTTCTCCCCAGGTTATTGCATAATATTGTGGACTATGTTTCCCCTTAATAGTAGTTTAATAGCAACTGGAGAAGTTTCATTAGAAACACAGGGATTTTACCCTTGGGCAAGCAAAGGGGCCATGTATGTGTCTACAATACCCTAATCAGATCATATATATGGAACTGGAAATTACAATTTCAACTTCTGTTTGATGCTTTGGGATGGGACACCAGAACTTGTTCCACTTTTACAGCAGTTTGATATTATAAAAAAGGGCGAGTGGTCAAAACTCTCCATCTAAAATAACATGTCCTCAGTTGGAACGCTCACTGTTGGGTTCTAACAGTTTATAGGAAGTGTGAGGTTTTTATGGATGATCAGAGGCAAAAACACCAACATGTGCGAGTGTTGGCCGGAGCAGTGTAAAGTTTACAACCATTGTTCTCTGGAATATTAGTGGCAGTCTGATGAAAGAGTTTGAGCTTGGCAGATGGCAGGAGAATACTACCTGTCTGAATAGATAATGCCAACGGAAAGTTTATTGGAGGAGAAATACAAGTCTGCGGCTATTTTCCATGGTTTGGTCTAGGGACCCTGGTTCAATTGAACATAAACTTACACTTATATTCTTGACAATTCAGTGGTTTCTACTTTGGGGCAACAGTTTGGGGAAGGCCTTTTATCGTTTTAGTAGAATAATGCACAATGCAAGGCCCTCACAGAGTGGGTTTGCTGAGAAGGGAGGGAAGAACTTGACCTGACCACAACCCATCTGAAAACCTGTCGGATAAACTGGAACACTGACTCTGAGTCAGACCTGATCCCCCAACATCAGTGCCCAACCTCACTAATGCTTCTGTGGCTGAATGGAAGCAAATCCCTCCAATAATGTTCCAACATCTAGTGGAAACCTTTCCAGAGCAATAGAAGCTGTTATAGCAGCAAAGTGAGACCCAACTTCATATTAATAACCTTGGGGGGTTATGTAATATAAGACTAAGTTTGCCCAGGAACAGTGGCCCATAGCAACCAATCAGCAGGTAACATTTTTTGGTTGCTATGGGTTACTTCCCAATTTTATTACATATGGGGGGTTTATTGGGAATGACATGTAAAACAGACAGACAATTTCAGCCATATCTGTACCCAATGTATGTACCAAGTTAGAAATTGAGAAAATGTAACAATGGTTACCCTCATCTTTATTGACTGGTTTTAGCTATATATTGTATATTCTTCTCTTTTCTGGAACTCTAGCGTTCATTTATTAATTCTTAATAAATATTTAACAATGCTCTTCTATGTGTCTTTAAACCCAACGCTTCTTTTAAATAGAATAGCTGTCATATCTTCATTTTAAATTTCCTGTTCCTGATTAAATAGTAGACTAAAAGGTTGAATGAGTCTACATTAACTTAATTTTCCACCAACTTTGTGGGGTTTTTTTTGGGGGGGGGGGTCTTTCCTTTACTTATACTGTTTAACTACATCCATCCTTGTCATATCCCATAGCCTTTCTATTGTGTTATATAGTTACATAATCATATTGCTAATTTGAGTTGAAACAAGACCAAGGTCCATCAAGTTCAACCCCTCCAAGGGAACCCCAGTGCACATAGATAAACATAGATATACAGATATATATATATATATATATATATATGTGCTTGCTCAAGAAGTCATCCAAGTCAATATTAAAGGAATTAATAGAATCTGCCATCACATCAGCCAGCAAAGTATTCCCAACTTCACGGTCTTCATCGTGAAAAACCCCCCTACACTGCTTCAGATGAAAGTTTACTTCCTTAAGTCTAAACTGGTGGCCCTTTAATGTACTTACACAAAGTAATTGTGTCCGATCCTGAATACCTTTTCCTCCAGAGAAAACAATCCCAACCTTGACAGTCCTTCCTCATAGTTGAATTGTCCAATCCAAATTTAGTTGCACATCTCTGAAATCTCTCCAGCTTATTAATATCCTTCTAAAGGACTGGAATCCCAAAATGCCACATAATCAAGGTGAGGCCTTACCAGGGATCTATAAAGAGGAACAATTATGTTTTCATAACCTTTTTTATGCAAGACAGTACATTATTTGTAATGGAAGCCACCAAGTGACAATGTCTAGCGTTACACAGTTTGTTATCCACAAAACTGTGTAACGCTAATCAATTAAGGATGACCCCAGCACTTTAAACTTTCCAGTAGACATACTTGGCCTAAAGATTTAAATAAAAACACAATTAGAAGCATGATTATGACATTGTACAACGTATTTCTATAACATAATGGTGTTATAAATAATGATTGTATATTCATAACCATAAAATAATGATACAAATACATCTTTGGAGATCTTGGGCATGCTGGACATAAAATACTGTAAAATGAATTAAGCACATTAAACCTAATTTTAAGTTTTTACTAAAGTTTTCACTAAAAACTCTTTGCCAACATGGAGCCACTGTATTGTGAATCAACTTCAATCCCTTATTTGAAAGGGAACTTTGTTCCTTAAAGAAAATTGATTATTTTCTGTCTTCATTTCGTGTATTATTTTTGTTGGCAGAACATCGGCTCCATTCCCGTCCTGATGCTAATCAAAATCAAAAAACTCTGTTTCCCAGGGATAAAAGCCGTTATATGTTCATCCCCTTCCCCTCTGTTTGCTGAAGATTGTGCTTGTTCTATATTCCAATGATATTCTTATAGCTGTGCATATACATACTTATCTCTGTGGGAAACACTAGATATTGTATTTATGCTGCAAACACTTACAACTTTCTTTCATCCATTTGCCGTCAATAGGATATCGCTGACTGGCTCCATAGATGCTGGGAATAATGTTGTTCTTTTTAGAAGGAAAGATGATTGGGTTTATTTATATGTATTTGCAAGATTTGTTTGGAGATGCTTAATAAGAATGCACAAAGAGAAGTGATACCATAAACGCCTTCTTGTAAGAGTCTCTGAACGGAAAAGAACAAACCCGCGTCTATGGTTAATCTGTATCTCATAAATGACAAATAATATTAAAAGCAGATATTCAACTTAAAATTCAATTTCAGTACAATGCACAAAGGAATGATTATACTGTAAGAGGCCTTGATTTTTTATTCTTTGTGGCTGCTAAATGCAGCCCCAGAGGAGCTTATGCCATAGACCAGTGATCTCCAACCAGTAGCTCATGAGTAACATGTTGCTCTCCAACCCCTTGGATGTTGCTCCCAGTGGCCTCAAAGCAGGTGCTTATTTTTTAATTCCAGGCTTGGAGGCAAGTTTTTGGCATTTAAATTTGGTTAAAAAGTTTGGAGACCTATGCCATAGACCAGGAGTCCCCAACCTTTTATACCCATGAGACATATTCAAATGTAAAAAGAACTGGGGAGCCACACAAGCATGAAAGACGTTCATGAGGATGCCAAAAAAAGGACTGTGATTGGATATTTGGTAGCCCCTATGTGGACCAGCAGCCTACAGTAGACTCTGTTTGGCAGTACATAGGTTTTTTATGCAACCAAGCCTGGAATTCAAAAATAACCACCTGCTTTGAGGCCCCTGAGAGCAACATCCAAGTGGTTGGTGAGCAACATGTTACTCACAATGGTTGGGGATCACTGCCATGGTCACTTTGCCAGATTAGTGGCAATAAGCCACTCTTGATAACTTTGAGAGCCAAAATTATGGTTATTGTATTAGTGCAAAGAGCTGTATAGCTCAGCTCTGACCCGCTTAGATGCTGATTTTCTGAGAGCAGTGGGGGTGAGGGGGGACAGCATGGGGAAGGTCACCTACCCTTTTGAGGCCCCTTGGTGTTACATTGCAAATATGTAGACATTTTCCAGGGTTGTTTCACGAGGATTAGGGCACCTGAAAGAAGAGAAATGCAGTGCCGGATAAGAATTTCACAAACTAAAGTGCACAAAACAAATTTAATTGGATGCCATATAACCTATAGTTTGTGGCCTTTGGGTAATAACCAAAGCCCCTAGGGCAGGGGTCCCCAAGCTTTTTTTATATTTGAGCCACATTCAAATGTTAAAAGAGTTGGGGAACAACACAAACATAAAAGAGTTCCTGAAGGTGCCAAATAAGCGTTTGATTGGATACTTAGTAGACTCTATGTGGACTGGCAGCCTTCAGGTGGCTTTATTTGTCAGTACACCTGGGTTTTATACAACCAAAACTTGCCTCCAAGCCTGGAATTGAAAAATAATCACCTGCTTTGAGGCCACTGGGAGCAATATCCAAGGGGTTGGTGAGCAACATAATGAGCAACCTGGTGAACTACTGGGGTTATCTTCAGAGGCACAGATGTTAACTGCTAAAGGGCTGTCGGCTGGTACAGAACCAATACTGGATTGTCTCCTTAAAGGAGAACTAAACCCCCAATAAGAAAATCTCCCCTCCCTCCCTGCTTCCCCTCCCCCCACAGTCAATTATCCCTGAAAGTGCCCCTAACACAGTACTCACATATCGGTGCAAAGTAAGCTCAGTGGAGCTCATGGGCGCCATCATTTGGGTCTTCTTCCCTTCGGTAATCTCCAGCACTTTTGACGCATGCACAGTTGCTCCAACTGCACATGCGCCAATATGGAGTACACTTAAGGAAGAAAACTGAAGAGCCGAAAGATAACGCTCATGAGCTCCGCTGCGCTTACTATGCACTGGTACGTGAGTACTGTGTTAGGGGCACTTTTAGGGGTAATCAACTATACGGGGGGAAGCAGAGATGGGGGACTATCTGGGATAGTAGGTAGGGGCTTTTCTTATTGGAGGGGTTAGTTCTCCTTTAATCAGTGAGTCCCAGTGATTTTGAGCAACTATGGAGGAACTTCTAATGGTTAAAGTCAGTTCTAACCAAAGGGTGGCGGAATCTGACCTAGGGATCCTCATCAGAAGTCCAGAAAAAATTGTTGGTATTTTACTTACAACCTCACCTCTTTAAAGGGCACCTATCACAGCCAAAATCAAACACATATTAACAATGTGACCAGTACAACATAAACACGTTTAATCAAACTACATATATAGCTTTTTGAAAAAACTGCAGGTTTTAAAAAAATCCCTTACTTTGTCACATGGGTTCTTTCACTGAGGGAGGCCATACTGAGACTATAACAGAGACTATAATATGCAAATTTCAGGAGCATGCTCAGATTGTAACACTGCTTTGAGTATTCTACCCAGAATGCCTTGTTTTAGTAAACTCCTCCACTAGAAGTATCAGGAGATTTCCCTATCTTGTCCCCTGCTGGTGATGTTATTATGCAAATGAAGGGCACACACTAACTTCCAGCAGATGGCAGCACTACTGAACAGCAGCTAAAACACAGGTTTGGCTGAATTGAAAATAGCTTAGAAGGGTTGATAAGCAACAAGGAATTTCAACTGAGCATGTGCGACATTTCAGAGCTGCAGTTGGCTGGGAAGATATAGGTAGGAGGGGCCAGTGAAATCCAAGATGGCTGCCTCAGCTAGAACTGCAGTGGAGATAGGGGAGATCTTGCAGAAGGAATAGTGAGCTGATCATTTACATTATACAAACAATTCTAACTGTTTTAAAAATCAGATTTCTTGAACTTTCACATAGTGTTTTACTTAGGAAATGATTTTAGTTATGATGGGTGTCCTTTAAATACCTAAATTATCCTTCTCTGACACTTCCATTACTTTAAATTGCACAAAGTAACACAACAACAACAAAAATAGACATTATGTACTGAGCCATAATTCTGGGTTTTCTCGTTCCTCAAAAATCATTTCTCTTTCCTCTCACAGACGACTTCATTAAACTTTAAGCATGTATCAACACCTTTCTCTTTCCATTATGTGTCTGAAATCTCTCTACGCTCTTCGGCTTCCAGACAAGGAGGATGTTCTGAAGAAAAGGGGGGGGAGGTTTAAAAAAAAACCCTAATTGAGATCAAGTCAGTTCTGGCACAGAGATCTGGAAAATGTATTCATTGCACATAAAAGCCACACAGAGTTCTGCATCGATGCGCTACGGAATACGGTTTTCTCCGCACGTCTTGTTTATTCTCTTCTTTTTTTTGTAACACTTTAACTTTAATTAAAGATTTTATCGCAGGACACCGCAGTACGTTATTCCTTCACTGGCTTTAATGTTTATTATCCCCTGTTTTAGTAACGCCTAAAAAACATTAATTGCATTCGACGCCACGGAATTATGCCCCGAGTGCTCCGAGGGCACAAGAGTTTTGACAAGAGGAAAATGATTTACTATGGATTGATAATGGCTTAAGTATCCTTAAAGGAGAAACAAACCCTGGCTACCAAAATCCCCTACCCTACATAGACTCCCCTCCCTGCTCCTCCTCCCAGCCTAGCTGGTACTTTTGCTAAATGCTCCTAACTCTTTACTTACCCCTCGGTGCAGATTCTGTTCACGGGAACCATCTTCAGCCGCTTCTGTAATATTCGGGTCCTCTTTCGACTCTTCTGCAATTTCAGGGACTTTCGGAGCATGCGCAGTTGTTGTGAAACAGAAAATTGTTCCAACTGCGCATGCGCCAATAAGGCACTTACTTTCCAAAGATTAAAGGGCACCAATCATAACTAAAATCATTTCCTAAGTAAATACACTATGTGAAAGTTCAAGAAAACGGTTTAAACCGTTAAACAGTTAGAATTGTTTGTATAATGTAAATGATCAGCTCACTATTCCTTCTGCAAGATCTCCCCTATCTCCCCTGCAGTTCTAGCTGAGGCAGCCATCTTGGATTTCACTGGCTCCTCCTACCTATATCTACCCAGCCAACTGCAGCTCTGAAATCTCGCACATGCTCAGTTGAAATTCCTTGTTGCTTATCAACCCTTCTAAGCTATTTTCAAATCAGCCAAACCTGTGTGTTAGCTGCTGTACAGTAGTGCTGCCACCTGCTGGAAGTTAGTGTGTGCCCTTCATTTGCATAATAACATCACCAGCAGGGGACAAGATAGGGAAATCTCCTGATACTTCTAGTGGAGGAGTTTACTAAAACAAGGCATTCTGGGTAGAATACTCAAAGCAGTGTTACAATCTCAGCATGCTCCTGAAATTTGCATATTATAGTCTCTGTTATAGTCACAGTATGGCCTCCCTTAGTGAAAGAGCCCATTTGACAAAGTAAGGGATTTTTTTAAAACCTGCAGTTTTTTTCAAAAAACTATATATGTAGTTTGATTAAACGTGTTTATGTTGTACTGGTCAGATTGTTAATATGTGTTTGATTTTGGCTGTGATAGGTGCCCTTTAACAAAGAGAAGAAGATGGGGCCTGTGAACTTTAGCTGCCTTCACATACATTGTTTCAAACGTCAGAAGTTCAGAACCACCGCTGGAGACGATAGGGACAGATATTTTACATTTACAAATGTAAATGTTTAAAGTGCATTGTATAATTACAATTGTTTTTGTTTCTAAGAAAACAGGACAGTTGGGAGGTATGACATTATTGTGGGATTTGTAGTCCAGCAACAACTGAATAAAGGTTGTTTGAGAGGTGCAGTCGTTTGAGTTAATGTTTTAGCTAAACTAGGCAAACAGGGAAACTGCAACTACTTAATATTTTGTCCTTGGATAATTAGATTACCAGTGCACAGTTGAAGGGGTTGTTCCCCTTTGAGTTAACTGCAACGGAATAGTCCAAATTCGATTCACATTTGAAAAAAAAAATTGAAAATTCGAATATCGAAATGTATCATGTACCGTATCATGTACTGTCTCTTTAAAAATTCTAAAATCTGCCGAATTGCTGTTTTAGTCTATCTGTTTGGAGTCATTTGGTGGACTTTTAAAAATCAAAGTTTTTTTGGAAAATACTTTGAATCGAATACGATTCAAACGATCAAATACAGCCTATTCACTCAAATTTAAAAAAAGTTTCGGTCTTTTATTATTCTAATTTTTGAGTTGATGGGAGTTTAAAAAAACTCCCGTCACCTCGAAAATTGATCCTTGATAAATCTGCCCCGTATAATGTAGAGAGTGATATACTGAGACAATCTGCAATAGGTTTTAATTTTTTTTTTTATTTGTATTGTTTTTTTTAATGTTTTTATTTGCACCATAGTACAATACATAAACAGAGCAAACATGTTATTACAATTATGAATACAAATTTTGCATTTTTGAGACTGGGTCTGGTCTGCACACTATTTTCGTCCTTCCTGAATCATAAAGATTTGTAATTTTTTTTAGTTATTTAACTTTTTGTTCAACAGCTCTCCAAAGGCAAGAGCAAAGGGATTTTAAAATAAACAGATTTACTTATCCTTTAAATCAATAGGCACAAATGATGTTCAACGTGTATGTGAGTGCAATGAGTAGGGCTAGTGCTGAACAAGGGGTTATACTGTACATACAGTGCTACGCAATATGTTGGCGCTATATAAATACATGTTAATAATAATAATTCCTAATATGCATTGTAGCTGCACTCACTGCCATTTATCTCTAACTGCCAGCATCTGAAAGAACAGTTTCACTGTGTCAGCCAGCAGGTGGCAGCATTTTCAGTAGGTGGAAGAGAACTTGCCATTTATTGTATTGTATTGTATTGTATTGTATTGTATTGTATCAATTGTAGGCCTGTTAATAAGCACTGAATAAGTATGGAATATAGTACTGAATCCAGACAAACAGAGAAGGTCTCATTGTATTCAGGAAGCTGTTGTCTAATGAGCACCAGGCCCATTGTGACATCAATCAGCTGCATGCTCTGCTCTGCAAACCTTTTTATTTCAAAGTACATTTTTATTGGGATGAAAACAATCAAGTAATGAGGAACCTTTATATGTATATAAACGAAGTCCACAGGAATAATTATTGGGAAGGCAGATGAAAGGCACTGCATTGGCCAGGCTAGGGGGACGGAGGGCAGCACAGGCAGAAAGTTATGAAAATTAGGTACTTTATCATGGCTATGCTGCTTGGGGAAACAAATGAGGACTGGCCTGGCATTTAGTCTTGCAGTCAGGGAATTGTGATGTGCAGAATTTCAATAAAAATCAAATATTCATGGCTAGGTTTGCATATCCCAGAGATGTAGTGCGCTTATTATAGGGCCAAGCTACCTTAGGTGTCACATCTTATTTATACATGGCTGTTCTGGGGATATTATAGGTGTAAGTCTGATGCACAAAAAGAAGACTGATATTTTAAATACTGCAGAACATTTATAAAGTTTTGTCTTTGCAGCAAAAAGGTGATTGAGCAGTGCCCCCTGGTGGCAGAATCCCGCAAGCTCCCATTCCATGATCCGTGTATTGTATTCCATACATTTCCCAAGCAAACAGGTCAGGCAGCACATTAATGGGGCATTACAACAGAGGGTTGGGGCAGTTTGTGACCTTCTACACCTGCAGCTCTTACATTTGGAAGGAAAATATTTTTGTTTTGCCTCAATAAAAATCAAAGATTCATTGTCTGGGTTTATGGACTGGTTGCACAAACGGCATTAGGAGTAATGATTTTAGAATTCAAGTAGAAAAGGAATTGTTCCACAGAGTTATCCAACTGCCAGCTGTGCAGCCATGAGGAACTTTCTAAAGTCTTCCAGATTAATGAAGCAGATGTTACATTCATTTATTCTGGGTTAACTTGAGCTTCAGAAACATTACTTTTGCAGCTTCTTCAACAGATTTGTGAGCTTCACAAATCTGAGCCATATATATAACAAAATTACCTCTTAACTGCACAGGCACAATACCTGTAATAGCAATGGAGAAAACTGGCTCTAAAACTGTCTGGTGTCTGTGATACAAGGTATAGTATGGTGATATGTACCGGTAATGAGGACTATACTGAACTAGACCGTATCATGGTTATTTCAAGGTTAAGGGATCATTTTAATAATAATTTATAGATGGTAACAGTGGGATAATAGTCTCTGGGAAGGGAGTGTGACTGTGGGATAGCAGGTATAGTAGGGAGAGATGGTGCTTATAGTAACAGTGGGATAATAGTCTCTGGGAAGGGAGTGTGACTGTGGGATAGCAGGTATAGTAGGGAGAGATGGTGCCTATAGTAACAGTGGATAATAGTCTCTGGGAAGGGAGTGTGACTGTGGGATAACAAGTATAGTAGGGAGAGATGGTGTCTATAGTAACAGTGGGATAATAGTCTCTGAGAAGGGAGTGTAACTGTGGGATAGCAGGTATAGTAGGGAGAGATGGTGTCTATAGTAACAGTGGGATAATAGTCTCTGGGAAGGGAGTGTAACTGTGGGATAGCAGGTATAGTAGGGAGAGATGGTGCCTATAGTAACAGTGGATAATAGTCTCTGGGAAGGGAGTGTGACTGTGGGATAGCAGGTATAGTAGGGAGAGATGGTGCCTATAGTAACAGTGGGATAATAGTCTCTGGGAAGGGGGTGTGACTGTGGAATAGCAGGTATAGTAGGGAGAGATGGTGCTTATAGTAACAGTGGATAATAGTCTCTGGGAAGGGAGTGTGACTGTGGGATAACAAGTATAGTAGGGAGAGATGGTGTCTATAGTAACAGTGGGATAATAGTCTCTGAGAAGGGAGTGTAACTGTGGGATAGCAGGTATAGTAGGGAGAGTTGGTGTCTATAGTAACAGTGGGGTAATAGTCTCTGGAAAGGGAGTGTAACTGTGGGATAGCAGGTATAGTAGGGAGAGATGGTGCCTATAGTAACAGTGGATAATAGTCTCTGGGAAGGGAGTGTGACTGTGGGATAGCAGGTATAGTAGGGAGAGATGGTGTCTATAGTAACAGTGGGATAATAGTCTCTGGGAAGGGAGTGTAACTGTGGGATAGCAGGTATAGTAGGGAGAGATGGTGCCTATAGTAACAGTGGGATAATAGTCTCTGGGAAGGGAGTGTGACTGTGGGATAGCAGGTATAGTAGGGAGAGATGGTGCCTATAGTAGCAAAGGGCTTTGGTATGTAGGGAATGAAGGGTATGACCCACACTAAATCCATTTGAGTGTAGTGGTTGCTCTCAGCCAGTCAAGCCAATACCCAGCCTGATAGTACTAGTGGGTGATGCCAGTTTAGTAACAGTTTGTTCCCGTTAGTTTGTGAGCTTAAACTGGGAAACAAGAGGACAGGAGGCCATTGAGACAAGGCCCGGGCGAAGCAAATCCACCTGGCTAGACATTGCCATGGCCATGAAAGAGGCCTCAGATCTGTTATATAAAGCCCTCACTGTTTGTTTTTTTTAAACAAAAAGCCCTATTTATATCCGGGATTCAATTGGCCCATAACAGGCGTATTTTCCCACTTTATTTAAAGAACCTTGCTCTTGAAAGAAGGCGTGATGGTGTTTGTTTGCACAGTGATGCTATTCTATGGAGAAAGAAAGAAATATTGTTGCATTTGTCTCATCTGCATGTCAATGTGGCCTTCCAAAATCATGTGCGGTGGGAATGGAATCCTTATCGATGGATAATAAAAAAAAAATCTGTTGTTTGGCCCCTGGGTGGTGGGACTAAAAGCTGCAGCACCCTACTGACTTTCTATGGAGCCTCACACCCAACTGTGTGCTGCATCTGGCCGTGCACAATTTGTATAGTACACCATGTAGTACTGAGTCATATCATACCAATTCCAATATATTTGTATTTGCTGTGAGCTTGTACTATAGTGGCAGTTGAAATCCTATGATTGGATACCCAGTTGTGTGCCCCAGCCCCCATGAACATTCTACCCCTCTTATCAGCTACTGGTTATTTCTAGGTTTTTACTCTTCAGTAAAGTTGGAGAGTAAAATAAGACAGCCAATGGTCAGCCACTTACTAATACATTAATCACTTTTTTTATGTAAGCCAAGGATATTTTATTATCATTAATATTGCAGGGTTTTTACTTAGATTCCCATTACTGCATTAGAGTGCAATTATCTCCTGTTTCATTCCACAGCCCCCTTTTAATTACTCCCTAATTCCTCCTGTCTGTAGTTACAGACAGGAGGGACCACAGTGGTGAGTAACTGTTGCTCTTGCCGCTAGTAGTTCCGCAAAATTACTCCCCTTAGTGGTCGTGGGTACAATGCAGCCATAGGGCAGACAATAAGGGCAGGGCCCTGTAGAATGATACAACTGCCAGCGCTCCCTAACTGCATCTAAAGGACACACAAGTTAAGGGGTGGGTAAGTGATTGGAGGGGGTCAAACAACTCCCAAATGCCCCCTATGATTACATTGCTGCTAAACGTGATGGCATTACTTTAGGTGGGCCCATCCCCTGATGTTACCCCCTGTTCCTATGTCTGTAGCCATTGAGGAACCCCAATTAAATTGAAAACACTAGGGCCAGCTTTCTGTACTACAGCAGGGGACCAGAAAAAATGGTGTAAAATCTGGGAAAATGTAAAATTATGGAAATGCATTTTGCATCATACTGCGGGAAACCCAAAAAAAAGTGTAACATGAGGTCTTGGTCGGCGAGGCCCTAAAGGGCTGGGGCACACTGGGTTTTTTCTAGGTGGACTGGGCCGGCGGGACAACTGGAAAAAACCCAGTGTGCCCCGGCCCTTTTGGGCCTTGCCGACCCAGACCCACTGTCTTCCTGAAATCTTGGGTAGCGATGTCCCTGACCTCTCACCTGGCCCTGAAAAGAGGAAATAAGGGGTGGGGAGCAGAGGAGGGGTTGCGGTTGTGCCAGTTAGCGAAGGGCAAAGATGCAATTGCACCGGTCGGAGGTGGAGAGGTGTTGCGGTTGGTTGGGGGGGCTTGCAACTGGGGCAGGGGGTCCCAGGGGTGGCAGCTGTGGCAGGGGGGCCCTGGGGGCTTAGGGGCCCCTGAAGTGGCAGCTCCAGCCTCCCCCAGTCTGAAGCTAAAGGAGAAGGAAAGTCACAATCATTTGGGGATGCCTAAAGTTAGGTACCTCCAATAGTCACTTACCTGATATCCTGCGCAGGTCTGGATTTGTGGAGAGGCCACCAAGACCTATTTCTAGGGTGGCAGGAGTTTAGGGGGCAGCATTGGTTCAGAAATCCTGGGGATGAGCAGGAGATACAATCATTTTCAAAATTTCCTGTATGCCAATCCCCATTGCTCCAGTCCCGATGATGAAAATTTGATTGAATAGGGAAGGGGGCAGGGCAACGAACAACAGCGGGCCTAGGGGTGCCTGCTATGTAAAACCGGCCCTGATCCTGCCCCAGTGCTCTTGTTAGCAGAAAACTACACAGCAGATCAATCTTTTTCTCCCTCTTCTTCTTTCTTCACTACCCTGAGGCCGAGGCTTGTGCAGTAGGGGAGGAAAACCTGCTTTTTTGTTAGACTTCGGCTCATCGCTCTACTGCACTTGCGCACCTGCGTGAATGAGAAAGAAGAACGATCCATTCTGCTCGCTCAGAAGAATCCAGGGCCGGGGCAGTTTAATGCTGATAGGAACACTGGCCCTGGGTATCAGGTAAGTGAATACAATCCCCCTGTAATTGTTGCTTTTTCTTCTCCTTTAAAATCAACGTATGTAAAATTGAAGTCTCACTGTATTTCTCATTTGTTGTCTCTATGCAGGCTGTAATTATTGAGCCAATGATTAGCCATTTCACATAAATTATTTGCTCTAAGTGTTCTGATCCAGTAACTCCCAGAACGTGTTCTTCATTGGTTGTTGTTGGGCTATTAAACATCTCACCATTTTAGACTATTTGAGAAATTCAGTTGTGTCTGACAATCCTATAAATACGTTGTTTATCCATTGTTTTAAAACAATTCCCTCCTGAGACCCCATCCCGGCACTTCCCAGGCTGAGTACATTTTTATTGACTATGTTATGGGCATGCTAATGAACAGCGTGCAGCTTGCTTGTATTTCTATGCATGGTTTATATGTATTTAAATACTCCGGATTGCCATGAGAGGGTTATTACACACATAACTAAGATGAATGAAAGGAGGGCTTTGGATAATGCAGAGATAATGCCTCCCTAGGGCTAGCTTATAAAAAAAAAAAAAAAAAAGAAACTCTACAACGACAATATAAAAGACGCTGACCTCTTTAAATTTCATTAAACAATTAGAGAAACTGAAAACCAAGAAAAATAAATAAATAAAAAGTTCACGTGCCTTTAAAATAACCCTCGGTCGGCCGCAGTGGGTCTCTCAGCTTTTACTCTCATCATTTATTGATTGAAAGTGTCTTGCAGGAAGGAACTAAAGGAAAGAAGATGAAAGCACTAGTTGATCCGGGAAGCAGCGGGAATTCCAATAATGGCAGCTGGACTTAACAACTTGGATTAACCCAGTTCTCCGAGAACGTTCCCATGTCCAAGTGAAGTGATCCAGGAGATATTTTGCTGTGGTGCCAGATACGGACATATTGTGGGATATAGACAGAGAATGGAAGGGGGTTATTTATCAAAATCCCTTACGATCTTTTGGGATTTTTCCCGAAAATTTTTCTGACTTTTGCCGCAAAGTCCAGAATAGACAAAGTTTGCGCCAATTCAAGTGCAGACCACAGAAACGTCCAGATACGACAGGGAACTCTACCATTGACTCATATACAACGTCGGCTGGTCTGAGATGCCGGATTTTCAAACTCAGACTTTTTGCAGCCTCTGGGTTTAATAAATCCTGAAAAATTTGAGTTTTTCCCCATAAAAATTCAGATTTGTCAAGTTTTTGGCTTTTGGACTTTGATAAATAGCCCCCTTATTGTATTTATTGCATTGCTTCCTGCCCCTATAAGCTGCCATTATGTAAGTGTATATATGTATGTATATGTATGTATATGTATATAGCACACTCATGCATGAAACACTGTGCAACAGAACAGTAAATTAAAAGAACAAACATGGATCATTATAATTAGAATTACACAGTACAGTGGAGCTCACAGGCGCCATCTTCTTCGGGAAGTAAGTGCTGTATCGGCGCATGCGCAGTTGGAGAAGTCTTCGGGGTTCTGACAACTGCTCATGCGCCAAAATTGATAAAAATTGCGGAATCGCCTTAAGAAGACTTGAAGATTACCGAAGTGCCGGAAGTAAAGAGTTAGGTGCATTTAACGAAGGTAACAACTAGGCTGGGTGGGGGAGCATGGGGGGTCTATGTAGGGTAAGGGGGTAGGGTTTTTTATAATTAAGGGTTTGGTTCTCTTTAGCCTTAGTGTCAATGATACAAGAGGAAGGAGGCCTCTGTCCCGTAGAGCTTACAATCTAATTGGGAAGGTAACTTAGAGGATAAGGGGATGTTAATTGCTGCAAGTGCCAGAACTGGGTTGCGTATAAGTACTCCAAGGGGGGAGTCTTTGAGTTTAGTTCTGAAGAGACTGAGGGAGGATTCTCTCCGGAGGAATTCCACGATGGCATTCCAATGTAAGGAGCAGCAAGGCAGAAGGGTCTTCGTCTTTTTCCTGTCCATTTCACTACTGGACTCTGTGGGCTCAAATAAGTGGATGGGGAGTGTAATTATTCCCATTAACAGCATCGGACTGGGGGTCCACTGCACCAGCCACATCCCCCATACACTACCCCCCACCACAGCTTCAATCCCCCTGCATGGCACCCTCCCCCATCTGCAACCCCCCTGTATGCAAGTACATGGTTTCCTCTTCTTGCGGTACAATTGGGGGCCAGTAAGGGAAGTCATTGAGCAGTGGCTAGGTTTACTGGCGGGGTACAGGTCTGGGTCGGAGGGACCGACATGGTCCAGGGACCCACCAGGTTTTCTCCCAATGTCCCGCCTCCCCCATCCGATGCTGACCATTAGCAATTCTCCATTGTTCTGGCACACAAGCCCA